>CM030869.1:1166336-1231336 GCA_018105865.1 Metaphire vulgaris
AGTGGGTGTATTGCTATGCATGCAAAATGTCAACGAATTGAAGAAATTTTCGGATGAAAACCACATTTTCGTTTGTCCCCATCTTCAATGCTTGAAATGGAGCTAGAATAATCAACAAAACCCGTCTCAATTTTGTTCTACAGCGTTCGAAATGGGACACCAATCGGAAACCAATTCATACGACAATATACATTCTAGGTAAAATCTGATCTCCAACAGCAAAGTTTCAAATGACGGTAAACAAAGATTTCACACGAAGCAACTAATAGCCGTAATTCTAGATCCCTCCTTTTCCAACTAAATTAACTAATCAATCAATCGACTTCTATAGCGCCACTATAATAATGCCTATAACATCGGCCTACTTCGCACAAAATCCAATAAGAACAGGAGCCATGCAGGTTACGATGGAGATTCAACCAAAGGCGGACAGGGACGTCATTTGGAGGGGGCAGAGGGGAATTTGTCCCCTGATTTTGAGGGGGAAAATTTTTTTCTTATGTTATTTAGTATTTAGTTGTTACATGTCCTAAAGGAGCGCCTGATGTCGAGTAATCTGAAGTAACTAACCGTATAAACACGGCTGATAAGAAAAAAAGGTCGTCAACTTTTTCGCAAACTTGACTTGTAACTTGTAAGGTCGAAAGTGTCTTGCCCCCCCCTCCTGAAAAACAGTGAAATGACGTCTCTGAAGGCGGATGGGCCAAACAGGAACACTTTATGACTACAGATCTAAAAATATGATAAAAATATGATAATGTGCTGGTTTCGCGAAGTAAATGCGAGCAATGAAATCCAAAACCTTTGGATTGACATTGAGAAACAACTGGCGCCAATGACTGTACGAGAACGAGGCATATGGGCAAATGAAAGTCCTGCCTTGTTTGCCTTTTGCAACAGCATGTATCAGACGATCGAGAGAGATGAGCAGTGTCTTAAGATTTTATAAAAGATTTCAGAGAGAGAGAGAGAGAGAGAGAGAGAGAGAGAGAGAGAGAGAGAGAGAGAGAGAACAAAATTATGGAACTGATTCGCTGTATACGAGAGAAGCCAATGCAAATTGTCTACTACTGAGCAGACTTACAGTATATAGTAAACATACAGCATGGAACCGAGTTTGGACACTAAAACCGAAAAAATGTTGCCAACGAGGCCATAACACACGCATACAGTATATGCACACACATATTATTATATATGTATGTATATATACAGTATGTATATATATGTGGTGTGTGTGTTACAGTGTGTAGGCCCTATATATATATATATATATATATATACTGTATATATATAATATTATAATATATATATATAACATATACACACACACACACACACATATATATATATATACATATATATATATATATATATATATATATGATTCTCTGTTTCTGATCCAGGTCAAGACGAGAGCTGAAGAGTATATATAAAAGTATATATCTGTCTCCGGACACTTTTTTGTAATAAGTCCCTCGAGAACTAAGTACCGAGGGCATAAAAATAATACACATATATATATATATATATATATATACTGTATATACATTATATATAATATACTGTAAGTCTGTAACACACATTTACACATATACAGCAGAACTTCATTAAATCGTACTTCTTAACGGATCTCTACAATCTAGTACGTCATATCCGAGGTATGCTATATATCTCCAATACCATCCAATACGATATAGTGAATCAAATGGGACCGTACATTGCAGTACGTTATCACCGAGTATTCGTTATAACCAAGTCAGTTATTTCGAAATACTACTGTATTTAGATATAAGTGTAACCACTACATATACACATATACATACATACATACATACATACATACATACATACATACACACACACACACATACATACACACATACATATATACATATATATATATATATATATATATACATATACAGAGATGCCTTCGCGGTCATGTGTAATGTAAAACGGGGGCGTATTATTACGAAAGACAAGAATGTTTACCGAGCGCATAGCAGGTAATAATATAATCGCGCTAAAGAAATCGGAGATAAAAATCAATTTTCTCGAATGATTGCATTTGGCAGAAGAAGAAGAAGAAGAAGAAGAAGAAGAAGAAGAAGAAGAAGAAGAAGAAGAAGGGGAGTGGAATGTCGGGCGTTCGTTTCCTCTTTCGATACTTCGCTCGGCCATAGATCGCATTTCGACAATGCGTTCATTCATTCTCGGTGGCGTATCCAGGTTTCCAGACTACGGGGGGTCAACAATGTCGACAGTTCTGAGTCGCCAAAGAGTTCTTCGCAAATCCGTGCTATTGTTTTCGATCGTTCTACCTGTTCCCCCTCCCTAAAATATCTCAACGGTTTTGTCCTAATCCCACGACCGGTCCCACCCAGAGTAGGGGGCGACCCCCGAGTCCCTCCCACTGGCTATGTCAATGTTCATTCTAGGATTACACGTCATTTGTGAATGTCTGGAAGGATTGGGATTAAGAGAAGGGTTTGGACTGAATCCAGGGGCGTAGCGACGGAGGGTATATCGGTATATATACCCTCCCCCCCAAAAAAAAATCAGTCTACCTTAAAGTTTTTTAGGTGATTTACATATGGTTATATGTGGTTTGTATTGTTTATGTGGTTTATAGTTAAGATTTATACCCACCCAAAATATTTATACCCTCCCAAATCAAATTCCTGGCTACGCCCCTGACTGAATCATGAACTTGGGTTGGGTTTTTTTTACAAATGGGCCCATGTCCATGTCTGGAAAATACCAGCCACCGTAGTCATCCAGCCTATACCAGATGATTAATTAAAATTGAAATACTGTGTAGTCTACAGATCTCGGGAAATAATAGCATTGTATCAGTAGCATCAGCTATTGATACACACGTACAATGTTCGACTAACACGTGATCGATCAACGGATATGGCTCACCTTTTCCATCTCTTCGATCTGTTCCCTCAGGATCCGGATGATGGAGGACGTGTCGCTGCTGTCCTCCAGCACATCCAGTTGCCTCCGCAGCTGTTCCAGCGGCAGGATGCTGCGATTGTCCGTATCCACCTTGAACAGGTAAAACAAAGAGTAGGGAAACCGAAAGTACGGTCCAGCGCTGAACGCCATCAAGCGAGCAATTCCGAAATTCAAAGCTACGTTACGTTTACTGTTGCTGCACCCTGCATAGTCTGGTCTTTCTATCGCCATCGCCGGCGTTTTATTCTAAAAGCGTGGGTGAAAAACTCATCATCATCATCATCATCATCATCGTCGTCGTCGTCGTAGTCGTCGGCGGGTTCTAGAGATTTTCGTTCGAAACATCCGACGGACTGAAGGAGAAATGGCGGTGGCCGAAAAATGGTCGGCAGATGTCAGTCAGTGACGCAAATTCTGGCCAAACACTGAATTTCCAGTCAGACTTAAGCGGAAAAAAACCGCCGCCGACGAAAACAATTAAGACGGCGGCGCATGTAGGTTGGCGCTAAACAAAGCGTCGATTTCTTACCTGACGAAAAGGAGGTTAGGACAATAAAATCGATTACCGTTCGAAGACGGCGGCGCTAAACATTTTAGTCACTGGCCTTGGCGCGATCAAACATTCAGAGCGAATCGATTTCATTACCTGATGACGTCACGGGGGCCTCCGCGTTCGTTGAAGGAGGAGGGGGAAAACGATTTAGCTTCAGGTTTGTTTACTGGGGCGTAAACCTTTTACGCAGATGATGTCGGCGTCCTAGATTTTGGACAGCGTCCAGGGGTGGGGCCCTGTTGGGGCCAATGGGCCCACGAGTCCACCAACTGGTAAAAACTCGATTACCGTTCGAATATTGTATCGCGTAGGCCGAAGAACTAAACATTTTAGTCACTGGCAACTTGATTTGGCAGCGCGATCAATCCACCAATAGCCTGATTCTCACTTTATTGTCGCAAACCTCGCGAAACTTTTTTGTTTTACACGGACGGTTAGAAAGAGGAATAAAAGGCTAAACAATGGTGCAAACCTCATCTTCTTAGTTCTTATATAGCCTGAGCTATCAAATTCAAAAAGTAGGAAACTAAAATTAAAATATTTAATGGAACAGAAATCGATTTAGGAATTCAGACCAGCAATGACATAATGCCTTCGCTGGATCATGATTGTAATTTTGATCAGAATTCTCATGGACTTAGAATGATATATCTTTACTGGCCTTTTCAAACTTTTTGGTTTTGTTCGTTCCCTCTTTGCCCTCGACGATAACACGCACGTCACTGGACTTCTCTGGGGATGCAACGATTAGAAAGAGGAATAAAAATCTAAACAATGGTCAAACCTCATCTTTTTAGCTCCTGCCTGAAACCTATACAAATTTAAAACGTTACAGCAATCATTTCTAAGAACGCTTTTCCAAAAATTAAATCCCCAGCACGGTAACGGCTTCTGAAAATTTAATCCCTACTTGAGGGTTAAATTTAAAAATAGGTATTGAGGTTAGGAAGAAGTAAATATATATAATAACAGGACATTGGGAGAGGATTTGGGAGGAGGAAAGTCGGCAGTTGTGTAGGTTTGGGAACCTAGATTTTATAACAGCGTCCAGGGGCCAATGGTGGCCCTGTTGGGCCTGCCAATGGGGGCAACAGAGTTCTGACCCCCAAAACCACCCATCCACCAGGGGCCTGGGATGGACCAACCAAGGCGGGGATGGGGAAGGGGATGGTTGAGGCCGGGGCGATTGGGAGAGGGATGGGGAACGAGAGCTGCAAACCGATGGCGAAAACAATTTCGTTGTTAAACTAAAATCTGCCATCGTGACCGACAGATTAATAGAAGAGTTATGGGACTGAGTAACCGAATATTTGCAAATAACCCTGCCACTGGTCGCTGAACGGGTTTGAATTTGTGGCGCACATTTTATTATAAAACGACGAAATTTTGAGGGCCAGACACGCGAAAAGAAAGCCAGAAAATAGTTCGCTAAAATACTATTTTTAATCGAAATTTTTAGCGCGCTAAAATCAACTGTATTCATCCGCCTTTCTATTTAACGAAACCGAAGATCTGTGCCTGAAACTAAGACAGCGAAGACAACTGCGGATTTTTAAAGCATTTAGCTAAGAGTTATCTTAACATTACCGAGATCGTAGAGTAGTAAGTAAGTGCGTAGAAAGCAAAGCGATCGCTGGTTAAGCGTCTCTCCACCTGTCTAATTTAATTGGCTTTACAAGCGACGAGATGCTCTGTATAGACAGTAGAAAGCAGTGTCCATGCAGTCAGTGGATCCTGATTCCCTCTGCAGCGACATTAACCAGATCCACGGACAGTTTATGTCTACCGTCACTAATTGTCAGGTATAACTCCATCTACTCCTACTCCTTCTTTAACCATCGTCTCCTCCTCCTCCTCCTCCTCCTCCTCCTCCTCCTCTTCATTCACAGAAGCCAGACTGAGCGGATGGTCGGGGGGGAAGGGGAAGCGAAAACGAAAAACCGATTAAACTCGTTTCCGTCGAATGACTAAATCGTTCCACGAAGCGCAGAGGGGACGATCTATTTGCCCACGGGTAAACTGACACCGCTGCACCCTCCTCTGTCCCTCCCTCTCTCCCTCCCTTACTCCGCCCACGCTCCCCAGCCCACAGCCAACGCCCACACATTCCCAAACTCTCCCTAGAACCACAAGTACATCATTTGTCTTCTATTACATCGTGGTAATGTTGTAGAAGACAATGAAGTGGCGGTGGTTATGGTAGTAGCAAAGGCAATGGCATTATCAACAACAGTAGCGGCAGCAGTAGCAGTAGAATTGGTAGCAATTGTTGCCATTAGTGATGCAGTCAGCCCTCCCCCAATAATAATGTGATTTAAAGCGGTTTAGGAAGCTAAGTAGTAAGCCTGTGTGAAAACCATTAAATTCGGACTATGCAAGCTGATTAAGGCTCTTGGGAAATCACTTCATCATCATCATCATCATCATCATCATCATCATCATCATCATCATCATCATCATCATCATCATCATCATCATCATCATCATCATCATCATCATCATCATCATCATCATCATCATCATCATCATCATCATCATCATCATCATCATCATCATCATCATCATCATCATCATCATCATCATCATCATCATCATCATCATCATCATCAATAATAATAATAATAATAAATAATAATAATAATAATAATAATAATAATAATAATAATAATAATAATAATAATAATAATAATAAAAACAATAATATGTTTAAAGTGGTTCAGAAAAATCTGCCCTGCGTGAGAACCACTATACGGTAAAACAGGGGTCCCATCGTCTATGTGGGTTCCCTTTGGTCCCACCAATAGGACTCATGGGGGCGTCGCGAGCCCAAACCGCGGGGGGCATTTCGAGCACTGTTGGAGTTGAACCCCATGAGGTCTTGAAAAATTTTGTCAAATAATTTTCTCCAATCACCTGAAGCCAGAATCCATCCTAGATAAAATCCTCTCGGATAAAATCCTCTCAGATAAAATCCTCTCATCGACTGCGCACATATTTCAAATCTGTTTAGAGGAATGCGATTAAAAGAGAGGAGGAGAGAGAGATGCAGATAAAGAGATAAACAAGGGCGGATGCAGCAAGACATCAATCGAATAGACTCAATCAGATCCATCGGAAAGAAATTTTTAGCAGAGGTGCATTTTTCAGGGGCGTAGCTAAAAATCATAAAAATCTGACAAGCAAAAAAGCTCATCACCCTTCCTTTATCGTGTCCTCAAAAATCTTGATAAGCAAAACAAACAGCCTCATCTTCCAGGGACTGCAGTGCATCCCCTAATTTTTTTCCAGGGGGGCACCTGGAACCCCCTGCACCCTCACTTCCTATGAAAGTTATGCATTTCATCGAAACTAATAAACCTTCCACACCGAAAACTTCGTAACGTTTCAGCGCTCACTTCCTCTTCCTCTCATTCCTCCTCCTCCTCCTCTTCCTCCATACATCATCCTCCTCCTCCTCTTCCTCCATACATCATCCTCTTCCTCCTCTTCCTCCTGAATATTCCTCATCACTGGCCGATCAATCCATTTTTGACGTCGAGAGAGAGAGAGAGCCGGGGATTGAATGGGAAGCGGGTCAGGAAGTCACTTTTTCATCAATACATTTTGATTTCTCTGGAGACTCTGGGGAGGGGCAGAAGGAGGAGAACAGAGGGGCGGGGTGGGGGGGATGGGAAGCGGGACAATACTTCGATGGGAAGAGGAGAGGGTGAGACGGAAAGGATCTGACTCATTCCAGGCGCACCTCCAGGGCACGGCCACTGCGCGTCGCGTCCACTTGGAGAAATAACTGGGACTAGATGGGTGCCGCTAAAAAGCATCAGCGAATGCATTTATATAGCGCAGGACCTAAAGCGTGTCTGTGTCAATGGCCTCGAGAGTGTCCGGGGGCCTCCTCTCCTCCCCATGCCACCCTTCTCCTCCGACTCCTAGAGGCAAAATTCATCGCAGATTCAAATCGCCAATTCACTTAAAGAGAAAAGACGAGATCGTATTTCAGTGAAATTTTCATGATGTGTTTGTCTGTCTGTCTGTCTGTCTGCCTGTTTGTCTCTGTCTGTCTGTCTCTGTCTGTCTGTCTCTCTCTCTCTCTCTCTCTCTCTCTCTCTCTCTCACACACACACACACACACACGGAGCGCCTCTGGCCTCTGTGCAGTCGTTCGTCGCTAAGTAATCAAATCGAATGCATTGCGAATTATTTATGTCGCTTTATTAAATGGCAAAAATGCGACGACGAAAAAGAGGTTTGGCTCCTTCAACAATAGGTAAAGCAATCAGACACACGCCTCCAGACACAGGTGGAGGCAAAGAGATAGAGACAGACAGACGGGGACAGAGACATAGGCCAAAGGCAGAGAGAGAGAGAGAGAGAGAGAGAGAGAGAGAGAGAGAGAGAGAGAGAGAGAGAGAGACAGAGAGAGAGAGACAGAGACAGAGACAGAGTGACAAAGACAGGCAGAGAGACGGAGGCAAAAAATAAAAATGTCACTGCGATGATGATGATGATGATGATGATGATGACGATGATGGTGATGATCATCATCATCATGACGACGACTAACACTAATTGAATTAAGTAGGAGAGAAAGCAGCGGATGAACTTTAATGCTATTCAGAGACTGTTTGTCACTTATCCGAGGAATTCCGGGAAGAAAATTTCCTTCCCCAAACGATGCACAAAACCTTTGATCGATGATCAGAATATGTCTTCGTCTCTTGCAGAACTCTCGCTTAGATAATCAAGTCTAAATACGCGACGACTGATTGATTGCCATCGACCTGTGAGGTTTACGTCTGAGATTGATTGATTGGTTCATTGATTGGGTTTATTGATTGACCACGAAAAGATCAAGAGCTACCTTCGTCTGTCTAATCTCATCATTAGCGTCGCCACGGGGGGGCAAATGGGGGTAACTGCCCCCCCCCAAACCTGCCCCAGACCACCTACCAGATTCGCGCAAATCCGGTGAGAAAGTTTTTTGTGTAGGGAGGTGGTAAGGAATCTGACACGCCAGACCCCTTTTGGCCCCCCCCCAACCAAAAATTCCTGGCGACGCCACTGAATCTCATTCATTGGAAAACGCACAGCGGCAACAGATGAAAGCAGGATCTCAAAGCAAAGATCTTAAGAGGTGAAGACTCGATGACAGAAAGCAATCGCAGGCATCATCTCCGATTAATAAAAATAATTTTTTATACTAGTTATTTGGGGCGGAAGATGGCAGAGTGGGCTACGCGCTGGAGCGGTAGGCTGATGGAGCGGGTTCAAACCCCGTTAGCACCCCAAGTGGCTTTCACACAGGCAGTAATGACTTCTAAGCCACTTTAATTCACGCTATATATGTATGTATATTTGAATTTAGTAATTAAGTTAGAATCTCGCGCTGGGGTACAACGGCGTAGAGGCGCGTCCCCCGGATTGGAGAAGTTCTGGGCAGGGGGGCCTCTTGGGATTACACCGAATAAATCGGAATAAGGAGGGGAAGTGACACAGTTCAAAGCAAAATTTGTCAGCGCCGGGATTGGGGGGGGGATTTGTGGTTTTGGAGGAAAATTTCTCCTATGCATAAAACACTGGGAGATTACTATGGTTCTGTATTTAAGATGTTAATATATAACATTCGTAACTACAAATATGGTGCGGTTGTCAGAGCTAATAAACAAAATCGTAACTTTACTGTCTCAAATAAGGTGCAATTCGAGCACTGGCGGTTGTGTTGATACCCCTTTTACGCATTATGAAATCCCACAATACTCCTTCAAAGTCTCAGTCTTTTGTCGTCAAGGACAGGTAAGAACTCCATGACAGGTAGTAGGCACTCCATTCTCGTTCCCTCCTCCCAAATCCTGGCAAAGACCTGGAGCCACTAAACGACCCGTTTCTCGTGAAATGTTTCTCCTCTGCGGTCGATGACAGAAGAAGAAATTCAGAACGGATTTTGTACCATGGGCCTATCGGCTAATACTGCATGCATTCGATCCCTATCGACGGCACATATCGATTGCTCTCTACGCAAAATCACCCACACCAATCAATTCCCTAAGTCCCTCTAACTCCTCTCTCTCTCTCTCTCTCTCTCTCTCTCTCTCTCTCTCTCTCTCTCTCTATATATATATATATATATATATATATATATATATATATATATATATATATATATATATATATATATATATATATATATATACACTAAACGCTCGTTGAGAGCCGGTGTCAGTCGAAAGGCCTTTAGGCGTTTAAGTCTTCCTTCGCCTAAACCCATCGTCTTAGGCGTTTTATTTGTTTTATGGCGGCGGCAGCAGTTGCAGTAGCAGCAGCAGCAGCAGCATCTCTGGGCGTTTGCTTTGAAGGTGAGCAACTGTAGCAATAGTTATTTACACTGGAAAGCTTTTTTTAATAAAAAAAAGAAGAAGAAGAAGAAGAAGAAGAAGAAGAAGAAGAAGAAGAAGAAGAAGGTGAACATATACTATGAACTGGTTCCCTGCGTTGTTTCTCTGTTGATGATTTGTCGTTCGAGCGCCAATCATTTCTCCAGATTCGGTCCTAAGACAAAAAGAAGAACGCGTTTTCAACTGTAAGCATCTCTTCAGGGGGTGATGCATTTGGAGAAACGATACAACGTCAAATAGAGAGATACGCTAACAAAATGTCGTTTTGAGTCTTGGAAGTTCTGAGCGAACATACCCCATAGTGTGTTAACCGTTCACGATTGCATCGATTGTTACCAGTGGCGTAACCAGAAACACAAAGACACTCACTTATTCAGGAGTTCCGAATAAGGGATGGGGTGAGGGGTCAAAACAAAGCTTATTATTATTATTATTATTATTATTTATTATTATTATTATTATTATTATTATTATTATTATTATTATTATAGAACGCTAAAATACAGTCTAAAATAGCAACGGTGGTAGTTCATATTTCAAATGACCAATCACATCAATAACTTCTAATTTATTATTAATTTATTATTATAAGTTAATTTATTATTATAATTTATTATCATAATAATAATTATTTGACTATGCAAAGAATTATTAATGTACACCCATATTGCTGTTTATTAGTCTTGGCTTTGTTGGGAGTTGAGACGAACATTAGAAAAGCTGGGTTTTCTCTTTTCCCGGTTCAGTCGAAAATTCTAAATTGGGGGCAAGGGCGCAGCGACGGGAGTGGGGGTATATCGGTATATATATCCTCCCCAAAAAAAAATCAGTCTACTTTAAAGTGTTTTATGTGATTTATATGTGGTTATATGTGGTTATATGTAGTTTATATGGTTTATAGTTAAGGTTTATACCCCCCGAAACATTTATACCCTCCCAAATCAAATTCCTGGCTACACCTCTGATTGGGGGCTATTTGAACTCATTGTCTTTTGACAAAATCCAACACTGATGCCAATAGAAAAAACTGTGAGAGTAAGAAAATCTAACAAGATGGAAGATTTAAAGGTAATAATCAATCGACTGATGACGACAACAACGAAGACGACGACGAGGACATCCTCAACCTACGTGATGCCAATTACCTTCTCACCTATATCACTGCACAGTGATGACTAACTCACCTGACATCAATGACGGTGATAATTAACTCACCTGGCGTCTACGACACTTAAAACCTTATATCAATGTTATTGAAACAGTGGCGTAGCCAAGGGGGTTGGGCGTTAAACTCCCCTTGGCCGCCTTATATCAGTGTCTCGCAAACTTTTTACCTCGCGGCACACTAAACAGAACAAATTTTTTTCACGGCACATTCTTCATAAAATTACAAAACCAACCAACAATTTATTAAATTGAGTGTTCTTTATTAAGGAACTGCCGGGTCTGCAGTCACATATAATGATATGTAGATGTAACAAACGCGAAAGTAACGTTCATAGACTGTAGATTCTCGCCGTTGTTTTCCTTAGTGTCGTTTTCACCTTGCATTTTCTCAGATCTTGCCAAAAATTTATCCATTTCAAATTTCATAGGGCTAAATCTCGGTAAAAGCATCAAATTCAACTGTTACTATACTTATAGTTACCCTACTATTGCAACATCTCAACACATGCAATGTAATAATTTCAAAACGGTAATTGGGTCAAATGTATCCTTGCGCGCTCAGACGCTGTTGTTTTTACATTGTAAAGGTCGCAAGGACGGTGACGTCAACGAAAGACGTTAATTTCTGGCAGTTGTATCGTTGAGCGCGCAACGTTATATAAAAAAATGGATGTCCGATATATTGTATTGTAGGCTGTGCCGCAGGCTGGTGTGAGGTTCTATATATGACGCCATTTTTACACTTGCTCATCCGGCAAAATTTTTAGGAAGGGAACAAAAAAATTAAAATAATAGTAAAATTCTGAAATTCTTTCACGGCACAGCTGGAATCTCTAGCGGCACACTAGTGTGCCGCGGCACACAGTTTGCGAGACACTGCCTTATATCAATGTTATTGAAACAGTGGCGTAGCCAAGGGGGTTGGGCGTTAAACTCCCCTTGGCCGCCGAAAGCAAAATATTTTTAATAATAATAATAATAAACTACATCTGGCGAATGTTTGTTTAAAAGAATCTTCTAAGTTTGATTATCACTATTGTCAACACTTCCGTGACCGAGAAAGTCATCGAACACAGAACCGCCGTCACCGCATGATGCCGATTTCGGTTGAAATTCCGAGAACGTCCCATGGAAGGCTACAGCGTTGAATCGTTGAATGGTCACTGAAATCAACTGCAGTAAGAATGACGTTTCTCTGTGATCACCTGACAGCTGCGACAAGAGACGGCCGATTTATTTTTAATGAGTTTCCATGCATTTTTAATTTTTTGACGCGAATTCGGGGATCAAAAGCCCCTTTGGCTATAGACTGCAAAGGCTGTAGAGGTTTAAGTAAGAGGCGAGGAACTTTTTTGTTTGCCACGTAAAAAACTAGATCCGATAAGATTTGTTTGCTTGGTTTTTTTGCTTGTCGGGATTTTTGCAATTTGGTTACGATCAAAATCAAAAACGAAATCCCCCTTCCGGAAATCCTGGCTACGCCACTGCGTTGAAAATTAACTCACCTGCATGGTGCCAAAGACAATGACGATCGACTCACCTGGTGCCTGTGTTGAAGACTCGCATCCTCTGACGATAATCGTCGCCGTTTGTAACTCTCTTGACGATTCCACAGACAGAAGTCGATCTCTTGACCCCGCCGTGAGGTAGAGCGCCGTACCTGTTGATCGGTCCCTGGCCCTCGGGGGGCTTCAGGCGCCCCTCCTGACGACCGCCGACGATACCGTTGGCGACGACGGGCCCCGCCCGTGCCGCCCGACCGGCGGCGGCGGCGGCGGCGGAGGTCGACTTCCCGTCCGACCAGACGGCGAGCACCTGCTGAGTGAAACAGGTGGCCCCGCCGATGACCGTCGACATGTCCACGGCGCAAACGACGACTAGCACCGGCAGCAGCAGCAGCAGCAGCAGCAGCACCTCCAAAGGAAAGCCTCCATCTCTCGGCACTTGGCACTCTGTTCCTCGGAAATCGACACCGAAACGCGACGTTCTAGCACTACAAGTGAGAGAGAGCGCACTGGCGTCTATTTGCAGAAACACTCCAAATTGGTTCTGATTTTCCTTCTAACCAACAGCGCTACAACACCAACGACAACAACAACAGCGTTTCGATGCAATTAGAGACAGACAGAAACTGTCCCTCTCTGCTAAATCCAAGTCGACAACGGTTATTCCGTTTCCTCGACAGATGGCGACTGTTGTTGTAACGACCTCAGTCTTCTCCACTCAGACCCACCGACCGACCGACCGACCGACCGGAAGCCAGCGAAAAGGTAACCAGAGGCTAGACTCTGCATCACACTAATTAACCTCACAGCCTCTTTTAGATATTTTTGAGGCGAAACGACGTTATTACAATATTAGGCCTAACCCAAACCCTAACCATGGCTTAGCCTTTTACGGATTCAAACGAAATTTTACAGGCATAAAGATACATCAATATGTCATATATATATATATATTTGCGATTTATATATATATATAACCTATATATGGTATATATATATAATCAAGATTTTTCAAAAATATATATATAAATGAGAGCCTGTGGTAGAAAAATGAGAGAGAGATTGGCAGAGTGTGAATGGTTAGAGAGAGAAGAAGAGTTCCTATTAATGAAGATTTTTTCAAAAATACATATACAAAAGTGCACATACACACAATGTTTTTATCAAGGTGCTCTTTACCTGGCCCAAAACCGCCAGTGCCAAATATTTTCCGGACCCTCTGAAACTGATTTGATAATTAAGAAAACCAATGTCAATTATTTTTTATTCCAGATCTCATTTTAATTCCAGCATAAAATTAAATTGAATATGATCTTCATTTGAAGACATTTTGTCCGTTTGTCAACACACTCAATTACGTAGAATATAAAGTCAGTCAATAAATATAAAAGGCAGAAAACTGTAATCTGTGAGACAGCTGACAGCAAAAGTTACAGACCGCTCAAACGAGTAAACGAATTCGAATAAAATTTTGTGCTAATGACACAAATAGATGTCTCTTTTAGTGTTTAAAATTTTGTCTAAATCGGTGTAGATTCGAAATAGTCATTGCGATATGTTTAGGGGTTAGCTTTTTTCTGGACACAGCATGTATATATATATATATATATATATATATATATATATATATATATATATATATATATAGAGAGAGAGAGAGAGAGAGAGAGAGAGAGAGAGAGAGAGATGAGTAATATATACGTGAGAAAGTATTTTGGTAATATATACGTGTCGAAGCTTTGTTTTGCTCGCTCGTTTCCTAGCGGTCGATTGAGAAAGAAGCAAATTGAACAAGGCGCCCCCATGGGATGATCCAACAGAGGCCCTGGGCATAGGCCTAAATTAGGTCGCCAGGCTCGAGGAGTCCCCCTTCTCACTTTTTGCGAATCTAGGCTAGGGAATGGAGCGGCGCATAGGGACTGGGTCCCACTTCTTCGCCTTTGATTCTGGGCGAGTCTCGTTAACATCTTACGACCAAATGATAACATTTCTCATATCCACATAGCTACTGTGTCTGTCTGTGTGATGTATGCCTCTCTCTCTCTCTCTCTCTCTCTTTTTTCTCTCTCTCTCTCTCTTTCTCTCTCTCTCTCTCTCTTTCTCTCTCTCTTTCTCTCTCTCTCTCTCTCTCACTCTCTTTCTCTCTCTCTCTCTCTCTTTCTCTCTGTCTGTCTATCTGTCTCTGTCTATCTGTCTCTGTCTATCTGTCTCTGTTTCTGTCTCTGACTTTGTCTGTCTGTCTGTCTGTCTGTCTCTCTCTCTCTCTCTCTCTCTCTCTCTCTCTCTCTCTCTCTCTCTCTCTCTCTCTGGTGATTGTTGATATGATAGACAGATGCAGCAGGGGCCGTTGTTTTGAAAAGGAAAAGCGTCCATGCTGACGTCATGACTTCCATCTTGTTCTTGTAATTTATTGCGTCTAAATATGTAAATGCGCGAACCCAAAACGACAATACGCTATCTAACTTCTCTAATTAGCATTCGGCCTTGAGACTTTTTTTTAACAAAGCCAAAACATATTTCTGAAGGTCAGTGGGGTCGATTATCGCTTTAAAAACCGGTAAAAGTTAAGAAATGTATAATGAATATTTAGATATTTAGTTGGCATGGGCGGATTTTATTAAAGGTTAGGGTAGGCTTAAGCCTGCCCAACTAATCCCACCAAAAGAAAAAAATTGTTTTTCCATCAACACCAGGCCTGTCGCGTGCTGGACGGCACCCCTAGACCTCCATGCTCGCCTACCCAAATATTAAACTCTAAATCCGCCTAAGGTCGTTGGCAAAATCGTTTTAATTATCATCGGCCTTAAGCTACTGTCAAAGTAAACTTAGGAAATTTAAGAATGAAAGAATGAGAAGCAATGTAGATGTATAACCAAGCAAGTACATTAATTATATTAACTTATAAATGACACTGAATTAATGACTATTTATACAATTAATATCATAGCTGTAAACTTGGATGAAACAGTGAGGCCCGAATAGACACACTAAATCACGTCGAGGTTTCCTTCTTTGAATGTAGAAGAGGTTCTCGGATTACGTGATTCTAAAACCGGTCCACAAGATGGCGCCACACTCCACCAAAAACCCCTATAGTTTCTCCTTTCCCTGTTCAGGATATATATCAGCCACACGACTTTTGAAGGCCTAAATCTTCAAACGCCCCACACTCGAAACCACCCTTCGTAGGCCCAAGCATCTCTATTGGCAGAGGCCTATCTCTGCAGACGCCGGGGCCTGGGTGGGTCGTGAAATTCTGCTGAAACTGTCGAGTCCTTCAGCTGCAGATGCACAGACACACTTAGTAGGCATTACTGTCTGCGTGGAAGCCACTAGGGACTGAAGTGACTGAAGACTTGGTTATTCTGTTTTAAATCCTGATCTATGTTATTCATGAACTATGTAATGGTTTCAAGTAGTCCTCCTAGGACAATATACCACATAAATCTTAACTTTCAATAATAATAATAATAATAATAATAATAATAATAATAATAATAATAATAATAATAATAATAATAATAATAATAATAATAATAATAATAATAATAATAATAATAATAATAATAATAATAATAATAATAATAATAATAATAATAATAACGGGGGTTGAACCGCTCCAGCGCGTAACCCACTCTGCCATCTTCCGCCCCTAAAGAAATATTTTAGGCATTGGGGGGACGAGGGGGCTTTTAAATTCGCAAAACATTCTCAAAAACACCAATAAAACACGCATATGTGATATATTTTGCAAATTCCGTCATTGTTACCCCGATGGATGTAAAATTAGATGGAAAAGACGAGGGGGAGGGTGGAATAACGATGAAAAGAAATGACGAAATAGGACGAGCAGGAAGTCGAGGGAATGGGACATATTGCAAAGGAAACAGTGGCGGCTCCACCGGGGGGCCAGTGCCCCCTATTGAGTGCCTGCCCCAGTAGCCCCAGTTGGGACCCTATATTTAATGCTACATACATTAAACAACAAATGGTTGGCCCCGTGATTAGAAGTTGCCACCCCAACGGCCCCCACTTGCCAAATCCTAGAGCCGCCACTGAAAGGAAAGGGAAAATATTCGAAAAAAGAGGAGGGAAGGAGGGTTTAGCAAGAAAAAACGGAGGAAAGCGCCTCGTTTGAAGATCTTTGCACAGGTGGAGGATAACAGCAGAGGTAGGACAAGCGAATTTCATAATGCGTGGTTAGGCCTAATAGACCGACACTGTATATCGTAAGCAAATAAATACATCGTATGATTGCTAACCTTATGCTGTGAAGCACTCCTGACTTAGGCTTAGGTCTTGCTATAGGGCTATAAAAATCGTCAGATAATAATAATAATAATAATAATAATAATAATAATAATAATAATAATAATAATAATAATAATAATAACGAAGTTGGAGTACTTTGTGGTGATGTCCTGTCAAAAGGCAGAGGAGGTCCGACCACTTACAAATTTTAGTTTCCTTAGTCCATTAACTTTTACTTTGAATCGGAAGATGGCAGAGTGGGTTGCTCGCTGAAGCATCAGGCTGACGGAGCGGGTTCAAGCCCCGTTAGCACCTCTAGTGGTGAATTTCACACAGGCAGTAATGCCCACTAAGCCACTTTAAATCAGGCTATGCTGTTATGAATCTATCGGGTAATTTAGGGACTGTCCATTAATTACGCCAACAAAACAGGGAAGGGGTTTGATAACGTTTGACAGTTGTCGACAGAGGGGAGGGTCAAGAGAAGTTGACGTCAACAATTTAATTTTTTTTACAAATAATCAAAACAAAATATTGGAAATTTCGTGGAATACTATTTATTTCAGTGGAAAAAGCCCAACAAGAAAAAAAGGTCATCACCACTACCTAATTATGACACTAAATGAACAAAGGGGGAAGGTCTCATCTCTGAAAAAAATGATAACCTTCTAAACTTTTAGCCGGACCCGTCACTGATCTTAGGGGGGTCAAAAGTTTTTGACATAATTATAGGGGGGTCACTGAAAGTTTGACAGTTGTTGACAAGAGGGAGGGGTAAAAAATTGTCCAAAATTTGTTGACGTAATTAATGGACAGCCCCTTAACAGGCATCCGGGTAAACAAAATCAGAGAGAGATATATATTTATGAGTAATTTTTAATTTATATAATTGATCGCCTATTATAAACAATTATACTATACTATAGAGTATTACAGATTTATAGAAATAAAATTTAATTTATATTAGCCTATTATTATATTTGAGGCCCAATTTTAGGCAGAGACCCGGGCCAAGCGACCCTCTCCTTTAGGGCCCTTTTGCGCTAAAATACTGTATTGATGTTTAAGCTAGAGAATGCCGGTTGAATGATTACCTGTAGTTTGCCTTAATTTCCTCTCCTCCGATGACAAATCCGCATAGAGATCGCATCGCGAAAGGCTGCGTTACTTGATACTGGAGATGTCAGGCGATTAATATAAGTTAGTAAATTTCTGTTAATTTCGATGTTCCAGTCAGTCTCAAGGTAGGCCCACTACTGCCCGGTTGCCTACTCGCTAGCGTGGCGTATATGAACGCTTTGTTTTTACATGCAAATTATGAATAGCGTTACCTGTACGGCGTAACCCATAAATAGCCATTGACAATCCCCTTATTGTCTGCCCGCATTCTGGGACTCCCAGTTAAAGCAGATTCTCTACTGGCCTTGACCTTTGAACTCAAGACGGCCGTCTTTGTTACACCCAGACAGGTAACCAATCAGGTCTACGCGAAGGAGAGAGGAGAGAGAGAGAGAGATAGAGAGAGAGAGAGAGAGAGAGAGAGAGAGAGAGAGAGAGAGAGAGAGAGAGAGAGAGAGAGAGAGAGCGTGGACGAGGCAGTCACAGTCAGAGAAGAAAGTCAAGAAACTAGAAGACAATGAATAAGACTTACATAACATTACCACGCAGCGCAGTGTTATTTCGCACACCTATCAGACCGAATCAAATTTTCACGGAAATGTGCGGCTTCCTCAGGGAAGAGAGCAGCAGGCATTGCAAAAGAAACTTGGTTGACTTACTTACTTACTTGGGTAATTGGTTTTGTAATAAAAATGACTCGTATACTATAAGTTCTCGTTAAAGCTTCTTTACAGATAAAATCAAACAAAAACATTATACATGTATCATCATTTCGAACAAGTACATTATACATACAGTATATAATGTACATTGTACAAGTGTATATATATGCAGATGGTTACATCAGTGGTTTTCACACAGTCTTACTTAGCCTCTTAAACCACTTAAAATCACATTATTAATTAATATGTATATATGTGTATATAAGCGTACAGTACAGTATAGAGCAAAGAAGATTTAAAATTTTAAACATATTTTTGGCAAAGATGTTTTCGGCTGAAAATCGAAACTGGAAACGTGAAACTGTGACTGTCCTGTCGAAATCAAATACGATAAAAACCACAAACAAATAACAAACCAGAATGGGAAAACGAAATGCTGAAACAAGGCGGTTCGTTCAGAATAGATCTACATCGACACAGTGGCGGCTCCACCGGGGGGGTCAGGGGGGCCCGTGCCCCCTATTGAATGCCTGGCCTCCCAGTTGGATCCTATACTTAATGTTACATACATTAAACAACAAATGGTTGCCCCCCATGATTAGAAGTTGCCACCCCAACGGCCCCCCCCACTTGCCAAATCCTAGAGCCGCCACTGCATCGACAGAATCCAGGTAAGCCATTCCCAAAACCCCGACAGAAGCTGGTCTTAATCGCAAATTGGTATTGGATAGTCAAACCAATCAAGGAAGAGACTGCCACATCCAGAGTTTTCCTCTAACCCTTGAAGAGTGGACAAGTGGTCAGTAAGAAATGACCCGAAAATTTCACCCTTTCCCCTGCAAATACCACAGTGTTTATATTTGACTTCAGTGTTTTATCCAGACCCCAGGCCTGGGGGGAATGAGGCTATTTGGGGGGGAATCGACTTAGTTGGAGGGGAAAAGACACAGTTCAATGCTAAATTTGTGTAAGTGCTGGGATTTTGGGAGGGAATTTCGAGGGGTTTTTTGGGGTGGGGGTGGGGGAAGGGGATAGGAATCTCCCCTCCTAACAGGCCTGTATAAAACACTGTTTGACTTTGTCATGTCGCTCGACAAAATATTTAATTAATTAATTTATTTATTTATTTAATATAATCGGAGTTCCGAATATCCCAATCGTAAAAGTCTCCTAATAGATTCAGGCTGATTGAGTTACTCAAATGCATATTCAGCAGTAGTTGACCAATTCATTTCGTTGCTCAAGTAAAGACCCGTAGATCAACAAGCTGTGTCTGGACTGTCCTACATATTCATTCTATCAACGTAGACAGTGGCGGTTCCACGTGGGGGATGAGTGGGGATGCATCCCCCCACCGGACTTTTTATTTTGCTTGTGAAATATATTTTTGGGTAAAAGTCTAGTAAAACTACGGGAAAAAACTACGGATGACCTTTCAGGGATAACATTCCATTTTGTCAGCCTTTTTCGGCAACGTTCATTGATTTTTCCTTTTATTTTCATCCCCCACCAACTTCCTATGAATTCAGTTCATTCCCCCACCAAGAAATCCTGGAGCCGCCACTGAACGTAGATCTCCAATATACAATCTGGGCAAAGTCTTTCTCAGATCAACAAATAACAGCAAAGCAAAAACAAGTGAAACATTTCAAACGGCGACAAAACAAAACCGAACATTCAATTTGAAAGACAAATTGCAAACATAAAATATTTTAGCATTACTTACTCTTGTACATAATAAAATTCTTATACTTGTACTTATATTTGTTTTTGTACTTACATACTTGTACATTTGTCACATTAAATTCCACAGAAGTCAAGTAACGTGATGTCACCAACAAATTAAAATACTCTAATGACTTTGCTCTAAAATCCTTAGATAAGATATACAGTGGCGCGCAAAAGTTTGGGCTCGCCTACTCTTCTTTGAATGCCTTTCGTTCTATTCTGTTACTTCACTTTCTCAAATCGAAACAGCGATTCACAATAACTGGAAAAATAATATTGAAAAGAGAGGAAGGAGGTGGTCCCAGCAGGGAATCTAAAGCAAATACATCTAAGAAGACGGCTCTTAGAAATAAAATCATTTATTAAATCCAGGAGCGTACGCAGGGCATTTGGTGCCCACGACAGCGTATCAGAAGATCAAATTAGCAGTTAATATTAATCTTTAATCAACAAATGACATTTTATTGACGTTAGCTTAAAACTACAGATGCACTTTTCTTGCCGTTACTACTGATGTGAACTGGCCTACGATGTTCTCAGATATTTCATTTTCTATGCCGAGTAGAGGATGGTCACAGAGGGTTTTTGGCACCCCCATAAAGTGGCGCCCAGAGCATCTGTCCTACCCGCCTTACCCAGTGGCGTAGCCAAGGGGTGGAGGCTAATCCCCCTTGGCTGGCAAAAACAAAATATTTTCGATCAGTTTCTATTTATTTTTAAATTTTTGACGCGATTTTGGGGGTCAACCCCCACCCCTTGGCTTTAGAATGTAACGGTTTGAGAGGCGAGGACCTTTTTTGCCTTGTCAGGAAAAATAGAGGAGATAACCTTTTTTCTGCTTGTCAAGATTTTTTTAAAGTTGGTCACGGTCAAAACAGAAAACCAACCCCCTTCTGCAAATCCTGGTTACGCCACTGGCCTAGGTATCTAGGTACACCACTGATTAAATATGTTGAATAATGTGCATCACACTTATAAACACTAGATAGATGGTACCAGTTATAAATTAAGTTACCTCTCTATTATCTGATGGCAAAAGATTGGCAGAGCCGCAGAGTACAGATTTGGATCGACTACAAATCAAATTAACCAACGAACGGGGTTGAAATAGCTCTATAGAGGAAACAAAACACCTGAGGTAGAAATTTGTCACGTGACCTGAAAACATTTCTGAACATGGCAAAATTTCAAACTCTACTTGCACAGAGAATATGCACTTGACTGCAGCATAAAGCTTGGCTTTGGCGAACGTTCAAGTTAAAATAAAGAGGCGCTCGAAAACAAACCACGTAACAAAAACCACGCTTTAGGAAAGATTCCAGCGCACAAAAAAGAACCATCTTCACGACGTTTCACATTACTTCAGGGTCATCGCAGCAGGGATATATTTACACCCCCTAACACCCTCAACGCCCCCAATTTGAGACCGACACTCCCCAAATCTCAGTTATGGGATGACCTTTTTTGTTTGTAAGATTTTTTGGCCTACCCCCATCCCCATATCAGCTATGGGATGGCCTTTTTGTTGTCAGACTTTTTTGGCAGGGGACCCACAGAATTTACGGACAGCCCCTCCAAAAAAAAATTTTTATAATCCTAGAAATAACCCTGCATCGCAGAACCAGAATACAAATCAATTAAATGAATTCCAAACACAATCTTGAAAAATACACGAAATACATAAATAATAATAAGAATAATAAGTGAGGTATTGAATTAACAATTATTCTGGACATCACGAAAACACGTTGTCTTCACAGTTGCACCATTTTAACGAAATAAACGACAGACCTTTCAACTGCAACAGAAAGGCGAAAACGATGGCAGAAGATGCTGGAAGGGGACGTCATGGGCTGCCGACGATTGGGCGCTCTGCCAAGACTGTCCTTCGTGAGGTTGGTGCTTTCTCCTCATCCAAACGTTGTTGTTGTTGTTGTTGTTATTATTATTGTTGTTGTTGTTGTCCGGTTGTTGGGTGGTAGCTCCGTAAAGCAACAGGGACCAGGATTTCAGAGTTGCTGAAATACAAACACAGAAAAACAATCAACCAATGAACAGAGAACAGGAAACTGACCAGAACACAAGAAAGAAAATGATTTGAAGTATATTGTCTGCGATAGATGCTGATGTACAGGATTGAAAATGACAGAGATGACCCACGTGTACATCTGATAAACCAGGGTGCAAATCTGTAAATAATAATAATAATAATAATAATAATAATAATAATAATAATAATAATAATAATAATAATAGCAAAATACTTTGATCCTATTCGAGATTTTACCCGAACAGTGATTTATGCTATGTCAATAATAATAATAATAATAATAATAATAATAATAATAATAATATTATTATTATTATTATTATTATTATTATTATCATAATTACCAGAATCGTTATTGTTATTATTATCATCATCATCATCATCATCGTCATCATCATCATTATTATTGGCATATCTGTGTTTGGATAAAATTTAGAATAGGATCAAAGAATTTTGCTGGTTCTTACTAACAGTAAATCACTGTGTGTGTGTGCATGTGTGTGTGTGTGCCTGTATGTGTGTGTATTAGTATTACAGCGCAGAGCAAAATGATCACTTGCAATATGTTGACCGGTGTTCTTACTAGGGTCATTTTAATGAGAAAAGCCTAATTAAGAGATAGTCGCCAGATTAAGATCAGATGAGAAAAGAATGAAGTCTGACGCCAAGACTGAGTCTGACGAGGAATTAATTATAGGCATTTAGGGAAATAAAGTTTCATCATTTCCAGAAATGCATTCAATTTAATACAAACAGATGTTTGATATGCAGTAAGCAACAATTAAAGCTACTATTGCGTATATTTTTAAGAGTCCAGTGGCGTAGCCAGGGTTCTGGAATAGGGGGGGGGAGGGAGCTGACATCAAACCCCGATATTTCCGAATTAAAGAAAGTCAAGTAAAAAGATCACGAAGCCGTTCTTTGGCACATTAACGCGAATATATCGATTCTGCACTGTAATCATCCAACCCCCGCCCCAGTAAAAATTTTCTCTACGGTTTTTGCCCAAATCCCACGACTGATTTCCATCCAGAATGGGGTGCCCGTCCGCCCGCCCGCCCGCCCCGTGCGCCCCTCTCCACGTGGCTACGCCGCCAATGGACGAATCAATGGGGTGAAACAACTCTGAATTTTCACGAGGAAGTTGACAACGTAAAACCAATTTAGAAACAAATGCTCAGAAAGATAAAGCACAAACCAAAGCATGATCACACAGTTTCAGAATTTTCAAACCCGAATCAATTCACAATGAATAATCGATGATGCATTAATGCATCTGCATGCAAAGTCACAATAGGACAGTGAAAATCAAAGACGAGTATAAAATAACACATATAATCACAACAGAAAAATGTCATGAAACAGTTTTTATATTTCAATTCTGCCCCTTCAGACATGGCTATAAATTCGACCCAACTTTTGATATATTTAAATCTAATTCAGAGACCAAAAGCAAAACAGAAGATCATCAATGCACCTGCCGAAAGGTACACTTTACGCAATAACCAAAGCACATACTTTGATGTGATTTGAATGGTTTTAAAACCACTTTATTCGAAAACAGGGTTATTTCTAGAATTATAAATTTGGGGAGGGGTGTCGGTATATTTTGGGGGTCCATTCTTGCCAAAAAATCCTGACAAGCAAATAAAGGTCATCACAGGCTCAGATGGGGGACCGTTAGGGGTGTAAAAATATCCCTGTTCTAAAACCATACCCATCAAAAGATCTCTATCCCACTTTCTGCACGTTTGCCAACTTAACTAGAGTAATGAATACAAAGGAAATGCTAACAAATAATAACCATCAATAAAAAGGCCTAATACTGTATTCTCATAAACAGAGCATAAAATATAAAAGTGTGCTAAAGTCGCTAAAATAATGGCATGAAAGAAATGACACTAGAGACTTAGCGACATAAAATCAATTTAACTTTTGAGCGCCAGTGATAGGCCCTATATATATATATATATATATATATATATATATATATATACATATACATATAATGAGAAAAAGGCCTGGAAAACTTAGCCACAACAGGTAAAGTGATGGGGAAAAGAGCAAGAGGGAGACAAAGATTGACGTTCATCGAAAACCTGCTAAGCGACACTGAAGACAAAATATCAGAAGTAGAACTGCCACAAGAAGAAGAAGAAGAAGTAGTAGTAGTAGTAGTAGTAGTAGTAGTAGTAGTAGTAGTAGTAGTAGTAGTAGTAGTAGTAGTAGTAGTAGTAGTAGTAGTAGTAGAAGAAGAAGAAGAAGAAGAAGAAGAAGAAGAAGAAGAAAGAAGAAGAAGAAGAAGAAGAAAGGCCCCTAAATGATGCTTGCAAAGTATCCTATAGGCATAATGAACAGCTTAAGACAGAGGTCTATTTGCTGCCGTCGAGTAAAGCGCAGTACGTCAAAGCAAAGTGATAAATTAGCAGTTTGATTAAATAAATGAACTGAAAAGGGAGAAAAATCTTGTCGATTACGACACTATTACAGCAAGGAGCATAAATAATAACAATTTGGTAACAAAATGTAAACGCATGCAAAATACAATCACAACGAACGCCGAATAGTTCTAATAGTTCAGTCAGTGGCCAGTGTTTATTCTAGCCACCTTGACATTGGGGAGGGGGAGTTTGAAATGTTTTGGGAACAAGATTTGTCTCTCCACGCTTTTGTGGGGGAAATTTCCATCCCCAAGCCAGCATATACAAATTGGGGGGATTTTAAAACTTTGGCGAGATTCCTCCCCCCTCAAAAAAACAGGTCTAGAATAAACACTGGTCAGTGGCGTACTTTGCCTTTTTGTGCCCGGGGTTTGTCATAGGCAGGGCCGCCGAGAGAATTTCCCGGCCCAGGTGCCAAAAATAGTCACGTGCCCCTGACCTGACAAGTATGTGAAAAAGTTGATGGCCTTTAACTTTTTTGCTTGTCAGTCTTTTTATGGCATTAATTACTTAACATCATCGGCCCGGGCCCCCAAACAGACATTTGCCGGGGCCTCTGCATGAGATCATGGCGAAGATGACCTTTTTCCGTTGACAAAGTCTTTATCAGGGTTCAGACTATTGTTAATACATCAATCATCACCGGACCCCGGACCCCTTTGAGCTCCATCGGCTCCGGAACAATGTACCGGCTGCACCCCTCTCTCCTCAGGCCTGGTCATAGGTACCGCCCCACCTTAATCTCAACCCTTCGGTGTTCTTATTTGCTCATCAGTAAACGCGTTTGATACTAAAAAATGTATGAATCAATAGCGCGTGGGCAACGTAGACCATCCGCCCCAGGGCCGGATTAAGGTCCGAGTGGGCCTGGGGCTGATAAGTAAAAGAGGTCGTCGCTTCCATATTTTGAAAATTGCCTCTTGTAAAATTATTTCCCGACCTTCACTCTTCACTGAAAATCTCTCACAAGCAAAAAAGGTCGTCGCTTGAAAATCGGTGGGCCTATTTTTTATGGGTGGGCCTGGGGCTTCAGCTCCCTCAGCCCCCGCCTTAATATGGCCCTGATCCGCCCCCTCCTAGGTACGCCACTGAGTTCAGTCGACTGGAAACCGTAGAGATTTTGAAACCAATAGATTATTACAACTCCAGATACAATAAATCAGTAGGACGAATATTTGTCGAGAATCCCTTCCCTTTGAAACAACTCGATAGGATCCATTTCAAAGAACCAACATCCTTGCCTTTTGCGGAAGGCAGTAAGGCGGACGTTGACTGACGGGCGACGACAGCGGTTGTGGCGGCGCTGCTTCTGCCGCCGGTGAACCTCGGCAGAGACGGGGCCGGCGGCTTTCTGCACGGCCCCAACTTCACGGTCTTTTCCGGTAGGTACTTCGGCGCCGGCGGCAGAGGCCAGGAAACAGCCGCAGGCAGAGGAGGAGGAGGCGGCGGAGGCTGCGGCCTGACGGGAACGGTGTTATGGGCGACGGAAGTGGGTTGAGCGGTTGTGCCGGCGACTCTCTTGCGGTAGGGGTGATGATCGGTCCCATACATGACGAGAGTCCAGCTATTCAGCTTGGCCTGGTAAACTGGTCAGAAGGCGTGCAAAGCAAGAAGAAAAAGAAGCAGTAGAAGAAGTGCACAAGGCATCGTTCCAAACGAACTTCCTATCTCCCTCCGCCATAACCGGGACACCAGAAAATCGGGAACTGACTTATTGGATTTGACAAATTGGTGGAATACGATTCTACTCCGACGCTACCATCGGCCCATGCCACGTGCATTACTAAAATGGCGCAATAGAAGTTCACTAATAATAATAATAATAATAATAATAATAATAATAATAATAATAATAATAACAAAAATAATAATAATAACCAGGGTGCGATTTGTGACCTGGAGCAGTGGGGGGGATATGTCGAGCTAGGGGGTGTAGTTGTTGGGAAATGTAGCAGTGGGGAATGTAGTGGTGGGTTATGTAGCAGTAGGGGGATGCAGTTGGGCAGTGGAGGGAAGATTCCCCCTTTCCCCCTACAAATCGCGCCCTGATAATAACAATAATAATAATAATAATAATAATAATAATAATAATAATAATAATAATAATAATAATAATAATAGTGTCGAATTAATGAAAGCTGATCGTACCGGAGGAGTATCTATCGTTCGTTGCTAATAAAGAATTCTGAAGACATGAAAAAATCCACAGTTACTTCTCCACACGGAGACTTTCTCAATAGCCATAATAATGTCTCCCAGATGACACGCTGAGCGTCATGGGCATAGCTGTGGACAGGGGGATCGGTGTCAATGGAATTTTCCAGCGGTGGCAGGGTGCCCCGGAACGGGGGCACCGACACCAATCCCCGACATTTTGTAGCAAAAAATGTGCAAGCAAAAAATTATCCAGAAGTTATTGGCGCATTAACGCCCATGTATCTGTTATCTTGCAACCATACAACTAACCCCCACCCTCCGACAAATTTCTCGACGGTTTTGTGCAAATCCCACGACTGGTTCCAGGGAGAATAGGGGTTCGGCCCCCGGTGACCCCTGGCTACGCCAATGCAGTTAGGTCATGATCCTACTTCTAAGAAAAAGCACTTCTAAATGACTGTAATATCGGCACGATTCATAAATATTCTATTATGCCGCGTGCAGAGGCACATCTGTACAGATGTACAAACGAATGCATAAGATATCTAAGGAAAATATAAAGCAACTATTTGGCTGTAGATCAGTTGATCCGGTGCAAACCAATGGAATGCAACATTCGTTTAAAGGAACAGGTGTGCTGGCCCCAAGGCCCTGGAATTCATTACCAGCATCACTACATATAACCAACTCATTATCATCTCTTAGCAACTCTAGTCTCTAAGACGATTTGACTTGGATTGGCCTATCTTCCTTAGATTTTAGATCTTCCTCTGCCAATCTGACTGACCTTTCCGACTTGACCTTGTTCTAATTCGGATAGAATTTGGTGCGCCATCGGTTGATGCCCTAGGTATTACAACACCGGCGTTATAAAAGTTCATAGATAATAATAATAATAATAATAATAATAATAATAATAATAATAATAATAATAATAATAATAATAATAATAATAATAAGGTTTAGAGTGGTTCAGTATGGTCTGCCCTGCTTTGGAACTGCTATTTGCTAAAAGCATAAAAATGTATTAAATTGATTGATTAATTGATTGATTTATTTATCTATTATGTTTGCATAATAAAGCCAATAGTGCAAAGCCCCTTTCGGTCGGTCGGTCGTACTCACAGATGCTCGCACCGTTTCTCACTTCGAGCCTCCAGGTGCCGGCCGCGTGTTCGCCCCAGCTGTGCGTCGTCATGAACGCCCATCCGTTGAAGCCCTCCGTCGAAGTGTCCCTCAGACGCCGCGCCAGGAGCGTCGACCTCGTTCCCTCCGGAGACGTCAGGAACACCTCGACCTCTCCGCGGCGCGAGGCGGACAGCGTCACGATCGCCTGGACGTGCTCCAGGTAGACGACGTGGTTGAGGGATCCGCGACACCCGTCGCTCTCCAGCGCCACTTCGATGTTTCCGTTCACTGGAATGCCCCTGGAAAGCACGAAGCACGGGAAAGGGGAGCATCACTCTACAGTCCAAGAGGTATAGGAGTATCCAGAACAATCTCTATGGTCACTGATCTATGCCCACCAGCAGGAAATCTGCTTCTGCCATTGGTGTCTATTAATAGACGACAATGGTTTCCATGGTTTCTGCCCACCAGTGGGCCGAGCAACCGGACTTTGTTGGTAAACACTGGATACCGCTATTAGAATGGCGTCCTGCCCGCCAAGTGGTGCACAATAGCCGGCGATTATACAGCGCAACAAAGAGAGTTTTTTGTCTGGTGCCTTAGAAGTTAGACCTGTTTCCTGGTATGTTTGGGGTGCTGACTCCAAATATGGCATCGGATTGTCTCTATCAGCGCTAGGTTTCGAGACAGGGACGTAGCCAGGCATGGGCAGGATTTTAGGTTGGGGGGGGGGGCTGAAGCCCAAGATTCACTCCCTTTCTTCCTTTTGAGCCCGCAACGCCATTTGAGCTTGAATTCATATGGGAGGGGGCTAGCTTCAGGCTTGGGGAGGGTGGCTTGAGCCCTCCAAGTCCATTCCTAGCTACGTCCCTGTTTTGAGATACGGCCATATATCCCAGATCGGAACTGCATGACAGGCATATATTATAAAGCAAATGGGCACTTCAATCGAGCTCATAAGATAAGCCAAACGGGTTCAATTTCAAAAGGGAATTTAAACCTTGTAGAGAGCAAAAGGTATGCCAGTATAGCATCACGTCAAAATTCAAAGCGCGGGAATTTATTTTAAAAATTCTACAGTTCCTGAAGCCGCATAGGCAGTCCCGCCGAGAGAAATTCCGGGCCCATGTGCAGAAGGACCGAAGGGTCCCTGACAAGTCTTAAAAATTGGCGATGACCTTGTTTTTGCTTGTCGCTGTTTTTCACGATATTTAAGATGGTCTCAGCGCCCGGGCCCCCTTTTATACTCGCCGGGCCCCTGTGCACGTAACGTGCTAATCTCTTTTGTGTGTTATTGTAATTAATAATACATCTTCATCATCGGCCCGGGCCACCTCCAGACCGCCGGGCCCCTGTGCATTTGCCCCCTCCAGACCTGAGCATGGGGCCTATAATTATAAAGCGGTCAGTAATTGTCGATAAATGTCGAAGTCAGAGACCACAGAGGCAACGGATACCTCGATGCCTGCCTTGAGACGATCTCACAGCGGCGTTGTTCTGGAACGCTCGTCCAGTTTCTTGCGAGGCTGACCATCGCTCCGACGTCAAGAAGTCCATAACCAAAGTGATGGCTGACTGGAACAGAAGACCAAGCAAATGAACAGATTGGATAACAGAAAACCTACGATGAACCTCGTATTCTTAATGCGTCAAATAATTCCAGGATTGTCAATATATTTCATCTCAATTTTATTTTAGAGCATTCGAAATGCCACAAAATGGTGGAACTATGGAAATACAGCAAGCTATAGATATACAGGAATTCAGAGGAGTTTCAAACGAATTAAAACCACATTTTCTTGTGTGCCAATATTTAATGCGTCAAATCATTCCAGGACTGTCAATATATTTCATCTCAATTTTATTCTAGAGCGTTCGAAATGCCACAAAATGGTGAGCCTATGGAAGTACAGCAAGCTATAGATATGCAAAAAGTCAGAGGAGTTTGAAACGAATTAAAACCACATTTTCTTGTGTGCCCATCTTTAACCAATGGAAGGACTATTGTTACAGTAGCTGCGTAGATATGCAATACTTTCAGCGGAGTGACGAAGCACTCAAATTAGAATCACACTTTCATCATTCTCCATCATCATTGCGCCAAATCCTGCAAGGATTGTCAATGCCTTCCATTTCGATTATATTCTATACAGCGCTCAAAATTCGACACTTCTCAGCCATTGTATACGCAACGCACACTGTATACTGGACACAGTTTCAAAAATCTACTCTATATCATAACAAATTTCAAAAGATCATAGACATAGAGTTTGGACACAAAGCAACTATAATGCGTAATTTTTATTCCCTTCTTTCTACGAACTGATTTTAGGCGTCAACTTGGACCTGTTACCGTTATCATCCAGTCTTGCATCGATCCCAATCGCCGACGCAAACATTACTCACCGTACCATATACCATACCGTACCATACCGTACCATACCGTACCATATAGCGCAGGGGTGCACAACCTTTTTAGGCCGAGGGCCAAATTTAGCATTCCCAGAGTACTTGCGGGCCAGAATTTCGAAAATGCATTTTTATATAAAATATATTGTATATAACCATAATATTTATATAAATCAGCAAATCAAGCAAAATTAACTTTAATAAATGCTATAATGAACTACCGGTAATGCTTCATAAAACACCAGTTTTTTACTTACTACCTTCTATAACACAAACTAATTCCTCAGTCTGCACAATCTAATTCTGCCCGCACATAAACTAAGAGCTGTGCAGTATCAGTGTTATCTGTGCTCTCATCCAAAGCTACTGAAAAATATGTGCACCTAGCTAATCTGCCAATCAACTGCTCAGTAACGTCTGTTGCAAGGTCATCAACTCGGCGTTGATTTGTCATTCTTGACAATGGAACTTGACTGAAAAGACTGGCGTTTTCTGGGCAAATTCCAGTGCAGATGCTTAGGAGTCAATCTCTAACAAAATCTCCGTCTGCGAAAGGCCGTGATGACCTTGCAATTAGCTGGGCCACTTTGCAACTGGCCCGTGTAAAACACTTTTATTCTTGCGACTTCCTTGAGAAAAACTCTGTTCGGTTGACAGTCTTCTTTAACAGTTCAATTTTCTGTTCCCGCAACTCACCCTGCAGTTCATCATAAGCAGCGGCATGTTTCGTTTCGTGGTGTCGTCGGCAGTTATACTCTTTCAATCTTTCATATTAAACTCTAAGTGATTCACGGCAAATTAAACACACCGATTTAACCCATTAAACGTGTCCATAAAATACAGACGTGTCCATTCCTCACTGAAATGTCGCTGTTCTGCATCATCAGTCTTACGTTTTTAGTCTCGAATTTAGACATTCTAGACTTACTGCAGTGACAATTTAAATGCATAAAGCATGTTATCGAAGTAGTTTATTATCGCCCGTCTCTGTGCCACGTTGTTAGGCCTATAGGTTGCACATTTGTAAGTAGTCCAACATATATGAATAGGTCAGTCAGCAGATACCTAATTTCTATACCAAAATTACTGTTCTCGGACCAGTTTTCTGTTATTCGAAATTGTACCGCGGGCCGGACAGAACCCTTTGGCGGGCCGGTTTTCTGTGTTTCTCGAAATTGTCCCGCGGGCCAGAAAAAACCCTTCGGCGGGCCGGATTTGGCCCGCGGGCCAGTGGTTGTGCACCCCTGATATAGCGCCTCAAATGCGATAGCTCCCCATATTGCCGTAACGCTATTGCATAGGCTCATTAGAAATTCTGATAAACTTTTACATCTTACGATGATGATGATGATGATGATGATGATGATGATGATGATGATGATGATGATGAGTGAACATAGGTGTAAAATTGGATGAAAAAGTGGGGTGCCCAACTCCTATACCTTTTCCTATCCTTTCGCCATTCCATTTCCTTTACTTTTCCCTTTCCCTAGTCTAGCCTCTCAAAAATTGGGGGAGGCTCGAACCCAGCGGCGCCCATGGTAGTGAAGCAATAGAAACAATGGGGACGCAGGCGACAGCAGAGACCACTGACCGCGCCGTTTGACGCCGTTAACGATCCAATCGTCTGCCTCGAGGTTTGCCTTTCGCGCCGTCATCACAACGATGTGCTGCAGGTCTCTCCACGTCAGATGCGAACTAAGAGCAAAGGAAACACGAAGCTACACGCTGTCACACTCACTCAGCAATTCATACACACACACATGCAGTGGCGGCTCTAGGATTTGGCAAGTGGGAGGGGGGCCGTTGAGGTGGCAACTTCTAATCATGGGGGCCAATCATTTGTTGTTTAATGTATGTAGCATTAAGTATAGGGTCCCAACTGAGGGGCCCAGGCACTGGGGGCCCAGGCACTCAAAAGGGGGCACGGGCCCCCTGCCTCCCCACGGTGGAGCCGCCACTGCACACATGCACAGACACAAGTGACTTTCAATGCTTGTAAAGGAAGCACACCTTGATACTAGCAGTGGCGCACCTGAGGCATTTGGCACCGATAGCAGAAGGTTGGAACATTAAATTACAGATTGACAAATCTTTCATTAACAAACCATGACGTTTTATTACAGGCACGTCGGAACGAATTTTTGGCAGGGGGCACGGGCGCCCACAAAAATAGGGAAATATTGGCGCCCATGACAGGGGGTGCAGATTTTCCGCGGCGAGGTGTTTGGTTGTCACATTTTTCGGCGGACAAGCCAAAAAATGATCGTTTCCTATATATTTCTGAGTCGACAAGCGAAAAAAGATCATTTCCTATATAAATTTCTTAGTCGAAAATTTCAAGGGGTGCAGATCTGCACCCCAACCTCGTCTTTCAGGGGTGCAGCGCTGCACCCCTAATTTTTTCCAGAGGGTGCAGCTGCACCCCTGCACCCTCACTTCGTACGGGTCTGTTTTATTGTTTTATTGACTTATAAGATTAAAACTACAGATGTACGTTTCCTGGATTTTACTGATTTGATCTGGTCTCTGGTGTGCACAAAGTCAGTTTTCTCGGTTTCTTCAGTTTCTACGCTGAGCAGAGAGCAAGGTCAGAGAGTGTTATTGCGCCCCCTTCAAGTGGCGCAACATAGGAGGGCATCTGCCCCCACCTGCCATTTAAATCCTAGGCGCGCCACTGCATCGCTTTTAAGTGGATAACGGAGCTCGAAGTATTGCTGGCGGGGGGACGTACTTTGCCTGAAGCACCAGGGCACAGATGCCGGCCGAGAGGGGAGCGCTCACAGAGGTCCCCGTGTGCGACTCGGTGCAACCCTTGCGTAGATCCGTTGTAACCTAAGAAAGGAAAACAACAAGAACAGATCATCTTCACGGCCCCATAAATAATAAGGCCGACCATTAATTATAATCACACCTCCAAACAGTCAACATCGATATCAAACAAACTCCATCTGTTCTCAGTCGAAAGACTCGAATCCGATTCCTCTGCTATATTCTCCATCATCGTCACCGTCGTCGTCGTCGTCATCATCATCATCATCATCATCATCGCTACCATCACCATCATCGCCACTAACACCGTCACTATCACCATCGTCATCGTCGTCTTCGTTATCATCATCGTTGAACTTCTGTAGCGCCATTTTAGTACCATCGATTGATACCCTTGAGTATTATAAATGGTGCTATAGAAGTGCATAATAATAATATTAATAATAATTATTATTATAACAAGGTTAACTTTATTGTTAATGTTCTTATTATTATTCGCTATGTTATTATTATTATTATTATTATTATTATTATTATTATTATTATTATTATTATTATTATTTGGACGCGGTGAGCATTTGGACGCGGTGAGCATTTGAACGCGGTGGGAATTCACAGTGGTTTTCATAAAGGCTTACTTAGCCTCCTAAACCACTTATATCAATTATTATTATTATTATTATTATTATTATTATTATTATTATTATTATTATTTGGACGCGGTGAGCATTTGGACACGGAGGGCATTTGGACGCGGTGAGCATTTGAACGCGGTGGGCAAACACAGTGGTTTTCATAAAGCCTTACTTAGCCTCCTAAACCACTTAAATCAATTATTATTATTATTATTATTATTATTATTATTATTATTATTATTATTTGGACGCGGTGAGCATTTGGACGCGGTGAGCATTTGAACGCGGTGGGAATTCACAGTGGTTTTCATAAAGGCTTACTTAGCCTCCTAAACCACTTGTATCAATTATTATTATTATTATTATTATTATTATTATTATTATTATTATTATTATTATTATTTGGACGCGGTGAGCATTTGGACACGGAGGGCATTTGGACGCGGTGAGCATTTGAACGCGGTGGGCAAACACAGTGGTTTTCATAAAGGCTTACTTAGCCTCCTAAACCACTTATATCAATTATTATTATTATTATTATTATTATTATTATTATTATTATTATTATTATTATTATTATTATTTGGACGCGGTGAGCATTTAGACGCGGAGGGCATTTGGACGCGGTGAGCATTTGAACGCGGTAGGCATTCACAGTGGTTTTCATACAGGCTTACTTAGCCGCTTAAAGCACTTAAAATCTCATTATTATTATTATTATTATTATTATTATTATTATTATTATTATTATTATTATTATTATTATTATTATTATTATTATTATTATTCGGATCTGACAAGGAGAGCCTCGAAACGATCTGGACTTGGCAAGAAGGAAGCCGCAGCTCGAGAAGGAGTGGGGTAGCACTGGTCTATAGATGCAGAGTGGATGATAGAAGCATACGATCTGTCTTTCTGATCCAGATCCGCTGCTGTAGGTCGTCGCCAGCGTTGAGGAACATGCTTCCGAATACCACGGAACCTGACCGTTCTCCGTGGCGCTGCTGATCGACAGCGTGTAGATGCTGTTAGTGTATCCGTCGCAGTTACAACCGTCTCCGTCACGACCTCCGTTGCCAGATGCCCAGACGAATATGGACCCAAGTCCTCTTCTGCCCTGCATGCACAAGATACGTATACAGCAAACTAAAAAGCACAGTAACATTGACCCCAGCTACAGAGACATTCCCCACGTTCTACCGAACACTGAATCAACTCTTGTGCAGTGGCGGCTCCACCGGAGGGGGACAGGGGGGCCCGTGCCCCCTATTGAGAGCCTGGCCCCCTAGTGGCCCCCCAGTTGGGACCCTATACTTAATGCTAAATACATTAAACAACAAATGGTTGGCCCCCCATGATTACAAGTTGCCACCCCAATGGCCCCCCACTTGCCAAATCCTAGAGCCGCCACTGCTCTTGTGTAAAAGAAATCTTCAGTTTTGCAGCCTAACACTCCACAGTTCAGTGCGCATCTTGAAAATGACCAGAGATGGAAACGTGTCACTCAAAATGACCCACGACCAGAGAAGGCTATGGGTCCATTTTATAGAACCCAACCCAACCCATCAAATCTCCAACCCATGCCGGCAATAGGATTACTTGATCCAACTCAACCAAAACACCGTAATGCATTGCAATTTCTTAAACCATAACTTTTTCTAACCCAACCCAACCCACCATAAATATGGACAAGTCTGACCTAATACAACACAACCGAACCGAACCGTGGGTTAACTCAACCCATGGCCATTTCCGCCCACCAGTGGCGGTTCCACCATGTTGATGACTGATAAATCATCCCCCACCAGGGTTCCGGTTGACCTCTTGTTTTGCCTGTCCACCTATTTTCCGGTGTTTAAAAAATAGTGAAAAATACTGTGAATGACCTTCTTTTTTGTTTGTCGGTCTGTTTTGGAAAGGTTTATTAACATTTAGTGGGCAAAACACTGACAATTACCTTTTTATCTCTTCTTTTTCTTTACTTTGCATCACCCACCAACTTCCTATACATTTTCAGTGGCGTCGCCAGGAATTTTTGGTTGGGGGAGGGGCAAAAGGGGCTATCGTGTCAGATTCCTTACCCACCCCTCACCCCTCCACAGAAAACTTCCTCACCGGATTTGCGCGAATCTGGTAGGTGCTCTGGGGCAGGTTTGGGGGGGGGGGGGCAGTTGCCCCATTTGCCCCCCGTGGCGACGCTAATGTTAGAACGCCTCCACCATGACAACCCCAGTCATTCCATAATGCTAATAATGCATAGGATTTGTGCAAATTCAAAGCATTTTTGAAAGTTACTTCGTCCTGTTAGAGATCAACGTCAAGGACCATATTGAGCGACTATCTTTAGCATCCTTTAATACATCGATATAAATCGCTATTGCAAACATGGGCCATCACCTTCTCCATTTAAAACGGCTCATCCATGACAACCCTCGTTATTCCATACTGCTAATAATGCACAGGATATGTGCAAATTCAACCGCATTTTTGAAACTTATTTCGTCCTGTTAGAGATGGATTTCAAGCACTATATTGAACCATTGTCTTTAGCATTCTTCACTACATCGATATCAATCGCTGTTGTATACGTAGGCCATCGTCTTCTGTATTTATAGCGCATCCAGCTTGACAAGCCCCGATGTTCCATAATGCTAATAATGCATAGTACTTGAGCAAATGCAACCGCACATTTGAAAGTTATTTCGTCATGTTATAGGTCGAATTTAAGCACCATATTCAGCCATTATCTTTAGCATCCATGGCTACATTGATATCAATCGCTATTGCAAACATGGGCCATCACCTTCTGCATTTAAAACGGCTCATCCATGACAACCCTCGTTATTCCATAATGCTAATAATGCACAGGATATGTGCAAATTCAACCGCATATTTGAAACTTACTTCGTCTTGTTAGAGATCGATTTCAAGTACCATATCGAGAGATTATTGTTGTCTGGTCGATAATTATTTTCTGGTTTTCCATTGTCGATTTAACACTTCTTATAGTGTCCCTTGTTAAACGTTCTTGAGTCTCTTGACTTTTACCTTCGCTATGCTTACTGCGCTCTATAAATTGTCTTTAATAATAATAATAATAATAATAATAATAATAATAATAATAATAATAATAATAATAATAATAATAATAATAATAATAATAATAATAATAATAATAATAATAATAATAATAATACAAAAAAATAAGTTTATTTCTCAACATCCTGTTTAAAACAAGTCAAGAAAAGAAAAAAGCTTAACTAGACAAGTAGTAAAAAATTCAATATAGAAATATAAACTATGAATGTCCAATAATAATAATAATAGTAATAATAATAATAATAATAATAATAATAATAATAATAACAATAATAATATATAATATCCGAAACGTTCGCCAGAACTACAACGAATCAAGCGCTCTTTGTAGACAACAACAACAACAACAACAGCCGTTGTACGCACGTGGAATATCCCGTCTGTAAACGCTTTCCTTGCCAATGGCCCTGGTCCATCGACCGTCTGCCCATCATCATCAGGGCCCCAAGACACGCTGTAGATGTCGATGTACTGACGATTCAAACTCAGCGACTGCGCCTCCACAGCGTCGGTCACATCACCGTCCAACATACGCACACCTTGACAGCGCAAAAAGCAAACTTAAGCTTACAAAGCACACCTCCACAAAACATCTGTGTAAACTTTGACGAATAAGTAGGGGCCCGACCCCTCTACCATCAAAGTTAAAATTTACGGGGGCACCGAATGCCGTTAAAAAGGAAGGAAGGACGGAGAATGGTCCATCCCATGGGCGCCAACAGAAATTTTTCCAGGAGGGGGCAAAACAATTCTTAACACAATGGTCACGGTTAATAATTTAGCAAGGTTTCCAAATTTCAATGGGAAATATTGGCATTTTTATTTTCCAGGAGGGGCAAGTGCCCCCTCTTGCCCCAATGTGCGGGCGCCCATGGGTCCATCCCATGGGAGGTCGGGACAGTGGATACCCCAATTTTTGTGCCACCTCGCCGTCTATGCATTTCATAGAAATCTTAAAGCCGTGACTTGGTCTCAATGCAACATTTTCAAATTCGTCTTATAGATTCAAATAATTCAGTTCTAGTCCAGTAAATAATGGAACCGGAGTACAGAACCGATTCTAGAACCTAGATCATAACAGAAAGTGCGGCGGTTATCCATGATGATGCATAAGTCTTCGTTTGACCCAGTGGCGTAGCCAAGGGGGTGTCTGGGGGTTAACCCCTCCTCTTGGCCGTCGACGGAAAAATTTTATTAACGTGTTTTCATGCATTTTTTGGACACGGTTTTGGGGTTGAAACCCCCCTCCTTGGCTGGTACGTTGAGGACCTTTATTTGTTTGTCAAATTTTTTTCAAAGTTGGTCACGACCAAGACCAAACCCCCCTCATGTGGAAATCCTGGCTACGCCACTGGTTTGACCTACCGCCAATCCTGGCCTCGTAGGCAACTCCTATGGTACAGATGTTGTTGTTGGCTTCTGCGGCAACCACTCCGGCGCAGCGAGTACCGTGTCTAAACAGGTAAACAGAACAAACATACAATCAGACAGTAATGTACAACAATGTATCATAGCATTTGCATAGAGCCTCTTATATTTCTACTCAGAGGCGGTCCCCCCCATTGAAGTCGGATGATAAACCAGTGAGTAGACGATTACAACGGGGCTGCCTTATTTTACGAATTACGCCGTCCTACGAATCACGCGGTCTTGCCGCCTACTATTCTTACGAATTACGCTGTACTACGAACTACGCCGTCCTACGAATAACGCGGTCTTGCGAATTACGCTGTACTACGAATTACACTGTCTTACGAATTACGCTGTACTACGAACTACGCCGTCCTACGAATAACGCTGTCTGGGGAATTACGCTGTACTACGAATTACACTGTTTTACGAATTACGCTGTACTACGAATTACGCCGCATGCAAATCGAGAATGAAACTCGCGAATTGTTCATGAATAGGATGAGACTAAGGAGGAGAAACATTTCTTAATGTAATGGTCGTGGACAAATGGAACAGTTTGAACGAAAAGGCAGTAACAGTTGAAATAATAAATTGTTTCAAAAGTTAGGCCTATCTATAGGAAAACTGGGTTATATTTAATGTTAAGCGTAATATTATTGTTTTTCTCACACAGACTTGACTTATCCAAAGAAACCACCTGAATACCACGCTATTATTATATTCATGCTGCGTACAAATCGAAAATTAAACTTCTTTGTTAAGTCTGTGATAATCACAGCCACTAAATCAATCAAAATCAATAAAAAAATCAAACAGGCAATCAATAAATCAATAAATCAGAAACCATTTGGCCCATACTGCATTTAGCAGCAGTCATTGGTCGCTTTGGAGTGAGAATTATAATCAGAAATCGTGATTAATTTTAAAAAGAATCAAATACAGAGGCTTAGAGTGGTTCAGTAAGATCTGCCCTGCGTGATAACCACTGCGCTACACCCGACCGCGGATCATGATGCAGATTCCAATCGTTCCTTACCAGATACTTATCACAGAATTAACTGTTATTTTACCGTAAGTAAACACAACACCCAATAAATCTGCTGCTCGTGTGAGGTCCTTGGGAATAAAGAAGGGCACAGGACAGCCTATCGTACAGTCTACACTATGGCACAGACGAAGATTCAATATATCAAACGAAAGAAAAACAAAGTACTCCGAAGCAAAGCCTGAAAATCAGAATTTCCCAACCTCCCTACTGGCAGGGGCGGCGCTTGGTTTTGTTGGCTGAGTGGGTCTAATGCAATCTACACAACCAGGACCCGGCTCAGACCAACCCTCCCCCAAATAAAAATTTTTCTGCGGATTTGCACGATTTGCTTGGGTGCCCTGCCCGAGGCTGGGTGGGTCCGAACCCGCGGACCCAACCCCCTAGCGCCTCCCCTGCTTAGCCTACTGGTAAGAGCGTACGCTATCCGTCCAAAGAATTTGATGCTGAAAGGCATGCGTTCGCATCTACAGGCATTTATAAGAACAATGCAACAAACACCGAGCAGCTATCCCATTAGCTCACTGCGTATGTACTGTAAATGATACATCGTAAATAAATTGCAGTAAAAGTGAGAAGTGTTCCATTTCGACCGATGTAGAGCAAAATCAAGACGTGCTATATTTACTATTCTAGTAGGATTTAAAGAAATGAAGATGGGGACAAACGAAAATGTGGATTTTGTCAGGGAATTTATTCAATATGGTGAAATATTTGCATATCTATACACCGACTGTTCAATGCTTCGTGAAACCATCACATTATCACCTTCTAAACTTAGTCTTAAACTGTTCCTCTTTGACCCATCCATCCGCCTTCGACTGAAGCCCCCGCCGATCATACTGCCTCTAAATCGTCACCCATTCTCTTATCTTTATTGTATTTTCTACGACAAAGGCTGATGCTATAGGCAGTGGCGGCTCTAGGATTTGACAAGTGGGGGGCCGTTGGGGTGGCAATTTCTAATCATGGAGGCCAACCATTTGTTGTTTAATGTATGTAGCATTAAGTATAGGGTCCCAACTGGGGGCCACTGAGGGGGCCAGGCACTCAATAGGGGGCGGGCCCCCTGGCCCTTCCGGTGGAGCCGCCACTGGCTATAGGCATTATTATAATGGCGCTACATATTTGATTGAATGATTAGTTTATAAAAAGGAGGGATAGGGAATTATGCAATAGTTGCGTTGGGTAAAAACTTTGTAATCTTTGGAATATTTTGATAATGGAGAGTAGATTTTCGTAAGACTGTGTATTATGTCGTTTGAAATGACCGACAGGTGTCGCATTTCGAACGCTCCAGAATAAAATCGAGACGAATCATATTGACAATTTTAGCAGGGTTTGACGCAGGAAAGATGGAACAACAAGAAAATGTGCTTTCAATTCGACTGTTTCTCCCCTCTCGGCTTACATTTTAAAATTTAGTCTTAAGACTGTTTCTGTTTGGACCGATACAAGCGTTTATGTACCAAACTGTATACCAGACAAACAACACCAAACCCACGGCAGCACTATAAATTAGCGCTACAAAGACTGAGAGCGGCACAGAGATATCTCTCTGAGAAGACAGACAGACAGACAGACAGACAGACACCAGCGCCTAGGATGTCCATTTGAAAAGAATAAAGGTCTGACATCCACAAGAATAAGGGCAAGAGGTCAACGAGATACGTGGAAACGCACTGTTTTCGCGCGATTTAAACTCTTCTCGCAGTTTAAGTGGACTAAATTGGGTTTTGGCAACAAATTGAGAAGATTGATATCTACAGAATTTATATCAGGGACGTCACTTTGAGGGCGCAGGGGGGCTGTTGCCCCCTGATTTTTAGGAGGAGTTTTCTCGAATTTTTGTGTTTTTAAATTCATTGTGTTCTCAATTGTTTTTATAATTTTATTACAATCACTGGTATATATATATATATACATATATAGGGGCCTACTTGTAGTATCGTATGTAGCATGTACTATGGACAAAAACCAATTTGCATACTGTATAGGTATTTTAAAAATACTGCCTGCCTTGCAGTCTAAAGTCTTGCCCCCCGGCAAACAATGAAATGACGACCCTGGATCTTATAGGCCCATTTGTTAAACAGCAGCCCCAGGAATAACATTACGATCATTGCATTCACTGAGTCTGCCATTTACGGTGTCGGTGAATGTATAATAGAAAGCGAAACACTGATGTGCTGTACTGCAAGATCACAAACAAATCGTGTTTAATAAAATCAAATACTATAATTCCTTTGCTCAAACTTATATGTCCAAGTATAGACGGCTATATAATGATATAGGCCTATAGTCCCCAAATACCGTATTTTTACTTATACAATACATACACGTCTTACAAGATACTTACATGCAGAGTTCGCGGCAAACGAGCATGGTATAAAACCGTGGAGATTAGGTACACAAGTGTAAAGCGCACATCACATGGCCGATGATAACGATAATTATAATTATCAAATCTCCAACCGTTGTAGCCACCAACCAAACCACAGTTCTATGCTTTTTACCTGATTTTTAAAAAGCGGCAGCAGTAACACCAACTAAAACTCGCTTTTAGAGATGATCAAGTATATAGAGTGGAAAAACGCAGAGGTAAACGGAGACCTGTTTTCGTTGGAGTATTCGTATCTCGGCTGTGGGTCCGGGTCCTGATCGTTTACGTCATAACTGGCTCCACTGTCCTGAAACAGTCAACGCAATGGCGGTAGATTCAGTTCCAATAATAACAGAAGGCTTTCAAATGGCACCGACGCACTAATAGGCCACCCACGTATACGAACACGCATTTCACTGTCCAGTGGCGTAGACAGGGTTTCGGAATGAGGGGGTACATCGACATATTTTCGAGTAAAAGTCTACGAACAAAAAAGAGTACTTGGCACATTCGCGAATACTGCTCTGACCATCCTACCCACCCCACCCAGCTCTAGAGTTTAATATTTGGGTAGGCTAGCATGGGGGTCTGGGGGTGCCATCCAGCAGGCGTGCCGTCCGTCATGCGTGCCATCCGTGGGATTAGTGGGTAGGCTTAAGCCTACCCTAGCCTTTAATAGAATCCGCCAATGGCGATATAGGAACAGGGTCCTGCATATGCGGTCAATAAAGCGACGGTCTCCATATCAGTCTAATGGACCTGGATCGGAGCAAGCGCCATGGTCTTCACCGCCCGCGATTACTGCAGCGCAAAGTGTTTCCCCAGTCCACGATATATAAATACGTATCATTCTGTGTCACGTTCGTTGGTCTCTTCGCTGTGTTCTCAGTTCTCATTCTGGCGGTCAAGATGATGGCATCGTGAAAGCGCGACCGACTTCGTTCGTTGCCTCTAATCTTCCCGTCGTTAACAGCTTCCTTGTTCATTCTCTGCTCAGGCCACCGTTATTGATCACGTGACACGATACGGCGAAATAGGGGAGCGGTGGAGCAAAGGATATACACTACACTGGATATATGCGCATGCATATATATATATATATATATATATATATATATATATAGAGAGAGAGAGAGAGAGAGAGAGAGAGAGAGAGAGAGAGACATACAGTATTACAGACAGACAGACAGCCGACAGACAGACAGGCAGATATAGAGGGACATAGAGAGAGCGAGGAAAAAGGATTGAGGGAAAGAGGGAAATACAGAGAAGTGGAGGTGGAGAGGAGAGATATAAATTCTTATCCTATCTATCCATATATATATATATATCCTCATCCTCTCTCTCTCTCTCTCTCTCTCTATATATATATATATATATATATATATAGAATATATATACAGATATATATACAGATATATATATATACAGAGAGAGAGGGGGATGGATGGAGGAAGGGATGGAGGGAGGTGGGGAGAGAGGGAAAGAGAGAGAGACAAGCAAACGTCCTGACCAGAGGAGGCAAACGGTGTATAGGCAGCCTCTTTGGTGGCAGCCATGATCCACTCGGAGCACGGTGTCTGGCAGCTGAACCGAGTTCTTAGCGGGGCATTAAAAACAACGGAAGGAGCGGAGAAAGAACTGCCATCATCATCATCATCATCATCATCATCATCATCATCACCACCACATCATCACCACCATCATCATCTCAACAGGAATCCGTCTGCTCGGCGGACAGAGGGGAACAGCTTCATGTTCTGCGTAAATCATGCAAAGGTCGTCAGCGCCGCTGAAACCATGCACGCACTGAGGGCGTTGTTCGGCGATGGCGGACGTCTGCTAACGGCAGCTGCTGTCTGAGCGAGCAGCCGTCGGCCAGCTGTGTTTCTGACGGCAGCTGTGAAGATCGCGTCGTGACAATTAACCCCTTAACTGGGGACCCAGGATATATCCGTCCATTTTACATTGAGTTACAGTTAAATACACGGTTAAGGGGTTAAAGACGACGCAAAGAAGTCGAATACTTCGTGCGGACCAAAGCAGAGTGAGAAACATAATACTCTGCCTAATAGTCTGTCTGTAATGTAATAATAATAATAATAATAATAAACAACTACTACTAACAACAACAACAACAACAACTACTAATAATAATAATAATAATAATAATAATAATAATAATAACTTTTTGGTGAGCTCTGACCTGCAGTAAAATTATACACGCTGAGGGGGTAATAAGTTACCTCAATAGAAATTCATGCAGGGTAAACTTTAAGCACAAATAATAATAATAATAATAATAAATAATAATAATAATAATAATTAATACAGGACTAGTAGGCCTACATTAGATTTGGCATTTAATATAGTCCGTTATTTTGCGCCACCCTGTACAGCTACCTGTGCAATTAGCACAAAGGCTATTCAATGCAAAATTACTAAAAACCCTTAAGGAAATAATTGCTGCTTTGATGTAGTGTTCGATTTGGCCTTTAGTTGAATAAACAAATAACACATGGTTGGAGTTATTTGGGAGGAGAGGAGGAGGAGAGGAGAGAGAGAGAGAGAGAGAGAGAGAGCTGAGTGACTTGGAGTTGTATCAACACACACACACACACACACAGGTCAAATAAAGGCCAGAGGCAAATCGCCTCATATAGATGCGCAATAATATAGTTATATCATTATCAATTCATTTATATGCATGGAGTTTGGACTGCTGCAGACTTTGTAAAGAAAAGCAACGTGGTCTCTGACAGAACACAGTAGATAACATCCTGGATAAACTCTGGATAGACTCTTTGTGTTCTTACGTAATTGTGCTTCAGGTCCGGATGGTCCTTTTCCACGCCGTCGTCAAGTATGGAAACGACGACTCCCCGTCCAGTGTATCCTTTGCGCCAAGCGGGAATGACATTCATATCCAGACCACCGCCACGATTCTATAAAAACAAACGCAACGCGTGAGGAAAAAGACGCTCCTGGAAACTACAGGACTATGCCGCGTTTGATCGTTTCTCATCATCATCATCATCATCATCATCATCATCATCATCATCATCATCATCATCATCATCATCATCATCATCATCATCTTCTTCTTCTTCTTCTTCTTCTTCTTCTTCTACTACTACTACTACTACTACTACTACTACTACTACTACTATTATCATCTACTTCTTCTACTTCCCACTACTACTGCTGCCACTACCACTGCCACTGCCTGCCACTATCACTACCACTACCACTACCACTACCACTACCACTACCACTACCACTACCACTACTACTACTACTACTACTACTACTACTACTACTACTACTACTACTACTACTACTACTACTACTTCTACTTCTTCTTCTTCTTCTTCTTCTTCTTTGCAGAGGCAGTGTGAATGCACGTTCGATAGAAAACTCCCGTCAATTATTCGACAAAGAAGAACTGCATTATTATATTCCCCTCAACGCAGTGACGCTATAAACATGGATCGATGTTCTGATCCTAAAGATTAGAGAATAATTCGTCTGGAATACGCAAAGAAGACGAGCGAGTCGCTTCTTGAAGTCGATGTATACCCTTGACTTGAGCTTCACAGGAACCCTTTGAGACACAAATTCCCACTCCAGACAATTTTCCTCACTGTTTCACTGCACACACATACGCACGCAGACACACACGCAAACTCACGTATTCACGCATAGTAGAAAATATTGTAGGCCTACAGGGTGGCGCAAAAAACCGGACTAGTCACGTTTAGATTTGCATTTAATATAGACCGGTTATTTGCGCCACCCTGTAAATCTAAATTGTATCTAATTTAATCAGCAATTGTTAATAATGTTTCATCTCCTATCCATAAATAAAATAGAATGATCACTAATTTTTCAAAGCGCTGCGTGGTTAGTACCAAGCAAACATCGCCACAGAGTGGGCATCTAAATGAAAAATTCTTCGTTAGAATGAGTAAAACACTAAACACATTCCTTGCACCATCACAAACAGTACTTTCTAAATTTTCTACATTGAAATTAACTTATTAATTAAATCATGGGCGTAACTAGGTTATTTGGCGCTCATGGCAGAGGAATAGAAAACTAAATTACCAGGTCAGCAAATCTTTAATTAACATACTGTGGCATTTTATTGACACAAGATTAAAACTACAACTACATTAAGCGCCTAAGAATAAGCAGCTACTGTTGTGCTGCTTTCCAAGGCGCTATAGAAATCCACTTTACTTTAAGATTAAAACCAAAATGCGATTTCTTGTTTTTACTGATGCGAATTGGTCGATGGTGTGACTCTCAAAGTCAGTTTTTTCAGTTTCTTCTCTTTCTACGCTGAGTAGATAGAACAAGGTCGCAGAGATTTTGGGCCCCACTTCAAGTGGAGTCCAGGACATCTGCCCCCCGCTTGCCATACCCTAGATACGCCACTGTTAAGAATATTTTCAACTTAATTATTAGCCTATATATCCTCAACGCAAACTTAGTTAAATTAGGTCCTCTTCAAAATAACAGAAGACAAACTTACGCTATAGGCATTACGCTGGTAGCCACAACAATGCAAACAAGACGAAATTGGTTAGTACGAGTGGACTGGAAACCGATTTACTTTTACAAAATCATTTCATGCTAACTTAGCACTGGCATAGTAGCTTTCTCGCCTTCTTTGATCTCTAAGGCTACATTCCAACAACTTAGGCTGAGCCGTCGACATCAAAGAGAATGGGAAAGACATTTCAAAACAAGAAGCATGATTTAGAACACATGCAGACAGTGTAGGACACAACATATCACAGTATCTAAAATATCTCCGTTACTGATCAGAGGCATGCCTCCTCCTCTTCATCGTCGTCTTCGTCGTCATCACCCGACATCACATCACGTTGAAACAGTAAACGGATTCAAAGGCTATCTCGTAAAACTAGGTTATTGAATGATGGAAAGTTACTACAGTGGTTTTCACACAGTCATACGGTACTTAACCTCTTAAACCACTTTAGATCACACTATTAACCACGGACCGAGTCGCAGCTTGTGTCTGATATCGTCATCTTCTTTACAGTTCTTTCCAATTCTCATTTCTTCTTTCCAATATCTCATTTCTTATCCGGCTATATATATATATATATATATATATATATATATATATATATATATATAATTATATATATATATATAGGATATATAATATAGACTCTCTTCAAACCATTCCACTCACGTAATTATTCTCTGTGAGGCTCTTCCTTTCTACAGTAGGCTATATAGCTGAAGTCGTTAGTATTCCCGACAGTTCTTCTTATTTAGGTGCCCTGTATCCAGTGGCGTAGCCACGGGGAGAGTTTGGGGGTTAAACCCCCCTTGGACGGCGGAAAATTTTTTTAATGTATTCCCATGCAATTTTTATTTTTTGAGGCGATTTTTGGCAATTTTTTGGGTGAAACCTCCCCCTTGGCGGCTATTGGCGAATTTTTTTTTCAAAACCCCCCTTCCGGAAATCCTGGATACGCCACTGCCTGTATCCATTGGCGACCATGAACCTCCACGCATGCCTGTCGTTTGTAGATTGTATATTAGCTTCACTGCTCTGATGTTATTACAGTATATCTTTCATGCCACGTAGCAAGCCTTTCTTCCCTCTTGATCTTTTCCCTCCACCTTTCCAGCTGCAACTAGGTTTTCCATGCCCCTTTTCCTCATTATGTGCCCGACGACTTCGATTTGCAGTTTCCTTATAGACTCTATACACCCGCTATTCGACAGACCTTCAATCGGCTTCTCTCACACAGCGAATTAATTATAAAACTTGTTTATGTTGTCTATAAAACCTGTTGTATAATGAACCAGATATCTTAATACGCGGCTCTTTCCTCGATCGCCCTACTAGCAATTCCACAAGATGTTATTCGGCAGGACTTTCATTTAGTTGATGTCCCTCGTTTTCGTACAGTCATTGGCGTTAGTGTGTAGTATGAATTTGAAATGGCTGGGAGTGCTCTATTTCGAACCCTGTAGATCGAAATTAATAATGATATAATTGATTATTCTTGCAAAGGTTAAAGCAATGAAGATGGAACAAGAGGAAAATGTGGATTTTGTCATAGGATTTCTTCAAATCGATTAGATTTACAGCATATATACCAGGGCGTATCCAGGAATTTGATATGGGGGTTTAATGTGATTGGGGGAGGGGGGTATAAATCTGAAAACGTCTTTGAAAATCTTAAATACACATTAAAAATTTTAAGGTAGTCTGATCTTGGGGTATATATATATACATATATATATATACCGATATACTCCCCGTCGCTACGCCCCTGCTTAAAGTTTGCATGTGCCATACGATCGATTCTTTACATTGGCACACTATAGCAGCACAAGAGGCCACAAATGCAAATAATTTGGTCCTGCTGCCTTTTCCCTTTTCATTTCTTTTAGCGTTGAAATCACTTTTCATGGCAATATCTCCGGTCCTTCTGGTTCATATTTAATTCTGCATTTCGTGTCTCTTTCATCTTCCTTTTTTAATAGATCAGTGATGCATTCCTCCCCTCTTTCCCTCATGTCTTCTTCTACTTCTTCTTTTTCTTCTTCTTCTGTCAGAATCATTCCTTCTTTGCTTGTATGCAGTTACTGTCGATAGCTCGTCGTTTCCTTTCGGTCAGCTCTCTTAGTTTGTCACGCATGTTCTCTTTATGTTTGCTTTTCTCTAACATTTCACACTTCCAACACTACCGAGGTCCTAGTATACTGTATCTGGCTCACACGGCCCCTCAGTGGAGCCACCACTGCCGAGGTCTTATTTTTCTGTCACACACCCTAACACCCACCCTCCCCCCAACTCCAAACCCCAATTTGAGACCGACACCCCAACACAACAACCCCCCCCATCTCAGCTATGAGATGACCTTTTTCTTTTTTTTGCTCGCCAGAATTTTTTGGCAGGGGACCCCAGAATTTACCGACACCCCCCCAATTGATAATCCTAGAAATAACCCTGGCCACCGCAATGTAACCTACTTCAGCAAGAAGACGCTTGCTTCCTTGCCAGACAGACAGCACTGCATGTTTCACGCTTGACATGGGTCCTCGTGACCTGACTGCAAACTTAACACGGACCACGTAAAGATAACATAGCTATAGACGCATTAACTTAACTCGGACTAAAGATGATTTTTTCAACAAATAGGCCTACATAGCAATCTGACAACGCTGTTTTTATAAATAAGAATGTCTGTCTACGACTAGTGAGGAATGTATCAGACAGTGCCACCCACTGGTGGGAAAACAGATGCTAACAAAGAATGCGTTTGAACCACAGAGAAGAATGCGGGATCGTCCAAAGAGACGAGTTGTAAGACAGAATTATATGCTGCAAATGTAAACGCGAATACAACTGAAGGAGACAGAGGCAGATGAAAAAAGACGCAGAGAATGTCTGATGTCTCAACCGCAACAGGATTTAGCTGCTTTGCTATCATCGAACACTGTATACAAAATACCGAAGCTGCATCATTGGCGTAGCCACGGGGGAGGCGAAGCACGAGGGGCCGGACCCTCTATTCTGACTGAGATCAGTCGTAGAATTTACGCAGAACTATTGAGAAATGTTTCTGGGGGATGGGAAATAGAATGATTAAAATTGCTGGAACAGAATCGATAAATGGCGTAGCCAAGGCGAAACTGTCGATGTGCCCAGGTCCCATTCCGAAACCCCTGGTTACGCCACTGAACTACAGCGTTCTAAATGACACCACACAGCCAGCAGGCAGACGGAACTTCCCAATTGTCAGGAGGTCGGGAACATGACGAACAGCTGCAAAGAGACGCAATCTGTCAAACTCAAAGACTGAATTACAATTATAATTATAATTAAGCAAGTCTGAAATTCGAACTGAAGCGCCAACATATGAGGAAATATCATCCAACTCAACCATCAACTTCTATAGCGCCAATCCATAATACCTAATTGAAAAATAGATCACGGCGAAACACTGAGACCTCAAAAGAAAGGATGTTACAGCGATTGACAAAACAAATTTGTTTAGCACAAATAGAATTAAACGAAGTCAGACAACAAAAGTCAAAGCAAATTATTGTAAAAGCAAATTAGAAGAAGAGTTGAAAGTTAGCTTTTACAAAAAAATTCTTAGCAAAATAATAAATACGATAAAGAAATGCAAACGGCAGTTTTCAAAGCATTATTATTATTATTATTATTATTATTATTATTATTATTATTATTATTATTATTAAATCGTAAGAGCAGAAAGTTGATGAGGTGGACTGAAATAAACTACAGACATAATAAAAGCGAGAGAGGTAACATGTCATATCAAAGAGAGACGACCTCTCAATAAATTACCCTTGAAATGGAACTAATGATCTAAAATATGCCTAAGAGACACTGCAACCTCCTGTCAACCTTCATTAGGCTATTCACAATCCTCGCATTCTCTTTCACAGGCAAACGTCTGCCATTGGAATCTGTGAAATTTTTGGATCCGATTAACTGAAAACACCATCTAAACCATTAACATAATACTCTAGCAGCAGCAGTCTTCATACTCTCGTCTCTATATTATAATAAGCAGCCGCCAACACACAGTCCATAGGCCTAATTAACAGCCTAATGAGAGATAACCCATTTGTTACGACTGACAAACCTAAGTACCTTCAACTTTGAAAATTCACTAAGATAAATCATCGTTTCTAAGTGATATTGCGCTATGAAGCCTACATTCAGTCAATTAACTCCTCCAACCTACTCCAACCATCAGTTGATATGTTGAATACGTGCTTTGCTAACTGCCTGATCGATTGTTTACGCAAACCCCTCAGATTCCTCTAAGATTACATTAGATCAAAGGCCAGACATCCACAGCTAAGAAAACATAAGGCTAATACAACCAGCGCACACCAGAGACACAGAGGTCATCCGGGATCTTATCTCAGTAAACAGTTACCGTAGTGGGTGGGATGAAAAAGTCACGGTGTCAACACCCCATAAAACCTGCTAATAAACAAGTCACAGATTCGACGCCGTGAGAGGCTCAAACCGCCAGAACATTAGACAGGAGTATAAGTCATCGCACGAATTGACGGAAAAGCGAAGTGTTCAGACCGACATGCAGTGGCGGTTCCACCGTGTCGATGACTGGGGATGCATCCCCCCACCGGGGTTCCCGATGACCTTTTGCGGCTTGTCCACCTATTTTCCGGTGAATTTATAAAAAAATTAGTGAAAAATACTGCGAATGACCATCTTTTTTTGCTTGTCGGCCTCTTTTGGCAAGGTTTCTTAACATTTAGTGGACAAAACACCAACAATTACCTTTTTTCTCTCTTTTCTTTTCTTCTTCACTTTACATCCCCCACCAACTTCTTATACATTTTTACCCCCCCCCCCCACCAAGAATTTATGGAACCGCCACTGGACCGATTCACTATTATCATCGAGGTGCTATATAAATGGGAACGTAACCTCATGCTCAACTACTACTAGACTTCAGTGGCGTGGCCAGGATTTCAGAATAAGAGGGCACACCGACATTTTCTGGCCAAAAATCTTGACGAGCGAAAAAGGTAGTCATCTCCAGTGCTTTAAGGCTTCGTGATTGAATACAACTACCCCTCCCCCTCCCACTACTCACCAGTTTAGCGCGAATCTCATGACCTGTCACGGTACAAATGGGGTGGCCCCCCCCCGCCCCCCCTTGGCTACGCCAATGCTATTAGTCATACCAGTTATTTGGGATGAAGTTGTCTGGGACTCGTAAGACATGCATTCAGTTTCAGTGCCTGTGTGACCTACTTTTGGGTGAATCCAGGGCAGTTAACCATCCATAAATACAACAAGACTTGAATAGAATCAGTGGTTCTCAATCCGTGGTCCGCGGACCAAAAGTGGTCCGCGAGAGGGGTCTAGTGGTTCGCGGCAAATTCTGAAAAAAACGTCTATAAAAACCAGACGTTTATATTTTCCACAGAGCAAGCAGCACAATAATTAAGTAAGGTGACGACCTTTTATTTGCTTGTCATGATTTTTCTAAATTTTCAGGTGGTCCGCGAAAAATTTTTGATCTTCAAAAGTGGTCCGCGAGGCAAACGGGGCCTGAGAACCACTGAATAGAAGCTCAGATCAGCATAACATTACAATATTGTCAATAACTAAATATCACACTTTTCTTAATGTCGTAGCATTACTGCATAATACATTTTCCGTTAGCATCAAATGGGCTTTATGCTGCAACAGACTAAACATTATCTGGTCTTGTCTGCAGGGGCGTAGATCACGGGGGGCTGCGGGGGACCGTTTCATCCATTAATTAGTGAAAAAAGATATAGTATCATTTATCCACCCAAGTTTTGAACTACTTCAATTCTTTAACGTTTTAATATAATGGCAAAATAAGGGGGTTGTCGTAGTTGAGGTTTTGGTGAGGAAACGGGGAGTAGGATATGTTGGTGAAATCGTTTTAGTTCCACGCAGTAGTGTGGAATACTACTGATGACACTTCATTTTGATGCTTAAATTCGATATTTTAATGGAAAAGATAAAATTCTACAGCAGATGGAATTCTACGCAGCGTGTGCATTAGATTATTAATATAATGGCAAAATAAGAGGGTTGTCGCCGTTGAGGTCTTGGTAAAAAAAGTTGGAGTAGGATATGTTGGTGTAATCGATTTAGTTCCACGCAGTAGTGTGGAATACTACTGATAACACTTCATTTTGATGCTTAAATTCGATCTTTTAATGGAAAAGATAAAATTCTACAGCAGATGGAATTCTACGCAGCGTGGGCATTAGATTATTAATATAATGGCAAAATAAGGGGGTTGTCGCCGTTGAGGTCTTGGTGAGGAAACGTGGAGTAGGATATGTTGGTGAAATCGATTTAGTTCCATGCAGTAGTGTGGAATACTACTGATGACACTTCATTTTGATGCTTAAATTCGATCTTTTAATGGAAAAGATAAAATTCTACAGCAGATGGAATTCTACGCAGCGTGGCATTAGATTATTAATATAATGGCAAAATAAGGGGGTTGTCGCCGTTGAGGTCTTGGTGAAAAAACGGAGTAGGATATGTTGGTGAAATCGATTTAGTTCCATGCAGTAGTGTGGAATACTACTGATGACACTTCATTTTGATGCTTAAATTCGATCTTTTAATGGAAAAGATAAAATTCTACAGCAGATGGAATTCTACGCAGCGTGTGCATTAGATTATTAATATAATGGCAAAATAAGGGGGTTGTCGCGGTTGAGGTCTTGGTGAAAAAAACGTGGAGTAGGATATGTTGGTGAAATCGATTTAGTTCCATGCAGTAGTGTGGAATACTACTGATGACACTTCATTTTGATGCTTAAATTCGATCTTTTAATGGAAAAGATAAAATTCTACAACAGATGGAATTCTACGCAGCGTGTGCATTAGATTATTAATATAATGCCAAAATAAGAGGGTTGTCGCGGTTGAGGTCTTGGTGAAAAAAAACGGAGTAGGATATGTTGGTGAAATCGATTTAGTTCCATGCAGTAGTGTGGAATACTACTGATGACACTTCATTTTGATGCTTAAATTCGATCTTTTAATGGAAAAGATAAAATTCTACAGCAGATGGAATTCTACGCAGCGTGGGCATTAGATTATTAATATAATGGCAAAATAAGGGGGTTGTCGCCGTTGAGGTCTTGGTGAGGAAAGTTGGAGTAGGATATGTTGGTGAAATCGATTTAGTTCCATGCAGTAGTGTGGAATACTACTGATGACACTTCATTTTGATGCTTAAATTCGATCTTTTAATGGAAAAGATAAAATTCTACAGCAGATGGAATTCTACGCAGCGTGTGCATTAGATTATTAATATAATGGCAAAATAAGGGGGTTGTCGCGGTTGAGGTCTTGGTGAAAAAAGTTGGAGTAGGATATGTTGGTGAAATCGATTTAGTTCCATGCAGTAGTGTGGAATACTACTGATGACACTTCATTTTGATGCTTAAATTCGATCTTTTAATGGAAAAGATAAAATTCTACAGCAGATGGAATTCTACGCAGCGTGTGCATTAGATTATTAATATAATGGCAAAATAAGGGGTTGTCGCGGTTGAGGTCTTGGTGAAAAAGTTGGAGTAGGATATGTTGGTGAAATCGATTTAGTTCCATGCAGTAGTGTGGAATACTACTGATGACACTTCATTTTGATGCTTAAATTCGATCTTTTAATGGAAAAGATAAAATTCTACAGCAGATGGAATTCTACGCAGCGTGTGCATTAGATTATTAATATAATGGCAAAATAAGGGGGTTGTCGCCGTTGAGGTTTTGGTGAGGAAACGTGGAGTAGGATATGTTGGTGAAATCGATTTAGTTCCATGCAGTAGTGTGGAATACTACTGATGACACTTCATTTTGATGCTTAAATTCGATCTTTTAATGGAAAAGATAAAAATTCTACAGCAGATGGAATTCTACGCAGCGTGGGCATTAGATTATTAATATAATGGCAAAATAAGAGGGTTGTCGCGGTTGAGGTCTTGGTGAAAAAAGTTGGAGTAGGATATGTTGGAGAAATCGATTTAGTTCCATGCAGTAGTGTGGAATACTACTGATGACACTTCCATTTTGATGCTTAAATTCGATCTTTTAATGGAAAAGATAAAATTCTACAGCAGATGGAATTCTACAGCGTGAACATTAGATTATTAAGAAATCTGACCAGCAAAAAAAGGTCTCACTAGAGTTTAGAGTTTAGACATATTTATGGGTGGGTATGTTTTTAAAAAATGATTCTATCCCCCATACTGATGGCAGGAATGCGCCCCTGCTTATCTGTACCGGTTTTTACGCATTTTGATAATTGCATGCAGCTTCTTTGTCAGGTATCTTTCACAGCAACTGTTCTTGGCAGACAGTTACTACAGCTTCACCGTCTTTCGCCGCTGACATATCAGAGCACAGCGAGCCTCGACACACTGCACAGACCGTTTTAACTTCCACTCCGTCGTGCCGGCGGACATGTAACTGTCTGAGAAATGAAATCTCTGACCGCCGTTCGGGGTTCGAACCCGGACCGATAGAACATCTCCCGGTTTCAGAGCTGGCGAAGCTAGTGGCACGTGGCTATCAGCACATTTACCGTCGCTGAGGAGGTCAGGAAAGTGTGTCAGGCAGAAGCACTTAGCCTACTCAGACTGATCGGATCAAAAGCCGCAACCTCCACGGCCGATAAACCAACCAGAACAGATGGACTTCTCTCTTCCTGTACTATTCATAGCTCTGAGCTTTGACCACAAGGCGAGTCTCCTCCGTGGAGGTCTCTATACTCTAGTATCTAATGCTAGAGATGTCCATCTTTCTTTCAGAGGATCAGACGAGGTTCTTCTCGCGTCTACATTCTGGGTAAACGTATCTTAAGTCTTAAGCTGTCTGGAAACATAAACATTATGAGAGCAGGAATTTTCAACATATTGCCCTGTGCTTGGAGTCGTTAGACAGTGGCGTAGCCAAGGGGGTCGTTATGAGTTAAAACCCCCTTGGCTGCCCAAAACAAAATAGTTTTAATGAGTGTCCATGCATTTTTAATTTTTTGACGCGACTTTGGGGGCGAACCCCCCACTTGGGCATAGAATATAGAATAATGTAGGCATAACGGTGTTTAAGAGGCGAGGACCGTTTTTGTTAGTCAGGAAAAATCTGGAGAGGATAACGCTTTTTTGCTTGTCAAGATTTTTCAAAAATTGGTGTCGGTCAGATCAAATACCAAAATCCAAACCCCCTTCCGGAAACACTGTCCTTAGACAAAGGGTTTTAAAAGCATTGGGACAGAAAGATAGAGGAAGACAAAGAGACAGACACGAGTAGACAGAGAGACGCATGAAGAGAGGAAAGGAGATGAGCGTGAGTCAGTGAGTTCGACAGTTTCAACGTTTGCAATTACATTGAATAACGCTAAAGTTCTCGTTCTCAATCGCAGAAGTCCAAACATGGCAGTGTCTCTTGGGCTTGATGCCGTTCATAACACGATGCGTTTATTAGTGTTATTAATGCATGGATAGTATTACACTGTGAGAAATATTCTATGACAACTGAATTTGTAACAAAAGGCAATTATTTCACTCTTACTAGAATGGTAGGGTAAGTATATCAGGAAGAAAGACAAAAGGGAAGACCAAGGAAGATGCTATTGGACTGGATGATGATGAAAACAGATGCACAGCGCCGCAAAACCGATGCAAGAATCAAAGAAGAAGCAAGACGCAGAGAGGAATGGAAACAATTGAGCCCTGAACTTGTCCCGGAACAGAGAACATGATGATGATGATGATGATAATGACTAAAATAGCAGTCGGTTGCATCCAGTATTCCAGACTAGGGGCAAATAATTTACATTTTAAACCCCTCAGTGTGTTTTTACCTGCAGACTGAGCACAAGAAAGTGGCAGCTGATAAAGAGAAGCCGAGCTTTGGTCTGCGTGTTGGTAGTAACCGAATATCCAACTGGTATAATCCTTTGAGGTGCCTGGGAAATCAGGTTCAAACGCCCGCTTCGGACTCTGGCTGAACGCCGAACGCTCTCTCCACCTGCCACAGCACACGAGATCAAAGGGAAAGGGTCTGGCCGAAGTGTAACAGAAGCGACGCTATAAATCATTTTGAAATCGAAGGGAGGAGGGTACGGGGATGAAGCGAGTTAAAGCCCCGTCGTCCTTTGGCTCTGACCTGACGAGATAAAATTCGGAGAGGAGGCTGTTGGAATCCCCAATATCCATCCCAATCCCACGTCCGCTGCAGGCGGGAGGACAGTCGAGGGACAGTCTCATTGTAACCGACCTTCCTTCCTTGTATAATGGTTGTAAATAACGGAAGACTAGCTATCGACCACCGGCCATAGAAGCCGCGGCGGTATTGATCCCGGTTTTCTCGGAGCCGTTTTATTATCGAAGGGGTTCGCGACCTTTCCAGAGCAGGGATCTATCTGTCTCTTCGCAGTCGAAGAAACCCTTGTTAATCGCCATCGGAACAACACTTTGGAAGGCACCGGGCGAAGATAGATATATACTGACAACAGCCAATATAATTCAACACCGGGGGAGCATCCACCAGGACTTCAAATCGGGCGGTCTATTAACTCTATCTCTCTCTCTCTCTCTCTCTCTCTCTCTCTCTCTCTCTCTCTCTCTCTCTCTCTCTCTCTGTCTCTCTCTCTGTCCGTCTCTCTCTCTCTCTCTCTCTCTCTCTCTCTCTGTCTCTGTATCTGTCTCTGTCTCTGTATCTGTCTCTGTCTCTGTATCTGTCTCTCTCTTTTCTCTCTCTCTCTCTGTCTCTCTTTGTCCTTCTCTCTCTCTCTGTCTCTCTCTGCCTGTCTGTCTGTCTCTCTCTGTCTCTGTCTGTCTGTCTGTCTCTCTATCTATCTGTCTCTCTCTCTCTCTCCTGTGTATGCCCTGCGATTCAGCTGAAGACAGAGCAAGCGCCTCTCGGCCTAAACAACCTGGATCAGTTTGCAGATTACCATGACCTGGGCAAAGAGGTCTTTTGATCGCACAGAGCAGGTTGTCTCGGCAACTGTTGCCATGGTATCGGAGTAACAGCGAACCGTGTTTCTGACTGCGTACATGGAAACGGACAAAGAGAAGGCGGTCTTGACCTGAAGCATAGTATTGCAGCTACAGTAGCTGGGGCGAGGGGTTGGGGTTGGGGGGGTGGGGAGGGTGGGGTGGAAGCTACACCACTTGTACATAGATCTGGGGTACCGCACGGCGAGAGACCTGACGAGATAAAATTCGAGAGACCGACTGTTCTGGATATGTCTTTCTACAGTGGCGTGCAAAAGATTTGAATAATTTCCTCCTTTGCCATATTAATTTTGCAATTATTTTGATTCGCCATATGTTGATAGGAAAAGCGAAGAGATGGAACAGAAGGAAAGAATAGACAAAAATCGAAAAGAACTCGAAATAGAACAGGAGAAACGAAATTTAGAACGAGGAGCTGACTCCAGACTTTTGTCCGCCATTGTAGTCGTTACTCAACAACTGTCAAATCGACTTCTCCGAACGACTTTCTGATCGACTTCGAGTTAAGAAATCGAAGACAATTAGAAACGTAAAACTCGCCGGCCGGCAACAATAAACCTTCAATCCCGGATTCACGGCTGATGCACGTAAAGCAATTAGAGCTACACTTGTAGAATGTCAGTGCAGGACCTCCTGGTAACAGATATATATATAAATATATATATATATATATATATATATATATATATATATATATATATACGGATATAACCTGTGCGTTGCTTTTGCTAGAAAGCCTTTCGGGTTAAACATGTTTAATAAAAGGCAATCAACCGCTCGACATCAAATCACTGTGAGAACAATTATAATAGGCGTGACTGTCCTGACTTCTTAATTAACCCTTTAACTGGGGATCCCGGATATATCCGTCCATTTTACATTGAGTTACAGTTAAATACACGGTTAAGGGGTTAATGACAACAGTTCGATTCTAGCCTCTAGGGACAATTATAAATTACTTTTTAGGAAAATACTTCAATTGCGAAGGTCAACTGTAAGCTCCGATGCCACAAACACCTGTTACTGCTGAAACTCAGCACGACGACTGCTTAAGTTCTACAGACTCCTGAGTTCCGGGTGTAATCTAATCTACTAATCTAATCACCGAGTTTCCGCATAGCGTCATGTAGGTTGGTGACATTCCGCATGACGCGACAGTGGCGTAGCCAGGGTTTCCGGCGGATGCAGGTGGTAGCAATGGCGCCCTCAACTTACAGAAAAATCTTGACGAGCAAAAAGAAGATCGTCACTTTTGTTCCTTCGGCGCCCCATCAATCCGCAGACAGAATGCCCTGAATCTGAATATAATTCCCTCTCGTGGTGTATGAGTGAATTCATTCACTCATAGGCTACTTGTATTCCATCAAAGTGAGGGAAAATTCTGTACAGTTATAGGAGACGAATTGTTCCCTCATACATTCCCTCCCCATTAACGGATCATTTTTTGAGTGTGAGCAAAAAGATCGTCGCTCATTTATTTTGCTAGCCCAAATCCCGCTTTTGGCGCCTACTACCTCGGCGCCCGGGGGCACTGCCCGCCCCTCGCTACGCCACTTTGACGCGGGCGTAACGAAATACGTGGCGATTGTGATTCCAAGTACAGTACAACAATGATAACATAATTACACGATAGGATGATAATATGCATCGCGCGCAGGGGCGTACCAAGGCTATCTGGCGCCCATGGCATGGATACAGAAAATTAAATTAGCATGCAGGTTAACAAATCAAGACATTCGATTGACATAAAAGTAAGACTACAGCATTGCCGGTTTTTTGTTTTTACTGATGCTAACTGGTCTATGACGTGCTCAAAGTCATTTATCTCAGTTTCTTCTCTTTCTATGCTGAGTAGAGAGCAAGAACACAGTTTTTGGCGCCCCCTTCAAATGGAGCCCAGAGCATCTATATATGCCCCCTGCATGTCATACCCTAATTATGCCACTGGTCACGCGTACGCTACGAACTACGTGATAATTGTAATCTTAACCCCTTAACTGGGTATTTAACTGTAACTCAATGTAAAATGGACGGATATATCCGGGGTCCCCAGTTAAGGGGTTAAGTGCAGTACAACTGCCATCGTGACCAGTGGTTGTTCAACCCCCCCCCCACTTTTCAAGACAAGTTTATGCCAATGGTATTGTGCATCCCCCGAGACATGAACTGTGCGGCGTGCTCATAATGGATTTAATATGTTCCGGGACCTCTAAGCAGAAAGAGCAATTCTATGGATTTAGCATTTCATATCAGAGGCTTCTGTAAGGCGCTCTTGACTATGGCCTTCGCCAGGCACATAGCGCTCTACAAATTGACATTTGTAATAATAATAATAATAATACTAGTAATGGAAATATGGGGGTTTCTCCGGCAAAATTATTTCGCCACCCCATAAAATAATACGGACCTGTGTATATACCTACATGGCCGTTGATCAATACCATTGTTCTCGCCATGTTCTTGCAGATGAGTCTGGCGAAGCACAGACAACGGACAATACTACGGTACGAGGTTTGCAATCTTGACTCTAATAAAGCAAATCCGTCTTGGACTGCGTACATAGCCATACAATGCCGTCATTCGTTCACTCGTGCGGCGATTGGGTCGTTAGCGGCGGTTGGCTTGTGCGTCGAGTGCCGAGGGGGGAGGGGGTTACAGCACGACTACTGCACCGCATTCGGACACATCTGCAATTCATTTGCTGCACTTCCAGATATTGCGTCGATGATGATGAAAAACTGTTTTCGCAATTGTAATAAGAATTTTACAACCGTGTCCCTGACCCAATATAGGCTGTTAAAGCAAACAGACGGTTTACATTAAATGACTAGGGACCGTATTTTATAGAAAATTATTATGGCTTGCTCCAATCGTACTGTTTACCTATTGTATATTATACGGTACTGATGCAACTTGTCCGAACAAGAGCACTTTAAATAATTTGGATCGTCTAATACTGCAAACTATAATATGCAAAATCTTTGATTGATGCTTATGATAAAGCAACAATTGACTGTATTCGTGAAACGCTTGGATTGAATCCAATGCATGGTATCGTCAACACTTTTTTACACTTCGGTTCTCTAGGAAACCACTGTATTTTGTCAACTGTTGAACTGTAGAATAGCAGACTGTGTAAATATTGGTTAAGAGTGATGTTTATCTTATGTTAGGCCTATCTGCGGTTGAGAATAAAGATTTCTATTATTCAATGCAGTAGAACTTAGTTATAACGTACTTAGCGGGTCTGTAAAATTTAGTGCTTTACATCCGAGGTACAGTGTACGTTATTTCCAAACCATGCATCCAGTACGGTAGCGCATCGCACATTGCGGTGTTTTGTAACTGAGCATACGTTATAACCGAGTCCGTTATAACGAAGTTCTACTGTAGAAATATTCTTCATAGCCTCATCTGAGTTAGATATATCACCTGTATATATATATATATATATATATATATATGCTACAAAATAGACAGAATAAGTCTTTTGGGAATTAAGCTACTTGATTAGTGGACTACTGCGCTACAAAATGGAGCCATGGAAATCGTTTGGCAATTCCTGCTCAGACTATTTAACTATTAAGGCCTGGCTCAGCTGTGATGCGATTCATTGGACAAACTGTTGACAGATTACAGGTTACAAGAACAGTAAATAATATATATATATGTGTGTGTGTGTCAGTGGCGGCTCCACCGGGGGGGCCAGGGTGGGCCCGTGCCCCCTATTGAGTACCTGGCCCCCCAGTGGCCCCCCAGTTGGGACCCTATACTTAATGCTACATACATTAAACAACAAATGGTTGGCTCCCCATGATTAGAAGTTGCCACCCCAACGGCCCCCCACTTGCCAAATCCTAGAACAGCCACTGGTGTGTGTGTGTGTGTGTTGTTTAAGGGAGCTCAAACTTTGTCTGCCCAGAAGGGGCCGTGGATTTCCAATGCCACTACACATGTCCAATACGTGTGGCTGCCTTGCTAGTGAAAAATTTGAGGCGTAGGTTACGTACTAAATCCACTGTACTGCACAATGTTCCCAAGTTCAACAGATTTTCACTTTATAAAATATATTTTTAAATTTAACCATTTCGCTCACTGTTTCCTTTTAGGCCTACACCTAGTCCTTTATCACACTCTAATCAAAGATTAATCTAATATATATTATATATAATTATATATGTATGTAAGTACAGTATATAATTGTGACAACAGTAAAACCTCGTTTTCCTGTACACTGCCCGGTCTACAGTAAAACCTTATTAACACGCACTCGGATAAATGGGCGTGGATAGAACTTAACAGGGACGTTTATTTTTCGACCGGGCAAAACTCGATGACTTTCTTCAGTAAGTTCTTTCGGTCGACAAATACCTCTTTTATGGTTCGCACGAAGTACACCTTAACAGGGCTTTTAGTTTATTTCGGGAAATGAAATTTTCAAAAGACCGCAGATGGATCACACATCCGGAACTCAAAGCGGAAGATCCCTCCCTCCTCATCCCACGCACGCTCAGCATCCACAGTCTAGGTACGTTGTAACAGAGAAGAACCATATACACAACCGGAGATGAATGTAGCAATAGTATAATCCATCAGAGGCTCACAACATACAAGATACCGTATCGTCGCAAAGACATTAATCTTATTTCTTCTCCTAGAAATTCACAGAATCAATCAATTGCCTCCTCCTCCTCTTCCTCCTCCTCCTCCTCCTCCTCCTCTTCTTCGTCCTCCTCCTCCTCCTCCTCCTCCTCCGTCTCTTCCTCTTCCAGACCCGATAATCTATCAGCGTGAAAACAGCTGAGTCCAAGGTCAGGTTGGATGATCCACCGGTCCATTGGGGGAAGCTCTCGTTCAAAGTAGATTTTATTTCAACCCATCGACCATTCATTCATTTGATAGAAGCGGTCGCCGCGCTTTGTGCTCTGAAGAGAATTCGATTACGACGTGGTAGACTCTGATATCTCATTTACTTAATTAAGATAACTGGTTTCTTGTATCACAAGTTTTATACACCACAAAACTATTATAAAATTGATACCCTGTTTGACAGAAGGCAGAAGGACTATTACTACAGTATTATATATATATATATATATATATATATATATATATGCAACGGATAACTTTTATGCGACAATTCAGCTCTAATCCTTTGCGAAATCCCTAGATTAAAACTGCTTTGTAGCAATGTCATTGGCGTAGCCAGGATTCCAGAATAGGGGAGGGGGTACTTTGACATTTTTCGACCAAAGGTCTCGAAGAGCAAACTTTTGGGGCCTACTATTATCTAATGCGTGTTTTCCGCGATCTAATACTACCCATACCCCCTCAATACTCTTCGTTTTAGGACGAATGTCACGACAGGCCCCAATCTGAATATTTGTCGGATTCCACGCTCCCCCATGACTACGCCAATGAGTACTGCTATGTAAAAGTGTGATGGCGTACAGAAGTTCTCTGACTGACCGAAATATCAAGTGTTTTATTATATTATGGCGCTACAGAAGTTGATTGACGGCATGAAAGCACATTCGACAGTATAAAGTTCCACTCTACAGAAGAAGAATAATTCAATGATATTTGCCGATCTATTCATATTGCTAATCTTTCCATGCATCGACCTCTTTTAGACATAATTGAGTGTTTACTCAGCTTCTTCTCCCACTTCACTCAGCCTCACTTCCTTCCCCCTCTCGTTTTCCCCTCGGCTCCCGTCCTAATTCATTTCCATGTCAGTCGGCAGAACATCTGGATTCCGGACGAGGGCCACACAACCTCCTCCATGCATCCAACTCTCATCATTGGCCTCAAAAAGAGAAAGTACACACTTCATCAGCGGTCTCTCATACGAGTACAGGGTTGCAATTAAACTACAGCTATAGTCATTCAGTACATAAGTACCGTGTCCAGTACAACTTGTGCAAGTACTTATGCATGTAGGCCCATATCGAAATCGACTCCGGAAAGTGCCGCGTAACAAATTGACTGTATACTATACTTAGGGTATTGAATGGGAGAGCATTTTTGTCAAACGCTATCAGACAAAATCTGCCTTGAACTGTTACCACAGAACCACCCAGAAGCCGCGGTCATATTTGATGGCCGTTATCACCGTTTTTGTCCAAAAGTATTTTGAAAGAATATGGTCCTAAACTGACACAACGGTAACTGCAACTAAAAGCGGCGGCATTATATTCTCACATGGTACATACATACAGTACATACACGCATGCATGCATACATACATATATGCAATCTCTTTATTTAGAAAAACACGACTGAACGCAAGGACAAGCAACAAGCTTATATCCTCATACATACACTAAGTGTGTTCAATATTATGCAAACTATGCAAAATGTATGTTGAAAGCCTATAGAGTTAATGTGAGAGAAACCCCATTTTACAAATTTACAACCAGTTTCTACAGCCGGCCGACCCATCGTCCAAGCCACCACTCATAGATACCATAAATAATCACTGTTGGTCCTCCACAGCCCTAAGATTAGGCCTACACAAAACTATCTCTTAAACCAACGTAACCACTGAACACACACACATCAGGCAAGACAAAACAATGCCATCTCAATACGTGTAATGTAATGTCATATATAACGATGAACTTAGTTTAGAGCACCTTTTATTTCTACTCAGAGGCGCTCCCGGCCTTAAAGTAGCTTGATAAGAAAATGAGACTTTAATAGTCACAATGAACCGAGTGTTTTTAGGGAGAAGTGAGGCGTAAGTATAGATGGATCGCATCATCGGATACAATCCATTCCCGGGAGAGGTTCCAGTTACTTTGAATGACAGAATTGCATATTATATGCAAAACCTAGAGCTGACCGATAAAACAATTCGCTCAGACATGTCAAGAGTTCAAAATATATATTGCCATAGGCTCTAAGATCAAACAGAAAGCCTGCAATAATAATTAATTTCACGATGAATGAATAAAGTGTTGGCAAAGGAATCGCGAAAAACGCCGCTGGACATAGGCTCTATTAATTACAGGCGAGCGTCTGTCTGCCGTTCAAATCAATTAGACAGTCCAATTACTCAAAATCACCGAGCAGCAAAATGTCAATCATTCGAAGTATAAATGCCAATGAAAGAGTCTACAATCTTTCAAAACATATTCAATATTGCAAAGATGAACAGCCTCCGTAAGGGTTGAAAAGACGATTAGATGCTTAAAAAATCAGAACGAAATAATAAAAATACAGAATGCGATTGTAGGCTAATGCAAGTATAGACCATTGGTAAGACTTCAGCTCACCAGATACCACATGCGAGGCCACTTTGGATCATTGAAGAGCGCCTGGACGGTACGTTTAACCCTTCGCTTCGTCTGTTGCTGCTGCGACCACAACACCTGAAACAGACAAAATATCACACTGGTCAACACACAATTTGGTGCCTCAAAAGTTAGACCTGTTCTTTAGTAAATTTGGTGCCCTGATTCCAAAAATGTTATCAGTTTTGCCCCATCAGCTTTAGTTTTTGAGATATGGGGTCATCCATAAATTACGAAATGC
>CM030869.1:1238836-1276336 GCA_018105865.1 Metaphire vulgaris
GAAGCAAATTAAAACCACATTTTCGTGTTTCCCCAGCCTAGCGGAGTCAAACCGTACTAGAATCGCCAAATATATACTGCCTCAATTTTATTCTAGAGCATTCGAAATGCCACGAAAAATGGTGAGCCATTTGAAATGACGCTATATACAAAGTCTTTCAGAAATCTATTCTCTGTTAAATGTCTACAAATTCGATCGAGAGACAAGAAAAGGTTTAATAGAGCTGGTTTCTTGTATGACAACTCCTCGTGGCCCCATCTTTAATGCGTCAAATCATTTTGGGATTATCAATATATTCCATCTAAATTTTATTCTAGAGTGTTCGAAATGCCACAAAATGGTGAACCTGTGGAAATACAGCAAGCTATAGATATACAAAAATTCAGAGGAGATTGACACGAATTAAAACGAATTAAAACCACGAATTCTTGTGTCCCCATCTTTAATGAGTCACATAATTCCAGGATTGTCCATATATTCCATCTCAATTTTATTCTAGAGCGTTCAAAATGTCACAAAATGGTGAACCTATGGAAATACAGCAAGCTATAGATATACAGAATTTCTGAGGAGATTGAAACGAATAAAAAACCACATATTCTTGTGTCCGCATCGTTGCTGCGTCAAACAATTTCGGGATTGTCCATACATTCCATCTGAATTTTATTCTAGAGCGTTCGAAATGCCTCAAAAAGGTGAGCCTATGGGAATACAGCAAGCTGTAGATATACAAAAATTCTGAGGAGATTGAAACGAATTAAAACCACATATTCTTGTGTCCGCATCTTTGCTGCGTCAAATATTTCCAGGATTGTCCATATATTCCATCTCAATTTTATTCTAGAGCGTTCGAAATGCCACAAAATGGTGAGCCTATGGAAGTACAGCAAGGAATTGATATACAAAAATTTAGAGGAGATTGAAACAAATTAAAACCACATATTCCTGTGTCCGCATCTTTATTGCGTCAAACATTTTCCAGATTGCCCATGTAATTTATCTCAATTTTACTCTAGAGCGTTCGAAATACCACAAAAGGTAAGCCTATGGAAATACAACAAGCTATAGATATAGAGAAATTCTGAGGAGATTGAAACGAATTAAAGCCACATATTATTGTGACCGCATCTTTGATGCGTCAAATAATTCCAGGATTGTCCATATATTCCATCTCAATTTTATTCTAGAGCGTTCGAAATGCCACAAAAGGTAAGCCTGTGGAAATACAGCAAGCTATAGATAGACAAAAATTCAGAGGAGATTGAAATGAATTAAAGCCACATATTATTGTGTGCCCATCTTTAGTGAGTCAAATATTTTCAGGATTGTCCATATATTCCATCTCAGTTTTATTCTATAGCATTCGACATGCCACAAAATGGTGAGCCTATGGAAGTAATAAAAATAATATTCATTTTCGGTTTTAAATAGAGTACTCCCAGCCATTTCATACTACACACTAACGCCAATGACTGTACGAGAATGAGAGACATCAACCAAATGAAACTCCTCTAGAATATCTTGTGGAATGGCTAGTGGGGCGATCGAGGGAAGACCCGTGTTTTAAGATATCTGGTTCATTATACAACAGGTCTTATAGACATCTAAAACAAGTTTTAGCATTAATTCGCTGTGTGAGAGAGAAGCCAATTGAAGTCCTGTTGAATAGATGGTGGATAGGACCTAGATATGCAAAGATCTAATCGATTTGAAGACATTCTCTGACACAATACACATTTTCCTCTTGTTCCTTCTTCATTGCTTTAACTCTCACAAGAATACCCAACACATTAATACTCATTTTCGATCTACAGGGTTTAAATAGAGTACTCCAAGCCATTTCATACTACACACTAACGCCAATGACTGTACGAGAACAAGGGACATCAACCAAATGAAACTCCTCCAGAATATCTTGTGGAATGGCTAGTGGGGCGATCGAGGGAAGAGCCGTGTTTTAAGATATCTGGTTCATTATACAACAGGTCTTATAGACATCTAAAACAAGTTTTATCATTAATTCGCTGTGTGAGAGAGAGGCCAATTGAAGTCCTGTTGAATAGATGGTGGATAGGACCTAGATATGCAAAGATCTAATCGATTTGAAGAAATTCTCCAACAAAATCCACATTTTCCTCTTGTTCCTTCTTCATTGCTTTAACTCTTACAAGAATAACCAACACATTAATACTCATTTTCGATCTACAGGGTTTAAATAGAGTACTCCAAGCCATTTCATACTACACACTAACGCCAATGACTGTACGAGAACAAGGGACATCAACCAAATGAAACTCCTCCAGAATATCTTGTGGAATGGCTAGTGGGGCGATCGAGGGAAGAGCCGTGTTTTAAGATATCTGGTTCATTATACAACAGGTCCTATAGACCAGAGATGGGTAATTAATCAATTAGGAAGTAATTGATTAGCTAATCGATTAGGTGACCAGCTAATTCTAATTGTAATCAATTGGCAAATTTTATCAGCTAATCGTAATTCTAATCAATTAGAATTTACCTGCTAATTCTAATTACAATTAGCCATCCGAGGCAGCCTGCGAATAATGTTGAAACTCATGCTCATAGTATAATGCTGAGATGATCATGGTAGCATTAGCAAGGAAAAACTTACAGCTGATAGATTAAGTGTTTTGTGTGATTGCTGTTGACAACTGGAAAAGCCAGCCATTTCCAACCATTTGCAGCTGCATGCAATTACTGCAGATATTAAATTAGTATTTTAAAACTGTTTTGTGTGGTGTGTCAACTGTATCGCGAACATTGACAATCTAATTGTAATTCTAATTGATTAGACATCAGCTAATGCTAATTCTAATTAATTGAACAAAGTGTAGAACTAATTCTAATGCTAATCAATTAGGTGCTAGAAGCAACTAATTCTAATTCTAATTGATTAGATTTTTGTCTAATTGTGCCCATCTCTGTTATAGACATCTAAAACAAGTTTTATCATTAATTCGCTGTGTGAGAGAGAAGCCAATTGAAGTCCTGTTGAATAGATGGTGGATAGGACCTAGATATGGAAAGATCTAATCGATTTGAAGAAATTCTCCAACAAAATCCACATTTTCCTCTTGTTCCTTCTTCATTGCTTTAACTCTTACAAGAATAACCAACACATTAATACTCATTTTCGATCTACAGGGTTTTAAGTAGAGTACTGCCAGCCATTTCATACTACACACTAACGCCAATGACTGTACGAGAACAAGGGACATCAGCCAAATGAAACTCCTCCAGAATATCTTGTGGAATTGCTAGTAGGGCGATCGAGGGAAGAGCCACATATTAAGATATCTGGTTCGTTATAGAACAGGTCTTATAGACGTCAAAAACAAGATTTATAATTAAATAGCTGTGTGAGAGAAACTAATTGAAGGCCTGTTAAATAGAAGGTATATAGGCCCTAGATATGTAAAAATCTAATCGATTTGAAGAAATTCTCCAACAAAATCCACATTTTCCTCTTGTTCCTTCTTCATTGCTTTAACTCTTACAAGAATAACCAACACATTAATACTCATTTTCGATCTACAGGGTTTTAAATAGAGTACTCCCAGCCATTTCATACTACACACTAACGCCAATGACTGTACGAGAATGAGAGACATCAACCAAATGAAACTCCTCTAGAATATCTTGTGGAATGGCTAGTGGGGCGATCGAGGAAGACCCGTGTTTTAAGATATCTGGTTCATTATACAACAGGTCTTATAGACATCTAAAACAAGTTTTATCATTAATTCGCTGTGAGAGAGAGAAGCCAATTGAAGTCCTGTTGAATAGATGGTGGATAGGACCTAGATATGCAAAGATCTAATCGATTTGAAGACATTCTCTGACAAAATCCACATTTTCCTCTTGTTCCTTCTTCATTGCTTTAACTCTCACAAGAATACCCAACACATTAATACTCATTTTCGATCTACAGGATTTAAATAGAGTACTCCAAGCCATTTCATACTACACACTAACGCCAATGACTGTACGAGAACAAGGGACATCAACCAAATGAAACTCCTCCAGAATATCTTGTGGAATGGCTAGTGGGGCGATCGAGGGAAGAGCCGTGTTTTAAGATATCTGGTTCATTATACAACAGGTCTTATAGACATCTAAAACAAGTTTTATCATTAATTCGCTGTGTGAGAGAAGCCAATTGAAGTCCTGTTGAATAGATGGTGGATAGGACCTAGATATGCAAAGATCTAATCGATTTGAAGACATTCTCTGACAAAATCCACATTTTCCTCTTGTTCCTTCTTCATTGCTTTAACTCTCACAAGAATACCCAACACATTAATACTCATTTTTCGATCTACAGGATTTAAATAGAGTACTCCAAGCCATTTCATACTACACACTAACGCCAATGACTGTACGAGAACAAGGGACATCAACCAAATGAAACTCCTCCAGAATATCTTGCGGAATGGCTAGTGGGGCGATCGAGGGAAGAGCCGTGTTTTAAGATATCTGGTTCATTATACAACAGGTCTTATAGACATCTAAAACAAGTTTTATCATTAATTCGCTGTGTGAGAGAGAGGCCAATTGAAGTCCTGTTGAATAGATGGTGGATAGGACCTAGAGATGCAAAGATCTAATCGATTTGAAGAAATTCTCCAACAAAATCCACATTTTCCTCTTGTTCCTTCTTCATTGCTTTAACTCTTACAAGAATAACCAACACATTAATACTCATTTTCGATCTACAGGGTTTTAAGTAGAGTACTGCCAGCCATTTCATACTACACACTAACGCCAATGACTGTACGAGAACAAGGGACATCAGCCAAATGAAACTCCTCCAGAATATCTTGTGGAATTGCTAGTAGGGCGATCGAGGAAGAGCCACATATTAAGATATCTGGTTCGTTATAGAACAGGTCTTATAGACGTCAAAAAACAAGATTTATAATTAAATAGCTGTGTGAGAGAAAACTAATTGAAGGCCTGTTAAATAGAAGGTATATAGGCCCTAGATATGTAAAAATCTAATCGATTTGAAGAAATTCTCCAACAAAATCCACATTTTCCTCTTGTTCCTTCTTCATTGCTTTAACTCTTACAAGAATAACCAACACATTAATACTCATTTTCGATCTACAGGGTTTTAAATAGAGTACTCCCAGCCATTTCATACTACACACTAACGCCAATGACTGTACGAGAATGAGAGACATCAACCAAATGAAACTCCTCTAGAATATCTTGTGGAATGGCTAGTGGGGCGATCGAGGGAAGACCCGTGTTTTAAGATATCTGGTTCATTATACAACAGGTCTTATAGACATCTAAAACAAGTTTTATCATTAATTCGCTGTGTGAGAGAGAAGCCAATTGAAGTCCTGTTGAATAGATGGTGGATAGGACCTAGATATGCAAAGATCTAATCGATTTGAAGACATTCTCTGACAAAATCCACATTTTCCTCTTGTTCCTTCTTCATTGCTTTAACTCTCACAAGAATACCCAACACATTAATACTCATTTTCGATCTACAGGATTTAAATAGAGTACTCCAAGCCATTTCATACTACACACTAACGCCAATGACTGTACGAGAACAAGGGACATCAACCAAATGAAACTCCTCCAGAATATCTTGTGGAATGGCTAGTGGGGCGATCGAGGGAAGAGCCGTGTTTTAAGATATCTGGTTCATTATACAACAGGTCTTATAGACATCTAAAACAAGTTTTATCATTAATTCGCTGTGTGAGAGAGAAGCCAATTGAAGTCCTGTTGAATAGATGGTGGATAGGACCTAGATATGCAAAGATCTAATCGATTTGAAGACATTCTCTGACAAAATCCACATTTTCCTCTTGTTCCTTCTTCATTGCTTTAACTCTCACAAGAATACCCAACACATTAATACTCATTTTCGATCTACAGGATTTAAATAGAGTACTCCAAGCCATTTCATACTACACACTAACGCCAATGACTGTACGAGAACAAGGGACATCAACCAAATGAAACTCCTCCAGAATATCTTGTGGAATGGCTAGTGGGGCGATCGAGGGAAGAGCCGTGTTTTAAGATATCTGGTTCATTATACAACAGGTCTTATAGACATCTAAAACAAGTTTTATCATTAATTCGCTGTGTGAGAGAGAGGCCAATTGAAGTCCTGTTGAATAGATGGTGGATAGGACCTAGAGATGCAAAGATCTAATCGATTTGAAGAAATTCTCCAACAAAATCCACATTTTCCTCTTGTTCCTTCTTCATTGCTTTAACTCTTACAAGAATAACCAACACATTAATACTCATTTTCGATCTACAGGGTTTTAAGTAGAGTACTGCCAGCCATTTCATACTACACACTAACGCCAATGACTGTACGAGAACAAGGGACATCAGCCAAATGAAACTCCTCCAGAATATCTTGTGGAATGGCTAGTAGGGCGATCGAGGGAAGAGCCACATATTAAGATATCTGGTTCGTTATAGAACAGGTCTTATAGACGTCAAAAACAAGATTTATAATTAAATAGCTGTGTGAGAGAAACTAATTGAAGGCCTGTTAAATAGAAGGTATATAGGCCCTAGATATGTAAAAATCTAATCGATTTGAAGAAATTCTCCAACAAAATCCACATTTTCCTCTTGTTCCTTCTTCATTGCTTTAACTCTTACAAGAATAACCAACACATTAATACTCATTTTCGATCTACAGGGTTTTAAATAGAGTACTCCTAGCCATTTCATACTACACACTAACGCCAATGACTGTACGAGAATGAGAGACATCAACCAAATGAAACTCCTCTAGAATATCTTGTGGAATGGCTAGTGGGGCGATCGAGGGAAGACCCGTGTTTTAAGATATCTGGTTCATTATACAACAGGTCTTATAGACATCTAAAACAAGTTTTAGCATTAATTCGCTGTGTGAGAGAGAAGCCAATTGAAGTCCTGTTGAATAGATGGTGGATAGGACCTAGATATGCAAAGATCTAATCGATTTGAAGAAATTCTCTGACAAAATCCACATTTTCCTCTTGTTCCTTCTTCATTGCTTTTACTCTTACAAGAATACCCAACACATTAATACTCATTTTCGATCTACAGGGTTTAAATAGAGTACTCCAAGCCATTTCATACTACACACTAACGCCAATGACTGTACGAGAACAAGGGACATCAACCAAATGAAACTCCTCCAGAATATCTTGTGGAATGGCTAGTGGGGCGATCGAGGGAAGAGCCGTGTTTTAAGATATCTGGTTCATTATACAACAGGTCTTATAGACCAGAGATGGGTAATTAATCAATTAGGAAGTAATTAATTAGCTAATCGATTAGGTGACCAGCTAATTCTAATTGTAATCAATTGGCAAATTTTATCGGCTAATCGTAATTCTAATCAATTAGAATTTACCTGCTAATTCTAATTATTTCTTAATTACATGACAATTAGCCATCCGAGGCAGCCTGCGAATAATGTTGAAACTCATGCTCATAGTATAATGCTGAGATGATCATGGTAGCATTAGCAAGGAAAAACTTACAGCTGATAGATTAAGTGTTTTGTGTGATTGCTGTTGAGAGAAACCAATTGAAGGCCTGTTAAATAGAAAGTATATAGGTCCTAGATATGTAAAAATCTAATCGATTTGAAGAAATTCTCCAACAAAATCCACATTTTCTTCTTGTTCCATCTTCGTTGCTTTAACTCTTACAAAAATAACCAACAATATAATACTCATTTTCGATCTACAAAGTTTTAAATAGAGTACTCCAAGCCATTTCATACTACACATTAATACTCATTTTCGATCTACAGGGTTTTAAATAGAGTACTCCTAGCCATTTCATACTACACACTAACGCCAATGACTGTACGAGAACAAGGGACATCAGCCAAATGAAACTCCTCCAGAATATCTTGTGGAATGGCTAGTAGGGCGATCGAGAGAAGAGCCACATATTAAGATATCTGGTTCGTCATAGAACAGGTCTTATAGACGTCAAAAACAAGATTTATAATTAAATCGCTGTGTGAGAGAAACCAATTGAAGGCCTGTTAAATAGAAGGTATATAGGTCCTAGATATGTAAAAATCTAATCGATTTGAAGAAATTCTCCAACAAAATCCACATTTTCCTCTTGTTCCTTCTTCATTGCTTTAACTCTTGCAAGAATAACCAACACATTAATACTCATTTTCGATCTACAGAGTTTTAAATAGAGTACTCCCAGCCATTTCATACTACACACTAACGCCAATGACTGTACGAGAACGAGGGACATCAACCAAATGAAAGTCCTCCAGAATATCTTGTGGATAGGTAGACAGTAGGGCGATCGAGGGAAGAGCCGTGTTTTAAGATATCTGGTTCATTATACAACAGGTCTTATAGACATCTAAAACAAGTTTTATCATTAATTCGCTGTGTGAGAGAGAAGCCAATTGAAGTCCTGTTGAATAGATGGTGGATAGGACCTAGATATGCAAAGATCTAATCGATTTGAAGACATTCTCTGACAAAATCCACATTTTCCTCTTGTTCCTTCTTCATTGCTTTAACTCTTACAAGAATAACCAACACATTAATACTCATTTTCGATCTACAGGGTTTTAAATAGAGTACTCCCAGCCATTTCATACTACACACTAACGCCAATGACTGTACGAGAACAAGGGACATCAGCCAAATGAAACTCCTCCAGAATATCGTGTGGAATGGCTAGTAGGGCGATCGAGGGAAGAGCCACATATTAAGATATCTGGATCGTTATAGAACAGGTCTTATAGACGTCAAAAACAAGATTTATAATTAAATCGCTGTGTGAGAGAAACCAATTGAAGGCCTGTTAAATAGAAGGTATATAGGTCCTAGATATGCAAAGATCTAATCGATTTGAAGACATTCTCTGACAAAATCCACATTTTCCTCTTGTTCTATCTTCGTTGCTTTAACTCTTACAAGAATAACCAACAATATAATACTCATTTTCGAACTACAAAATTTAAATAGATTACTCCCAGGCATTTCATACTACACACTAACGCCAATGACTGTACGAGAACAAGGGACATCAACCAAATGAATCTCCTCCAGAATATCTTGTGGAATGGCTAGTAGGGCGATCGAGAGAAGAGCCGTGTTTTAAGATATCTGGTTCATTATACAACAGGTCTTATAGACATCTAAAACAAGTTTTATCATTAATTCGCTGTGTGAGAGAGAAGCCAATTGAAGTCCTGTTGAATAGATGGTGGATAGGACCTAGATATGCAAAGATCTAATCGATTTGAAGACATTCTCTGACAAATCCACATTTTCCTCTTGTTCCTTCTTCATTGCTTTAACTCTTACAAGAATAACCAACACATTAATACTCATTTTCGATCTACAGGGTTTTAAATAGAGTACTCCCAGCGATTTCATACTACACACTAACGCCAATGACTGTACGAGAACAAGGGACATCAGCCAAATGAAACTCCTCCAGAATATCTTGTGGAATGGCTAGTAGGGCGATCGAGGGAAGACCCGTGTTTTAAGATACCTAGTTCATTATACAACAGGTCTTATAGACATCTAAAACAAGTTTTATCATTAATACGCTGTGTGAGAGAGAAGCCAATTGAAGACCTGTTGAATAGATGGTGGATAGGACCTAGATATGCAAAGATCTAATCGATTTGAAGAAATTCTCTGACACAATCCACATTTTCCTCTTGTTCATTCTTCATTGCTTTAACTCTTACAAGAATAACCAACAATATAATACTCATTTTCGATCTACAGGGTTTTAAATAGAGTACTCCCAGCCATTTCATACTACACACTAACGCCAATGACTGTACGAGAACGAGGGACATCAACCAAATGAAAGTCCTCCAGAATATCTTGTGGATAGGTTGACAGTAGGGCGATCGAGGGAAGAGCCGTGTTTTAAGATATCTGGTTCATTATACAACAGGTGTTATAGACATCTAAAACAAGTTTTATCATTAATTCGCTGTGTGAGAGAAAAGCCAATTGAAATCCTGTTGAATAGATGGTGGATAGGACCTAGATATGCAAAGATCTAATCGATTTGAAGACATTCTCTGACAAAATCCACATTTTCCTCTTGTTCCTTCTTCATTGCTTTAACTCTTACAAGAATAACCAACACATTAATACTCATTTTCGATCTACAGGGTTTTAAATAGAGTACTCCCAGCCATTTCATACTACACACTAACGCCAATGACTGTACGAGAACAAGGGACATCAGCCAAAGGAAACTCCTCCAGAATATCTTGTGGAATGGCTAGTAGGGCGATCGAGGGAAGAACCACATATTAAGATATCTGGATCGTTATAGAACAGGTCTTATAGACGTCAAAAACAAGATTTATAATTAAATCGCTGTGTGAGAGAAACCAATTGAAGGCCTGTTGAATAGATGGTGGATAGGACCTAGATATGCAAAGATCTAATCGATTTAAAAAAATTCTCCAACACAATCCACATTTTCCTCTTGTTCGTTTATCATTGCTTTAACTCTTACAAGAATAACCAACAATATAATACTCATTTTCGATCTACAGGGTTTTAAATAGAGTACTCCAAGCCATTTCATACTACACACTAACGCCAATGACTGTACGAGAACAAGGGACATCAGCCAAATGAAACTCCTCCAGAATATCTTGTGGAATGGCTAGTAGGGCGATCGAGGGAAGAACCACATATTAAGATATCTGGATCGTTATAGAACAGGTCTTATAGACGTCAAAAACAAGATTTATAATTAAATCGCTGTGTGAGAGAAACCAATTGAAGGCCTGTTGAATAGATGGTGGATAGGTCCTAGATATGCAAAGATCTAATCGATTTAAAAAAATTCTCCAACACAATCCACATTTTCCTCTTGTTCGTTTATCATTGCTTTAACTCTTACAAGAATAACCAACAATATCTTATATCAAGTCCTCCAGAATATCTTGTGGATAGGTTGACAGTAGGGCGATCGAGGGAAGAGCCGTGTTTTAAGATATCTGGTTCATTATACAACAGGTCTTATAGACATCTAAAACAAGTTTTATCATTAATTCGCTGTGTGAGAGAGAAGCCAATTGAAATCCTGTTGAATAGATGGTGGGTAGGTCCTAGATATGTAAAAATCTAATCGATTTGAAGAAATTCTCCAACAAAATCCACATTTTCTTCTTGTTCCATCATCGTTGCTTTAACTCTTACAAAAATAACCAACAATATAATACTCATTTTCGATCTACAAAGTTTTAAATAGAGTACTCCAAGCTATTTCATACTACACACTAACGCCAATGACTGTACGAGAACAAGGGACATCAACCAAATGAAAGTCCTCCAGAATATCTTGTGGATAGGTTGACAGTAGGGCGATCGAGGGAAGAGCCGTGTTTTAAGATATCTGGTTCATTATACAACAGGTCTTATAGACATCTAAAACAAGTTTTATCATTAATTCGCTGTGTGAGAGAAGCCAATTGAAGGCCTGTTGAATAGATGGTGGATAGGACCTAGATATGCAAAGATCTAGTCGATTTGAAGACATTCTCTGACAAAATCCACATTTTCCTCTTGTTCCTTCTTCATTGCTTTAACTCTTACAAGAATAACCAACACATTAATACTCATTTTCGATCTACAGGATTTTAAATAGAGTACTCCCAGCCATTTCATACTACACACTAACGCCAATGACTGTACGAGAACAAGAGACATCAGCCAAATGAAACTCCTCCAGAATATCTTGTGGAATGGCTAGTAGGGCGATCGAGGGAAGAGCCACATATTAAGATATCTGGATCGTTATAGAACAGGTCTTATAGGCGTCAAAAACAAGATTTATAATTAAATCGCTGTGTGAGAAAAACCAATTGAAGGCCTGTTAAATAGAAGGTATATAGGTCCTAGATATGCAAAGATCTAATCGATTTGAAGACATTCTCTGACAAAATCCACATTTTCCTCTTGTTCTATCTTCGTTGCTTTAACTCTTACAAGAATAACCAACAATATAATACTCATTTTCGAACTACAAAATTTAAATAGATTACTCCCAGGCATTTCATACTACACACTAACGCCAATGACTGTACGAGAACAAGGGACATCAACCAAATGAATCTCCTCCAGAATATCTTGTGGAATGGCTAGTAGGGCGATCGAGAGAAAGAGCCGTGTTTTAAGATATCTGGTTCATTATACAACAGGTCTTATAGACATCTAAAACAAGTTTTATCATTAATTCGCTGTGTGAGAGAGAAGCCAATTGAAGTCCTGTTGAATAGATGGTGGATAGGACCTAGATATGCAAAGATCTAATCGATTTGAAGAAATTCTCTGACAAACTCCACATTTTCCTCTTGTTCCTTCTTCATTGCTTTAACGCTTACAAGAATAACCAACACATTAATACTCATTTTCGATCTACAGGGTTTTAAATAGAGTACTCCAAGCCATTTCATACTACACACTAACGCCAATGACTGTACGAGAACAAGGGACATCAACCAAATGAATCTCCTCCAGAATATCTTGTGGAATGGCTAGTAGGGCGATCGAGAGAAGAGCCGTGTTTTAAGATATCTGGTTCATTATACAACAGGTCTTATAGACATCTAAAACAAGTTTTATCATTAATTCGCTGTGTGAGAGAGAAGCCAATTGAAGTCCTGTTGAATAGATGGTGGATAGGACCTAGATATGCAAAGATCTAATCGATTTGAAGAAATTCTCTGACAAAATCCACATTTTCCTCTTGTTCCTTTTTCATTGCTTTAACTCTTACAAGAATAACCAACAATATAATACTCATTTTCGATCTACAAAGTTTTAAATAGAGTACTCCAAGCCATTTCATACTACACACTAACGCCAATGACTGTACGAGAACAAGGGACATCAACCAAATGAATCTCCTCCAGAATATCTTGTGGAATGGCTAGTAGGGCGATCGAGAGAAGAGCCGTGTTTTAAGATATCTGGTTCATTATACAACAGGTCTTATAGACATCTAAAAAAGTTTTATCATTAAAACGCTGTGTGAGAGAGAAGCCAATTGAAGTCCTGTTGAATAGATGGTGGATAGGACCTAGATATGCAAATATCTAATCGATTTGAAGACATTCTCTGACAAAATCCACATTTTCCTCTTGTTCCTTCTTCATTGCTTTAACTCTTACAAGAATAACCAACACATTAATACTCATTTTCGATCTACAGGGTTTTAAATAGAGTACTCCCAGCCATTTCATACTACACACTAACGCCAATGACTGTACGAGAACAAGGGACATCAGCCAAATGAAACTCCTCCAGAATATCTTGTGGAATGGCTAGTAGGGCGATCGAGGGAAGAGCCACATATTAAGATATCTGGTTCATTATACAACAGGTCTCATAGACATCAAAAACAAGTTTTATAATTAGGAAATTCGCTCTGTGACAGAAGCCAATTGAAGGCCTGTTGAATAGAGGGTTTATTGGGCCTTGATATCGAAAAAATCTAATCGTTTTGGAGAAATTTTTCGACAAAATCCACATTTTCCTCTTGTTCCATCTTTACTGCTTTAATATTGGCAAGAATAATCAATAATATCATTTTCAATTTCGATTTACAGGCAGTGGCGGCTCCACAGGGAGGAGGCCGGGGGCCTGTGCCCCCTATTGAGTGCATGGCCCCCCCAGTGGCCCCCTGTTGGGATGCTATACTTAATACTGCATACCTAACAACAAATGGTTGGCCCCTATGATTAGAAGTTGCCACCCCAACGGCCGCCCCCACTTGCCAAACCCTGGAGCCGCCACTGGTTATATGTGGTTTATATAGGTTATGCGGTTTATAGTTAAGATTTATAACCCCCTATATATTTATACCACCAAATCAAATTCCTGGCCACGCCCCTGGTGTGATGCCGTTTGTCTTTTCGGTCACTTATTCCAAGTAAGAAATTCTGACAATAAAAATGTAAAAGGCTGCAACAGCTGCTATTGAATTCAGCAAAGCTTTGTACAAATAATGATACAAGCATTTATCATGGGCCTTCATGGCTGCATAAATAAGGTTGGAAAGCACTAATCGGAGAGTGAATAACACAATGAAGCGTGATTTTTCACATTTTTCACATTTTCAACTGCTATTTAAAGGCTCGCCAATTGAATTTGTTGCGTGAATATACATTTATATGTTAACGCATTTTGGAATGTAGGCTGAAATCCTCCATCTATGATTCTGATTAACCCAGAACTGCAAAGATTGAAAACAATAATATTGTATTACACCATTTATCACGTCAACATTAGACGACACAGGAGCAAAGATAATTAATCTAAAGCACCTTCTATCACACTTGGCTTCATACGATTGGATCATATGTCACAAATTATGGTCGACCGAATAAAGGTCTCGTGTCAATCAAACCGATTAATCTAAACATACTCAACGTCAAGTAACTGATAAGGTAACGATCTGAGTACCCGTTACACAAAGATTAATATCCCGGTTATCCACGCTGCCCAAAGCTTGGTATAAAAAATGATTTCTATTTTTTTTTAAACTGGGTCATGGACAGTGGCGTGGCGAGGCAAAGTGCCGCCTGGGGCGAAAATGTAAAATGCCGCCCTTCAGTGTGGCGTGCAGAGAATGGTGGGCGCCCTGGGGGGGGGGCTAAGTCCATAAAAATGTTTGACGAACAGAAACAAAACTTTAGCCGAGTCAATTTTGGTTTCCCTCCCCCCATCTGGTCGGCGCCGGGGTCCACCGCCCCACCGCCCCACCCCTCTGCACGCTACCGACGCCCTTGTCCATTTCTATCCGGTTACGTAGAAGTTTGATTTTGATTTTTGACGGACTATTTGGCATATTTTGCAATCGTTTTATGGTTTTTCATATTGTAACATAGAGACGAATTTCTGTTTTTGGAGATTTTAAACACCGAAGATGCCCCTAGGGTTAGTGCCGCCTGGCGTGGTTTGCCCCCTGACCCTCGCTACGCCACTGGTCATGGCTGTCAATAATATCTGAGATTTGTATAGCAATCATAACACAGGCATAATAATAATAATAATAATAATAATAATAATAATAATAATAATAATAATAATAATAAATATGGATGAGATTATATATAACAGATTTGGATGAGTGCAACAGTGGTTCTAACACAGTGCAGATCCTCCTGAACCACTTTAAACCTTGTTATTATTATTATTATTATTATTATTATTATTATTATTATTATAACCGAATTACTACTATCATACCACAACTAAAATCAGAAGTAATTTAGCATCTGTTGATTCTACGGTCCTCTTTCCGAAACGACTTAACATTTCTCTTTTTACCAACATGGAGTAATCGTAGCGGGAATGCTTCCGCGTGAATCTTCCGAATAGGCGCCATACAAATATTCTGTTAATTTACATTACATTACTAGTACCACTAAGTGGCAGTAACACCACTGCCACTACCATCACCATTACTAAAACTACCACTACTACCACAACCACCACAACTCCTCCACCACCTCCATCACCTCCACCACCTCCACTACTTGGTGAGAGGTGCAGTCTATTCTTAGAATTAGATTAAGTAGGCCGCATGGAAGACGCTCTCTTACAGTGAAACGTGTACATGTACATGGCGCTTCTCGATAACGCACAATATTAACCGCAGCATGGGCTTATGGTCAGTGGCGGTTCCAGGATTTCTTGGTGGGGGATGAAATGAATTCATAGGAAGTTGGTGGTGGCTGAAAATAGAAGGAAAATCAATAAACTTCGCCGAAAAAGGCTGATAAAAGGGAATTTTACCCCTAATTTAATAATTTTACTACACGTTTACCGAATAAATAGGTTGACAAGCAGGCCCGCCCGAAGTGGGGTGCAGGGGTGCAGCTGCACCCCCTAGAAAAATGTAGGGGGTGCAATGCACTCCCTGGAAAGATGATCCTGAAATACAGGTGGTGCACCCCTGTATCCTGAAATACAGGGGGTGCAGAGGGGTGCAGAGTGTGCAGAGGACTTTTTTTGCTTATCAACCTTTTTTAAGGTAAAATTGATCGTTGATGACCTTTTTTTGCTTATCAAAGATTTGAAAGAAAAAATTTAACTTCGGAAAAATCTGCACCCCTGACCAAAATTCGTTCAGACGGCCCTGTTGACAAGCAAAAAAGGTCATCCGCAGTTTTCCCCGTAGTTTTACTAGACTTTTACCCAAAAATAGGTTTCACGAGCAAAAAAAGTAAAGTAAGTCCGGTGGGGGCTGCATCCCCACTCATCCCTCACGTGGAACCGCCATTGCTTATGGCCAATACATCCACAAATGTCTATGTACCTGAAGTTCATTTTCGAAGGTTTCATCAAACTCGGAACTGGGATTGACTGAGCGTTTGGATATCCGACGATGTCGAAATAGGTAATGGTCATCCATAATCTACAAAACACAAACTCTATTATAGAAGAACTCGGTTGAAGATATGAAACGACACTTAAACTGCAAAGACGATCACTTGTCGGCATCAAGTTCATTGTCAGCCTTAGGCGCCCATGCATTGGAGGGGGAAAGAGGGGGTACCTGCTCCCTGGAAAATACAAATCTATTCTTTAACTAAATATATTTTGGGTTTTAACCAATATTTTCACACTACTGATACGCAAAGCGAAATTGAGAAATTTAACTTTAGCCCCGTGCCTCCCCCGTGGCTAAGACAATACAAATTAATTATCAAGAACATTGAACACACTGGTCTCACTATGTCGTAAGATCTAGATCAGGGTTATTTCTAGGATTCTCAATTTGGGGGCGGTGGGTCGGTATTTTCTGGGGTCACCTGCCGAAAAAGTCTGACAAGCAAAAATGGTCATCTCTGGCTCAAGTTGGAGGGTGTTGGGAGGTTTCGGTCTCAGATTGGGAGGTGTTGGGGGTGTTGGGATGGTGTAAAAATATCCCTGATCCAGACTATCGCTTGTTCATTGCATTTAATTTTCAGCGATGTGCTTGCATCTGAAAAGATGAAAGGTAATTTAATGTTAAGCACCGAAAACTGGATTCACCCGATCGCAAATAGTAAATTTCATTCCGATGAAAATTTCACGAAATGAACAAAAATTGTCAGACAAATGACCAGCGGCAGCATTTAGACAGCGATCGCGTCATTTGCAAATAAAATGACTTGAAAATGAAATTTGCCGTCGCCTATAACGACACACGCAATTCGAGAAACTTATCACGAACGTATCCAAACTCCGCACAACCTTGCATATTTGATTAGCCATCCATATGTATTAGCCATTCCCTTGAATTCCCACCGGCAAAGACAGAGGCCATCAGCAGCAGCAGCAGCAGCAGTAGCAGCAGCAGCAGCAGAAGGCTCCAATCACTCCGGTTTGCTTGTATAGGTACAAAAGGAGCGGCCTGCTTTGCACAAATGAAATCAAGGGCTACTGTCCACCGCCACTGCCGTTGCCAGCACGATGCCACACAATAAACGGAAGTGGAGGTGGTGGTGGGGAAATGTCCATTATCTCCGATGACCAGGGTTACAGATCAATACGGGGCCATTTACTACAACGTCCATTATAAGCAGCTGTCCGTTAGCAGCTGTCTAGATGCTAGACTTAATTCTGTTTCTTCGAGACAGGCAAAGAAATGCACCGCTGTCCTCTGATAATTATAATATGAAACACAACAGATACAGTACACTTTAAAAATGTGTCGACAGTTCTGAAAAGACAAATAGGCCTATGGCAAACGCCAGTCAATTATCGAGCAGGTTACAGGTCTTGGGGGGGGAATTGACTTGGCTGGAGGGGAAGAGACATAGTTCAATGTAAAAATTTGTGTCAGTGCTGAAATTTTGGAGGGAAATTTTGAGCGTTTGTGTGTGTGTGTGTGTGTGTGTGGGGAATGTCCCCCCAACAGGCCTGGATAAAGCACTGATTATCGAGTCACCCCTAACTTCCTAAGAAAATTTAACTCCGTAGAATTTAATTGGACTTATGTAGACTATTAATGCCCCGTTATATTAGGTTTACTGCTCAGTAAAATAAGCTCAAGATAATATGTAATAAAATTTAGATCTTATAAAATCAGCACAAAGAGATTGTCTGTGGAAGATTTTAAGAATGCCGGAAATTTAAACTTGATATTTTTCTGTCGAGGATAAAATGAAACTTTTACGCCTATCAGTTCAATGTCCTGCTAATCTGTGTATCCGTATATATATATATATATATATATATATATATATATATAAATAAATAAATATAAATATTATATTAAGGTGCTGCAAATTTTGATTTTCAATTACTTTCAAGTGGTTTCATATGAGCTTTTACTTACTTATTATGAATGTAATAGTAATGTTTTTGTTTGAAAGATCATCAAAGTTCATAAATTTTTAACATATGTTTTTCATATACTTGTCTAGCAGATTTCTTAAAGCCATAGATACTCTAGTAAATTTGAAGATACTGCCATAAAACAAGGATGTGCTACAAAGGCGACGTCAGCTACAAAATCAAAATATGGGGAAGCCCAGCAGTTTTTTCTTATCAAAGTGAGAGAAAGGAAATTAGAGATACATGGACGATGCAAGATGCTCCTGTTATTACATTGATATCAATCGCTATTGCAAACATAGGCCATCACCTTCTGCATTTAAAACGGATCATCCATGACAACCCTCATTATTCCAAAAAGCTAATAATGCAAAATTAAAACCACATTTTCTTGTGTCCCCAGCTTACCTGAGTCAAAACGTACTAGAATTGTCAATATATTCTGCCACAATTTTATTCTAGAGCATTCGAAATGACCCCCATTTGAAAATGGTTCTCTGAGCCAAAAAATTTTTAAGAAACGATACTTTAAACAAAGTCTTATATAATTGATAATCTGTTTGATCTATATGACAATCAAATGTCTAAAAAGGCTATAGAATGCAAAATTCAGAAATATTATCTGAAAATGTCTAAAAAATCGAACGAGAGATTAAGAGAGCTGGTTTCTTGTATGACAATTTCTATAGACCACAAAAATATTATATAATTGATACCCTGTTTGACATATGACAATGCAATGATTAGTGCTACAATAGGCTATAGATATGCAAAATTCAGAAGAGGGATGAAACAAATTAAAACCACATTTTCGTATGTCCCCAGCTTAGCCGAGTCAAACCGTACTAGAATTGTCAATACATTCTGCCTCAATTTTATTCTAGAGCATTCGAAATGCCCCGAAAAATGGTGAGCCATTTAAAACGACACTATCTAAAAATGTTGTTTTAATTTGTTTCATCACTCGTCTGAATTTTCCATATCTATAGCCTACTTTAGCACTAATCCTTGTATTGTCCAATGTCAAACAGGTTATCAATTATATAATATTTTTGTGGTCTATAGAACTTGTCATACAAGAAACCAGCTCTCTTAAACCCCTTCGTATCTCTCGTTCGATTTTTTTAGACATTTGACAGAGAACAGATTTCTGATATTTGTGCAAATTAAACCACATATTTGTGCAACTTATCTCGTCCTGCTAGAGATCGATTTCAAGCACTATATTGAGCCACTGTCTTTAGCATTCTTCACTACATCGATATCAATCGCTGTTGTAAACTTAGACAATCGCCGTATGTATTTAGAGCCCCTCCAGCATGACAAACCATGATGTTCCACAGTGCTAATAATGCACAGTATTTGAGCAAACACAACCGCATATTTGAAAGTTATTTCATCATGTTATAGATCGAATTCAATCACCATATTCAGCCACTATCTTTAGCATCCATTACTACATTGATATCAATCGCTATTGCAAACATGGGCCATCCCCGTCTGCATTTAAAACGGCTCATCCATGACAAGTCTCGTTATTCCATAAGGCTAATAATCACAGGATTTGTGCAAATTCAACCGCATTTTTTAAACTTATTTAGTTTTGTTAGAGATTGATTTCAAGCACTATATTGAGATACTGTCTTTAGCATTCTTTACTCCATCGATATCAATCGCTATTGTAAACTTAGGCCATCGCCTTATGTATTTAGAGCACCTCCAGCTTGACAAGCACCGATGTTCAATAATGCTAATAATGCACAGTATTTTTTGCACATACAAGCGCACATTTGAAAGTTATTTCTTCCTGTTATAGATCGAATTCAAGCGTCATTTTCAGCCACTATCTTTAGCATCCATTACTACATTGATATCAATCGCTATTGCAAACATGGGCCATCACCTTCTGCTTTGAAAACAGCTCATCCATGACACTCAACCATTGGTTTCGTTGAGCACAATGACGAACCTGGAACTGATTGTGCACTGTGTGCAGTGTTATGTTCAGATACAGAGCCTGGCAATACTGGCAATAAAAATGGCATCATTGCATTGATAACGAAATGCATTCCCAACATGACATTATTTTCTATTTGTTATTGTTGTGTCCCTATTCTATGGGACAATAAGGTATTTTAACGTAAAGTGTTAACGAAAATTGCTATATTTGCTAAAAACTAAGACCAGAAAATTATGAACTTTTTGTAACTTTAAAAAATTTCATATTCATATGTGTTTCATATGCAAAAAGTGTCATCTGAAAAGTTTTGAAAGTTTTTGAAAATCAGAAATTTTGTGTTTTTTGCAACACCTTAATATATATACATATAAGAGAGAGACCTACAGACTATTTGACATCTGTGCGAACCAATGACGACATTTTATAGGGGAAGGGAACTAACTAACTGACTGACTGACTGACTGACTGACTGGCTGATTGGCTGGCTGGCTAACTAACTAAGGGTGATTGCCAATAAAGTTGGCATATATTCGGCAAAACTGCGTCAAGGCCCAACATTTGAATTGAATATTGTGTTAAATATTTTGCGTCTTGCGTCTGGGAGCTGACGACGCTCCACCAAACCTCTGGCCAGGTCAGTTCAATTTCGCCTGCATAAGCAATGGTGGTGCCCCCCCCCATTCTGGAATCCTGGTGCATTGATGCTCTGTCATTCGTTTATCATGCCCTGGACACACAAGGACTAAGCCTACCCAACTAATCCCACCAAAACAAAAAAGTTTTACAATCAACACCAGGTCTGTCGCGTGCTGAATGGCACGTGTGCTGGATGGCACCCCAGACCCCCATGCTAGCCTACCCAAATATTAAACTCTAAATCTGCCTATGACAGGGGGTTGGAAATATGCCTTTTTGCGTACGTACTATATGGATGTACTATATGGATGAACCCCTATAGGCAAGTTATTTAAAGAATAGAGACTATGGACCATTGGAGTAGCCAAGGGGACACGGGGCCCCTATATTCCGATTGGGATTTGCGCAACACCGTTGAATGCTTTTGGAGGAAGGGAAGGTAGCCGGACGGAAGAGTGGAAAAACTTGGATATGTGAGGAACTCCGCGTCGTGAGCTTTTTTGCTTGTTGAACGTTTCTCCTGAAATGTGAAAATGTCGAAGTGACCCCTATATCCTGGAACCATGGCTTGCGCCACTGCTATGAACCAACATCAGCGAATGCATGTAGTATTAAAAGTGTATAGGTCTAAATATTAATAATAATAATATTTTAATAATAATAATAATAATAAAACAATAACTGCTTATATAGCGCAATAGGATATTTTTTACACAAAGTCTCAAACCGGAACTTCGGATTATTAAATCAATTATTATTATAAAAGTTGGGCCACAGTGACGTAACGCATACATTATAACCGGTTACTAGGCGGTTACTAAGCGGTTACTAAGCGGTTACTAAGCGGTTACTCTTTGGCGGCGGATCGTCATTCAATATTCTATGGCCGATGCGGTTGATGCTGTGGCCTCCTCCGGGCCGGGTGATGCTGTGGCCTCCTCCGGGCCAGTCGTTGCTGTGGCCTCCTCCGGGCCGGGTGATGCTGTGGCCTCCGCAACTTCAGTCGCAGCCGATTCTAACATCTCGGATTCAGACGACTCAGATGACTCAGACTACTCAGTCGACTCAGATGACTCAGACGACTCAGATGACTCAGAAGAGGAGGAGAAATCAAGATCAAGGTCAGGACCTCGTCGACGCGGCCACGTGACAGCGATCGGAAGACAAATAAACATGAAAGGATCGATCGTCGCTAACAACATCTACCGTAAGCCGTCGCGAGAAATATCTTGCGAATTTGATAATTAATATAACGATTTCCTACGATCTTCGTCATCAGTAGGACAAGACAACTTGCTATAGCCATAACGACAGATCATCATCATCATCATCATCATCATCACGTCATCGCAGTGGCGGTTCCAGGATTTGGCAAGTGGGGGGGCGTTGGGGTGGCAGCATGGGGCACCATTTGTTGATAGGTATGCAGGGGGACCACGGGAGGGCAGGCATTAAATAGGGGCACGGGCCACTGCGTCATCGTTGTTGTTACTGGAGCGTCTATAGAAGAGGGGCTTTTGTAATTTCTAATCTACAGATGGTTACCGTCGATGTGATCACCGCGACCGAAAACGCCGTTCACAGCGACGAAGGCGACAAACATGGACGGAGAAGAGTCGGCGATGGGGAAGGAAAACTGAGCTGCCTGCTAACCACCAGAAGTGTCAACTGTCAAGACCGAAATTCGCATTCGATTCTCATTAATGCAGCGCACACGCATTTCCCTGTCAATCATTTCGCTGTATTGTGCTTCCTGCCTAGTTGAATAAGCTCAATATATAAACTGTCGTGAAATCTTTATATCTTATAGAATCAACACGAGGTTGCATCGAGAAAATAACATTTGCAAGCAGGTCGGATGCAGTGTTTAATCTACAGTGTAGACTCCTGGACTCCGGGGGGGGGGAAACTGAAAACGCCGGGGGGAAAACTGACAAAGCCGGGGGGAAATTCTGCTAGGGGCCGCTGTTAGTCCATGTAGTATTCCTAAATTTCCGGGAAATTTGAAATTTCCGGGGGAAAAGGGGCAATTTTCCCCCGGAAACGGCCTAGATTAAACACCGGTCGGATGTCTGTTAATGCTGTCAGTTAAGAGAATATTTGTTGACCCTCAGTCCTCTACAGACCGACGTTTCCACTTCTACTAAGCCTCAGCAGTGGTTCTTAACCTTTTTAGGATTACGTACCCCCTGAAAGAAGTATAAGAGAACAAAGTACCCCCTACCAGCATACCTTACCTGACGACAAAAGTTTATGCTGCGCCATACATTGAAAACAAGTATAAACTGCATCAAACATCTGTCGCTGGTTGTACACAAGCCAGTAAATGAGATTTTTCTTCAGAATTTCTAATTTAGTACAAAAATTTCAACAGTATTTGTACAGAGTAAATTATAGCAAAAGTCTTTACAACAGACTTTATTTCCGGATCATTCTGCGTACCTCCACAAAATCCTTCAAGTACCCCCCAAGGGGTACGAGTACTCCCGGTTGAGAACCACTGTACTAAGGGTTTGGGGGACTTAAGGCCTTCCTATTCCAAAACCCGCCCCGCCGCCTCATCGATACACTGACCTTCGTCCGGTCGACAAACCACCTTGCCTATATAGCTATTTCAAGAAAGATTAAGCGCATAAGAATAAGCAGTTACTACTGTAGCCCACTACTTTTCAAAGCGCTACATAAATTTAGGAGATTTTACTTAGTTACTTAAACAGAGGGATTCCAACCGAAAATAGTTTAGGGTAGTATTAGATTCAAGACAATATTTGGTGCATATTTTTCAGACTCTATGACAGCTGCTAATTGGCAATCTCCCAACTGAAAAATGTTTTCATGGTCCCAGTGAAGTCCAGGGCAGAGCCCCCAGCCACCCATATCGGTAATTTTGGACAATACTAGATTCAAATGTTGAAATTTGAAATAGCTTTGTCCCAATTACCGACTACTCTCGTCTTCGTCATCACATAATCGACTGGGGCGGGAATCCGAAACTCCCCCAATCCGGCTTATATGCACCACTGTTATTATATATCACCTGTAGGCCTACTTAAAACAATAACAGCTATGCATACCTTTGCTACGTATGTAAATCCATGTCGGTCAGCCACTTCTCTGGCTACTTTTTCTCCGCCATTTATCTGAACAGCCCACTGATCAGTAAAGAGAGAAGCAGTTTCATGAGAGACAACGGTCAGGATAAACCACAAAGACACGGACCCTCGATACAAATCCATGGTACATCCAGCAGATAGCAGAATAGGTAAAATCCTTATCCCGATTCATCAGTCTGTTGAATAGAATACTCCTTCTCTTCTCTAACGCTGTGGTTCAGCCAACACAACAAATGATCCCTACACGTGGCATATCCAGAATCCGTTTCTCCTGACATGTGATGTAAGCCTATAATTCAAATATTCCAAAGCGCTTCGAATCGAGGACGATCACAGGTCAGTAGCGCGACAGGAATCCGACTTTCACAGAATAAATTCTTCAGAATCAGTCAAAAAACGTCTCAGCATCTCGAGAAGAAATCTACGATTATTACATTTTAAAAACCCGCGGTTCAAACCGTGAACACAAAACCACAGGCGAAGACGTTTAACATCCGAAAACACGACAACCAACACTACTACTACTACTACTACTACTACTACTACTACTACTACTACTACTACTACTACTACTACTACTACTACTACTACGAGTCGATACGCAATGCGCCCCGAAAATTCGCAGAAAAACCACTATAACGACGCATTCGATCCCCGACGTAAAAACTCCGGTGGCGCCACAAACAAACGGGTAATATCCGTTGCCGTTCTTAAACCGCTGACAGCCGTCTTCCACTCGGCCGCCGTAGTGAAAGCCAGCGCACACGAACGGCGCTCGACGCGTACGACGCTGCTGCGTGCATTGGCCGTTCATTGGCCACTCTACTCTACGCGTCGCCGTTATCCACGATGGCTTGCATCCAACGCCCTCCGCCGACGCCACCGTAAAGCTGTTAACAGTCGCCGGGTCGCCGTATGCAACGCCACGCTGTATTGTCTGTTCAGTGGCGGCTCTAGAATTTGACAAGTGGGGGCGTTGGAGTGGCAACTTCTAGGCGTGGAGGCCAGCTATTTATCACAAACCTGGGCTAGTTTAGTTGCTTAGAATCAGTGCACTAAATTATGGGGCGACTGCGGGAACAAGCATTTAAATAGGGGAGGGGGGCACTGGACACCTGTTGAGACGTCTCTGCGCCAGTCCAGCGACAGGAGTGTTGGAGATGCGGTGCAAGTAGGCATACAGTTGTTGTACGAGATTTATTATGTCTACATCCGAGCATTACGAGAAAGATTTTGAGGAAGGAGACCATAGCTGTGTTTCTCTGCGAAGACCCTGTGGCTCTCTGATCATAATTTCACCACGATCTTACCAAGATCAATACTAATTCTCTGTTCTACTGTTAGCGGTTAGGCCTAATGGAAAATAATAATTATTATGCACTTCTGTAGCACCAGTTCTAAAATCCATGGGTATCAATCGATGTTACTTCAAATCCGTCCGCAAAAGACCAAGTTTAATCTAGAGATCAGTCAAAGGGAAAAGGCGCATGTATTATAATATCACGTTGACCCTTTGGACTAACTGACCTCCATCTTTGACTATATCTACTTCATACTTATATTAAGCGTCTAGGATAATGAGCCACGGCGGTGCTGCCTTTGAAAGCGCTATAGAAGTTCACGAGATTTTACTTACTTGCTTGTTTAAAACAGCTAAAGTGGTCGTCTGTCAAAACAGAACTGCCATCTGGCGAAAAAGATACGTTTAGTCGTCTGATGAACGTCAACGCTTATTCAGTTTTGCCAGATGATCGTCTTCTGAAAGACGCTCGATTTTTGTGAAGACACTATTTCATCGCTAAGTGAATTCTACTTCTAATGTGATGACCGGAGGATCAAACTTTGTGTAAATTTTTGGGACTGTCGTGGACTTTGTCAAAATATTTGTGCAATGGTCTCTTTGTCTTGTCTGCAGCGAGCGCACAAAGCAAAATGCACACAGAATTTGTACTATTGACTTCCGGTAGTTTCTAAAAACAGCAGATATCTCCCCCTTTCTCACAGAAGCACAATAGTTTGCAGATTTAAATAACTACTGCAGCGAATTCAAGAAAAAGAGATAAAATACCTCATCTCAGATGGCATGTTTAGACCGGATTATGCGAAAAACAGATAGGCTATCAGCAGGCCCACCGAGAGAAATTCCGGGGGCCCTTGAGAAGTATTAATTTCTTGACGACCTTTTTTTGCTTGTCAGCCGTTTAGCGTTTAGCACTGTGTCCCGGGCCCCCTTGTGCTCGCCGGGTCCCTCTGCTGAACTAACATCTTAACCATTCTTTAGTTTTATTACTCATTTTATTGTTAATTATACATATTCATCATCGGCCCGGGCCCCCTCCAGACCGCTGGGCCCCTGTGCAGTTGCCCCCCCCCCTCTCGGAGGCCCTGGCTATCAGAACTGAACTGACAGATGAAACCATGGATTCGATTTAAAGTATTTTTCGCACTAATTAGAGTGTTATATTGTGATCGTTGCATCAACACAATAAAGAAGGCTTTTCATCAATAAAAAGCGCTGATGTCGCAATACTCTAGCCCCAACATTTTCAGTGGGGGTGGGGGTCATAGACCCCTCAAGCTTCAAACCAATCGGACCGTTGGGTCATTAGGTGAGGAGGGCCGTCATATTTTGAAAGTTCGTAGTTAATATTATTTAACAAACCTGCAAAATATTGAAACTACGGCAGCTGATGTGGCATTTCACAGACAGAGGCGGATCTAGGGGTAGGGGGTACAGATGTCCCCGAGCGCCGAGGTGGGGGTTGGGGGGCGCCAAAATTGGTTTAATAAAGTAGGGTGTTCAGCCAGTTACGGGTGATGACCTTTTTTGCTTGTCAGGAGATACTTGTGTGAAAATGGAATGAAGGGGCGTCAAAATGGTCAGAGCGGGCGCCCTTAATTTCTTCTTAGGATTTTCGTCAAGTTGAGGGGACGCCATCAGTATGTTTGTCCCCTGGCGCCGGACACCCTAGCTCCGCCTCTGTTCACTGACAAGAAGAGACTAGACTTTTACGTTCACAGCGCCAGCGGTAAATAATGATCCATATCAGTCAACAAAAGGACCAGGTAAATCCCAGACATCAGGATTAAATGAGGGGAGGGGTGGGTCATTGATGGAAGCAGCTTGTTGGTCCAAAAGGTTAAAATAACATGCACTGAAGCAATCTTGACTATCATGTCCGCTTAAATACAGCAGAAATTCGTTACAACGGACTCGGGTTATAACGTATACTCGGTTACAATGTACCAAAATGTACGGTATGGTATTGACTATAACGCATCTCAGATAGAACGTACTAAATTTTACAGACTCGCCAGGTGCGTTATAACGAAGTTCTACTGTAGGCCTAAGTGCGTTATAACGTTATCGCCTGATTCAGAAATATTAGGTTGTCTCTTGTCTTGTTGTTGTACAAAATTTCTCAGTGGTAGTTACGTCGTACTAGTTGTTTTACTATAATTGTAATTCAAGTAGACATGGAGACAATTAAATAATAACGATTTCGATTTTGATTCTCGTTATAACGTACTATTATTTTTAGCAGTATGGGCCTAAAATGAATTAAAAGGGTCAGGACCCATACACAGCATACACATAGGACATATTAATAACGACTTTAAGTGATTATATTTTCCAGTTTTCCCCAATAAAATCACGTTAATTTAAGACATCGATTAGTAATTTCCCAGAGACACAGTGGGCCTACAGTCCTCTACAGTGTAGACCCGTTTCACCGGAGGTAGGTGTGGCCCAGTGCGAAAAGGCCTATTAAGGCAAACCGCTTATGGGCTCGTCAATGCTTAAATACACGGTCCTTTTTAATCGAGTTGACTCGTGAACGGGCCATGGACACACGATTTCTGAGATCACAGCTGAAGTTAAAGTCTTGTTATTCGACTCCGGCGTAGAATGATTCAATGGTTTTATCGTATTCCTGTAGCACTACTTGTCTTCTCAGTTTTAGCGTCGGACCTGAAACAGTAATGCAAAACGCATGAAAACAACTCACTATTATAGGCCTATGCCCAATCTGAACATGGGTAAGAAATGCTGCTTATTTAAACTTTCTATCTCTACAATGGAACGGGGAAAGTTACACGTAGAGCGACCAGGTAACCACAGTATTTTATGCTCAGAGTTGACCAGTGGCGGCTCCACCGGGGGGCAGGGAGGCCCGTGCCCCTATTGAGTGCCTGGCCCCCAGTGGCCCCCCAGTTGGGACCCTATACTTAATGCTACATACATTAAACAACAAATGGTTGGCCCCCATGATTAAAAGTTGCCACCCCAACGGCCCCCCCCACTTGGCAAATCCTAGAGCCGCCACTGGAGTTGGCAGAACGCCTAAAGACGCGCTACCGTATTGGATGGTATCGGACATAACGTACCTCGGACATAACGTACTGAATCCTACAGACCCGCTAAGTACGTTATAACGAAGTTCTACTGTATTGTACAGTGAGTACAGTGGAGACCCACTACTGACCGAGTTCACCGCCTGGGACGGAGAAGTCCCGCGGAAGAACGGACCACTTCTGGATGCACTGCGCCCTCGACGCGGCCTTCCCGTTGGCGGCATCGATTCCGGCCTGGATCGCCTTGAACACTGCAACGTCCTGTCGGCCTCCTCCCTCCGACGATCTCCGACACGGACTTCGACTGACTCCCCACCGACCGACACCAGTCGACGGCAGCCGGCGTCAGTCGGTCCTTCGGCTCCATCGTGTCCGGATCCACTTCCGTCTAAGGCACACACACGTGACCAACATCACGTGACTAAACTCGTAGGCAGCAAACTGGAGAACACTGCACAAACAGATTTTTACCTGCTTGATTTATCGGGGTGGGGTGCGTTTATTCTAGGCCTGTTTTTTTATAGAATAACATATAACATATAACATATATATATAACCATACTCCCAAAGTTTGAAAAAAAATACTTGTTCCTTTCACCACAAAACCTTGTTTGCACCCCTGAAAATTTTTCATTTAAAACCCTTTCTGAAAAATTTCTGCGGATGTTGCGTCAAGGTTTTGGGCAGACAACCATATCCCCAAACATGTAAAACTCCCCCTCCCAATGTCAAGGTGGCTAGAATAAACACTGCGGGGGGAAGATGGATAGGGACTAGCAAACAGTTCAGGGGATATCGATAAAACCCATATATATACCCCAAAATCAATATATATAATATAGTATATATAACATATATACATGTATATATACATATATTTATATATTATATATAATATATATTGTAGTATAATATATATATATATATATATATATATATATATATATATATATATATATATATATATATATATATAACAACACATATACCCCCAAATTTACACCTCCCCTAATTCAAAATCCTGGCTAAGCCCCTGGCATGTAGTAGGCCCTACATCGCGAATAAATTGTCAAAGGATGAGCGGTGTCTTGTATCACAGGTTTTATAGATGATAACAAAAATTATCAAATTGATTCGTTGTGTGACAGAAGCCAATGGAAGGAGTATTGAACATGACAGAAGCCAATGGAAGGAGTATTGAACAGCAGGCGTATAGATATGCAAACATTTCAGCGTATTGAAAAAAAATTCTCTGACAAAACCCACATTTTCGTTTGTCCCCATCTTCATTTCTTCAAATCCTACTAGAATAGTAAATATAGCTTGTCTATATTTTGCTCTACATCGGTCGAAATGGAACACCTCAAACTTTTAGCGCAATTTATTCACAGCATGCAGTGACGAAGGGGTTAAATTTACTTTAAAATATTAGGGGGCACGCGGATTTTGAACGTCAATATTCTGATGAAATTCAACAGAAAATCTAACAGAGGGGTCATAGTAGCTCCACATTTACGCCGTGTTCTAGCGAAAGTAGGCAAGGCCGAGTCGACCTTTTTCTTGCTCCTGCGGGTATCGAACTCGCGACCTTCTGCTCAATTGTCCAATGTTGTTACCACTTTGCTAACTTCCCGCCTGAAGGGTACGCAGGCAGAAAAAAAGCTGGAAACCACAAGATTAGATATTATACTACTTACATTACATTACAATTTTTAAAGTTACCGAAAATTTCAATGTTCAGCCGTCTATAACTCCCCCCCCCCACTGAGGGTCGTACATTTTTGGGCTAGAGCAGTCCGGCCCCCACTGAATTTTGAAAGTAATCGAATCGAGTTAATCTTGGACCGGAAATCGGTTCTTACTTACCTTGATGGTGAGGAGCATCGTAAGGAATTTCCGTTTGTCTCCCACGAGCATACAGTTGCTGATGCAGGGAAGACACTCCTTTACCTTGTCTTCTATGAGAACCGGTGGAATGTTCTCTCCTCCGGCTGTTATGATCAGCTCTGCAATGACAACACAAATCGTCGCACCCTGTACAGTAAGACCCCGTTTACGAGCGCTCAAGGGTGGCAACTTCTAATTCTAAGCATGGGGGGGGGCAACCGTCACACGAGGCAACCCTCTGCTATGGAATTCGCTGCCCGACTCAGTGACCGCAGACACTTCCTTCGCGTCATTCGCCACTAAACTTAAAACGCACCTGTTCAACTCATCGTACGATTGTTCCATGTAAAGCGCTCTTGACTTTGGCCCTCGCTATGCTACTGCGCTATATAAATCGTCATGTAGAATAGAATAGAATTTGTTGATAGTTATGTAGTAGTAAGTATAGGGTCCCAACAGGGGGACCACTGGGGGCAGGCATTCAATAGGGTGCACCGTCCCCTGAGTCCCCATGTGGAGCCGCCAGTGCAAGAGGGCTAACAAGAGGACCGTGGCATAATAGGGGAGGTTAACACGGGGGTTTAGAAAGGGGCCAACAAGGAGGGCACTCGCCTTTTATCCTCCCCGTGATGAAGAGGAATCCGCGGCCGTCTTTCTTTCCGATGTCCCCCGAGTGAAGCCATCCGTCGGCGTCGATCGCCTCCCGAGTCTTATCTTCCATGTTCAAATAGCCCATGAACACGTGACGACCTCCCATGCAAATCTAAAGCAGACGACGTAATTAACATTAACAGCTGTCAGATCGAGTGGTTTGTACTGCTGGACTCGCTTTACACTATGAATAACTTTTTAAGTAGAATAATGTCTGTACTGATACCAGTGGCGGTTCCAAGAACTCTTGGTGGGGGGGGGGTGCAATTAATTTCTAGGAAGATCCCGCCAATTGTCAAAGGAATTATATGCAAACGGTTTAGAAAAAATCTGTAGATTTTATTTATAAAATATAATGTTCAAAATTGACAATGTATAGGCCTAATAGCTATTTTAGTCTGGTTGAACAAAGTCATATAGTGCAAAACCGAGTTTTCAAATTGCTGGAAGCGAATTTGTCGATGGCTTTGTCTATGGATATGTTCATGTCTTTGTGGATGTACATCAAGGCTAATCAGTTTTAAGACGATACTCTTCCATTGAAGACGTATTTCTGGTGGACCGGTATTTGAAAAGTACTTATGGCACGATGAACGTACTTCTCCGTTTCCATCTTTGTCGCAGTCGCCCAAGAGGGTCGTTGCTCCCGGGAACTCTTTCCCAACGCTCGTGATGTAGAACGACTGAGGAACAGCCACAGCGTGGGGACCTAAAAAAAACCATTTCACGTTAACCCCTTAACTGGGTATTTAACTGTAACTCAATGTAAAATGAACGGATATATCCGGAGTCCCCAGTTAAGGGGTTAATTGCGATCCATTAGAAATATATTATACGTACAAATACAGACTAAGTCACTACGCTCTTTAAAACCTTCATCATCATCATCATCACCATCATCATCATCATCATCATCATCATCATCATCATCATCATCATCATCATCATCATCATCATCATCATCATCATCATCATCATCATCATCATCATCATCATCATCATCATCATCATCATCATCATCATCATCATCATCATCATCATCATCATCATCATCATCATCATCATCATCATCATCATCATCATCATCATCATCATCATCATCATCATCATCATCATCATCATCATCCATCATCATCATCATCATCATCATCATCATCATCATCATCATCATCATCATCATCATCATCATCATCATCATCATCATCATCATCATCATCATCATCATCATCATCATCATCATCATCATCATCATCATCATCATCATCATCATCATCATCATCATCATCATCATTATTATTATAGTAGTATATAGCAGATACGTCATTTCACTGTTTTCAGGGGGAACAAGACACTTTCGGTCCGACAAGTTTGTGAAAAAGTTGATGACCTTTTTGTTAACTTGTCGGTCATTTTCTGCGAATCAAGCGCCGTCCAATTTAGGGGTTGATGGCCTTTTTTGCTTTTTACCTATTAATTTACATTTAAAGACTAAATAACACAATCAGTCATTGGCGAAAAAAATGTTGTCCCTAAAAATCAGGTGGGGCAACGACCCCCCTGCCCTACCCAAATGACGTCCCTGGTATATAGTTAAGCAGAATTTAATAAACCTGCAGAGATGTTGATGTAATGATCGTGAATATCAACAGTATAACAATTAGTATTATTATTATCATCGTCATCTTCAGCATCATCATCATCGCCGTCGTCGTCGTCATCATCATCATCATCATCATCATCATCATCATCGTCAGCAACCTTATTTCCATTCTGTTGGTACTCTGCTCTTAATAAATGTAAAGTGTTTTGGTTTGAGCGTCTGCCATTGTTACGCAGCGGGGGGGGGCATTTGTAGGGGAAAGCGGAATGGCGAAATTCCTTGTCACGGCTCACTGACCCGTCCGCTCCTTAAATAGCAAGGGAAAGTAGGGAACTAGAGCAGGGGCAATCCCTCCCCTACCCTACCCCAACTGGTCAGACTCTAAAATGCCACCCTGCTGTTACGACCTTTGATAACGAAGAAACACAGAAGATGCCTATAAGGTAAGTAATGTAAATAAACATGTAAATAAAGAATACGAGGATACAGAGTAAGCAATACAAATCTGAAAATGCAAATGAAGAAGAGAATTAGGGCCTACAGTATATAAAGAGAGTGAGCAATGTGAACTGAACAAAGTAAATACATAAGAAAATGGAATGCTGGAGACAGTGGCGTAGCCAGGGTTTCCCGAAGGGAGAGGGTTATGTTATGGTTCCCATGAATTCCATCGGAAAATTTCTGACAAGCAAAAAATGCTTGTCAACTATTATTTCCTTATTTTGCGTTTGACTATCAGAGCTATCAGAATAATACTACGCAATAAAAAAATTTTTGGTCGGAAAACCAAGGGGGCTTTAACCCCACAGCCCCCTTGGCTACGCCACTGGCTGGAGAAACGACGCACCGGAGCTCTCGCTCATTCCGTAGACTTCGAAGATGGGAATGTTGAGACCGAAGAAGAATTCCAGCGTGTCCCTCATAATCGGCGCCGCGCCACTCATGCATGCCTTGCAGCGATCGAGCCCGAGGGCGAGACGAACCTTCTTGAAGACCAGACGATCGGCCAAACCAAAACACAGCGGAATCGAACCCCTAACAGCAGCATCACCACACGCACACAATCTCCAACCTCCGTTCATTCCAAATACAACTTCTATGGCGCCACTATCGTAATGCCTAGGGTATCAGTCTGCGGCTCACCAAATCCAAATTCCGAAATAGTTCTCGCTGCATGTCACTGCATTCATGGGCGCCCGCACATTGGGGCAGGAGGGGGCACTTGCACCCCCTGGAAAATGCAAATACCAATATTTAGCATTTAGATGTGAAAACCTTGCTAAAATATCAACCGTGACCATTGTGTTAAAATGTGTTTTGCCCCCTCGTGGAAAAATGTCTGCGGGGGCTCATGCCTGCATTTTAAGCGTTACGGTTACTAGGTAATGTAATAGAGGACTTATATAGCGCCTCTTGTATTGCTACTCACGTACTAGAAGAGTGTAATAAATGCTATAGGTTCCAGTGCACTTGTTAAGTCAAGTAGATGAGTGCAATAAATGCTATAGTTTCCAGTGCACTTAGGCCTATTAAGTCAAGTAGATTCAAAGATCCAGAAGTTTATCATTATTGTATTGATACACTGACTGTATTGCTAGCATTTGTCTGAATGCAGAGGCTGGCTGGATGGACAGTGGATAGTGGCTGTACTGTGTAAAGTGTGTGTTTAGTTTATTAGTTCAGTTGATCTGTGTTATTCCTTGTTTGCGTGCTGTTTGCTGTCACGAATAAAGTTTCTTATTATGCCAACTGAAACGAAAAGACGAGGCGCTCCAGGGGCGTCATTGGAGGGAGAATATTTCTGAAACGAACTCTAGGCCTATGGAGTATTTGGGGTCGATCTAAGCTGTTGTTGATGACCCCTCCCCAAATGTTTTTGCAAATTAAGAAAAAAATTTTGATATAATGTATCAAAGGGGGCAGAGAGGTCAGGCCCTCCACAAGCAAATGAAGAAATAATTTAAATAAATTAATGTGAAATGTGCAAAAAAATCGCCAACAATTTGCGGAAAATGTCGAAAATTTACAAATTTGTCAAAATTGGCCCAAAATTTGCCAAAAATTACCAAAAATTGGCCAAAATTGGCCAAAAAATTATCTTGCCTCCAAGAAAAGTGTGAAATGACGCTACTGAGGCGCTCATGCGATGTTTGACATCAAAATTGCTTTCTTATAAAAAAATAATAATGACATTTCTAAAATTAGACAAAAACATTTCGAATCTAGCGTCATCAGCAGCTTAGATCAATTGCAGACTAGGAACTAAATACTCCATTGGTCTAGAGTTCATTTCAGAAATATTCTCAACGAAATAATTTAGTCCCAAAACACTGATTTAGGCCTAAAAGTTATTTTTATGCGCGTCAATTATTTTCTATTTTGCGCCCCGAACAAATTTCGTGCCTTCCCGACAATTCTCCCCCCCCCCCAATTTTGCGCCCCCCACGCAACGCCACCGATAGCAGGCATATCCCAATATGGATTGGATGCGTCAAGCATTAGGGCAGTGGCGCCATAGAAGTTCATCGATTGATTGACCGATTGACTGGTCGATTGATTGCTAGTTTCTCACCCGTTCTGAATGGCCTGATGACCTCTGAGTCCGATCTTTTTCGCCCACGCAGCCACCGATCGCTTCATCCCCCCGTTGCTCTTGGCAACCGCCATCATCGCCTCCTGCATCTTCTCCCAGACACGAGGAACGCCGAGGAAGTAAGTGGGCCGCACCTCTTTCAACGTAACGCCAAGAGATCCCTATTCCAACAGCAGCAGCAGCAGCGGCAAAACTATTTCAGAAGAAACTTAACTTATGTCTCGCGTTTCACCCCGGGAGCTGTGCATAAAGACTATAGACTGGAGATATGCAGATAGCAGATAGATAGGTAGGGTTATTTCTAGGATTATCAATTTGGGGGTTGTCGGTAAATTTTGGCGGTCCCCTGCCAAAAAGTCTGACAAGCAAAAATAAGGTCATCCATAGCTGAAATTGGGGGGGAGTGTTGGGGAGTGTAGGTCTCGAATTGGGGGGAGAGGGAGTGTTGGGGTGTAAAAATATCCCTGGCGGGTAGACAGGAACTGCGTGAATTTTCAAATTCTGTCTAAACAAAAGACCTTACGCTGCAGGTCTTCGGAATTCACAGGAGTCTCTTCAAAACTTTCTTAGTTTAGCGTGATTTAAAGTGGCTTAGGAGGAATTACTTCCTGTGGTGAGATTAGTCACCAGGGGCGCTAACGAGGCTTGAACCCGCTCCGTCAGCCTGACCCTCCAGCGCGCAACCAACTCTGCCTTCTTCTGTAAACTTAAAATGCGTCACAGCTTCAACGATACAAGCTGTTACTCTACGCTTAGTCTTTTCAGAGAACTACGGATAGAGAGAGCGAGAGAGAGCGAGAGAGAGAGAGAGACAGACAGACAGACAGACATACAGACAGAAGGAGAGACAGACAGACATACAGACAGACAGACAGACAGACAGACAGACAGACAGACAGACAGACAGACAGACAGACAAACAGACAGAGACAGACAGACAGAGACTCGGGCAGCACTGACCTTGAGGGCGTCTGGCTGGGCGAAGTAGACAGTTCCTCCGCAGAGGATGGCGCAGTAGATGTCGATGAGTTGACCGGCGATGTGGCTGAGGGGGAGGTAGGTCACGATGACCTCCTCGTTGAACTTCGCTCCGTAGGCGCGGACGATCATCTTCGCCGTCCAGATGATCTGACGGAAAACGAAAGAGAAAAAAGGTAACGCACAGAACAATAACAGGACACAACCCCGTATCATGTGTCAGATCATAGGCGTAAACTTGGAGGAAAGAGTGGGAGACGACCCCCATACCTTTCCCATTACGGCATTACCTGGCATTGCTTCTCAACAAATTAGGGGGTTCGAGTCTAGTCCATGACTATGCGCACCAGATGGCCTAATATAAAAAGACAACAGACTCTTGACATATATAGGCCTCTCTATTAGTAAGTCATTACCCTCTCCCTTTAAGCGCACCAACTTTGACCTGTTACAGTTATCATCTTCTTCTATAGCGCCTCAACTGCGACAACCTCCCATATTGCCATAACGCTATTGCATAGGCTATTGCATGCATAGGCTCATTGGAAATTTCGGTCCACTTTTACAACTTATTTATTCATGTAAACGATCGATTTTAAGCAGTGGCAGATATTTCGAAAAAGTAATGTGGGCGAGGGAGCGTTTGAACGATTTCCATCCCACTTCAACATTTTCGATCTTCTGTGAAAACTTTTTACCCACCCCACCTCCACCACCACCCCGCCGCCGAAGAGTTGGTGTGCGCAGGGTTTAATCTAGGCCGTTTCCGGGGGAATTACCCTTTCCCCAGGAAATTTCAAATTCCCCCACGGTAAATTTTAGCATACTATATCAACTTACAACGCTCCTCCAAACCTCCTAGCTGACTTTTCCCCCGGCCTTGTCAGTTTCCCCCCGGAGTCTAGGAGTCTAGATTAACCACTGGGTGTGCGTTCATGGCACTGCGCTTGACCGTATACGAATATCTTCTATTGTGACATGACATTTGAAAAGACGTCATTACTTACGTTGTCGTGACTAATCATGACACCCTTCGGATTTCCAGTTGTACCAGACTGTAAAAGTACAACAACTCAATTCAGATCGGTCTAAGCATGACAAAAACACTAAAATTACCGATGACGACGACGACAGATATACAGTAGAACTTCGTCATAACGGACTCGGTTATCACGCATACCCGGTTATAACGCCCTGTAAAGAATGGAAAATTTTGGAGGCGCAACCACCACTATACCCTTTCCCTCCCCTAGCCTAGCCTAGCCTCTCAAAAAGCTTAGCGGCCTAATAGACGTTTACGCCGATGCTGTGGTCAGCGGCGGGCAGTGAGGGGGCGGGGGGCGGTGACCCTGGGCGCCGAT
>CM030869.1:1281336-1473836 GCA_018105865.1 Metaphire vulgaris
TCCTTTGCTCAGGCCTGAGGAGAGGGGGTGCAGCCGGTACATTGTACCGGGGCCCATTGAGTTTTCAGGGGCCCAGATCCGGCGACGATAAGATATTTTTTCTTGTCCGGCTGTTTTTGGAGAGTTTATAACGTTTGTTTGTCAGGTTTTTAGGATACTTTATAGATGTTTCTTAAGGGCCCGCTAATTTTTTTGTTCTGGGGCCGAAATTTCTCTCGGTGGCCCTGCCTTTGCTCCGTACCTCGAATGGTTTTATAGGCCTTAACAGTGGCGGTTCCAAGAATTCTTGGTGGGGGATGCAATGAATTTATAGGAAGTTGGTGGGGGAGGGATTAAATGAATTTCCGAAAAAGGTTGACAAGCAAAAAGATCATTAACAGTGTCTTCTCCGACAAATGTACATTATAATTTCCTGAAAAAGACTGACAAGCAAATAAAAGGTCAAAAGGTTAGAAGCTCTATTCTGTATACATTTACAGCTATAACCAGTGTCAAACGGTCAAACGCTGATGACAAGCAAAAAAAGCTCGATGGGCAGTAGCGTCATTTCACACTTTTCTTGGGGAACGAGATAATTTTTTGGCAAATTTTTGGCAATTGTTGCGCAAATTTTGACAAATTTGCAAATTGATGATATTTTTGGCAAATTTTTGAAAATATTTGCTATTTTAACGCTTCACATTTATTGATTTAATACATTATACATTATTTCTTCAATTCCTTGGGGGCCACTGCCCCTTGCCCCATAAATGACGCCCCTGTCGGTGGGGTTGCATCCCCAGTCATCCCCAACGTGGAACCGCCACTGGACTTTAACACAGAATTCTCTTATGAGAAGACTTAGGCTAACTGTTCTTGGGCGCGGTCTTCAATATTAAGCAACCTCGCGCACCAAACTGATCGCGCCATAATCACACGACAATTACTTCATCTTCATTTAATTTTCCCAGCGTCATCATTGGCGTAGCCAGGAGGGGTAACGGGGCCGAGTCCCCCCGCATCCGGGGCTCCTAGACTAGCTGCGAGATGATACGTGCAAACTGCCGAGAATTATTGTCAACTAATTGTAACAGGACAATTTATATAGCGCTGTGGCATGGTTAGATACCAAAATCAAAAGCGCTTTGAACATGTCAATGAAGATCAGAAGGTGGCGATGTTAAAAATCCACTCGGATCGTAGAAAGAACTCGCTGCCATTGAAGAAATCCGGTGCTGAATCCTTAACCCCTTAACCGTGTATTTAACTGTAACTCAATGTAAAATGGACGGATATATCCGGGATCCCCAGTTAAGGGGTTAAGAAGAATCGGTCCTTCACAAGAATTCTGCCGCCACATTGATATGTCAACGAGGAATGGAAGATGACGTTAAGGGTACGCTAGTTGGTAGTAGGCCCCTAGGAGTTCTCCGTTCGGTAACATACACTACTGCTACGAAAATCGTGTACAGTCTCAAATTACAGATAGGGTTTGTCCTCTTTAGGTAGTTTTACATACTAGTATTAAAAATACTAATTCATATGAGCAGACATTATGTAATAATTATATAGACCGATCTGAATTGAGTTGTTGTGCTTTTACAGTCTGGTACAACTGGAAATCCGAAGGGTGTTATGATTAGTCACGACAAACGTAAGTAATGACGCCCTTTCAAATGTCATGTCACAATAGGCGAACTTTATTTAACCCTTTCCAAATCCCCGGCAAAGCGCACTTTGGTAGATCATTGTAGTCTTCAGTGGCCTAAGATAATTAAGCGTTTCAATGCAAAACAAGGATGTATATTATGTTACGCACCGTTAGTGGCCAAAGGCATCTCCTCCGTCGGTTTACGATGTGCGCTGCTTCGAAACAACTCTCCTCCACGCAAAACGTCTCAACCGGCAAACAGAAACGCTGTTTAAAGCACAAATATAAAACACATACTCGCACACACACACACATACGCCGCCTTCAAAGCCGCAAAAAATTAAGTGTTGCTGCGTCTAACGATAGGCTATCTGATCCCATTTAATTGACACGCTAGCGTCTTTACCGATAAGCCTTATCTCATGAAGAACAAACACACAGAGACGCACACGGCTAGCATCCGTCTAGCCTTGGATATGGTATTGCCTGTCGCTGGTCACAGATAAGCACGTATCAGCCTGTTTCTGTATGTTTCATGATTAATTAACATAAGACTACGACAGAGTTACGTTATCTGATTAGCAAATATAACACCGGTTCGCCGTACAATCTAAAATCGATCGATAGGCCTATATAAACTTTGTTTTTTAAAGTACTGTATCTATAATTATCAATCAATCAATCAATCAATCATTTATTTCTCAACAACAATTAATCGTAATTAAAACAACAAATTGTAAAACCCGCAGAAGATAAAGATCAACAGATCGATAGCACTCATTAATTTAATTTGTTGCCTTGAGTTGCGGGAACCAAAAAGTGTTACATAAACTGTAAAATCGAAAGTGTTAAAAGTGAAAAAGTAAGTCTATGAAACTCGCAACTAAAATCGACAATGTAGAAGCACGGGTAGCTTGTGATAGCGTCTTTTAAGAAGGGTTTATGCCCATTCGAATAGCAATACTTTATCCACGAAATTTCCACAAGATTATCCAATATTTATCCAATATTATTATCATCACGGACGTTCCTTAGTACAGTTGATAAGCCGTATGATTATTCATTTTTGTGGATAAAAGCATTATTATTTGAACATTGATTATTATTATTTATTAACATTCTGTAGAGGCATTCGATAAACATCATCATCATCATCACGGACGTTCCTTACAATGTTATCCTCATGTTCTGCACCTCGCCATGACTAATAAGATTACCCTGAGGCAGTGATACCCATAGGGCTAAAATCTCGTCTTCAAAATAATTCAGCTTCTCAAAGTATTTAAACATTTTGCGTCTGCCAAACCATTCTCTTGAAGTTTTATATCAAAAGTGCTTGGCATTCAATTTATCTAAGGTATTCTCTAATGCTTTGTTGGACATTTTAAAGGACATTTTTTTAATCTAAGAGTTCAATAATATAGCCTATATGCTGTTAATCAGTGGCGGTTCCAGGATTTCTTGAAGGGCACCTGATAATGAAATTTTTTCAAGAATTTGGCCACTATGTCTTGTAGATCAAAAGTTCTTGGCATTTGCAGGAAAAGGCTGAAAAAGGTAATTTTATCCCTAATTTGAAATTGTACATTTTAAAAAACATTTTGAAACTACAAAAGAAAGTATTGGCAGAGTTTTACAAGACTTTTACTTTTGAAGATAAGTAGGTTTCACAATCAAAAAAGTATCTCTTGTAGATCAAAAGGATGCATCCCCACTCATCCACGAATTTTGCCTGTGCTATTAATCAAATGATCACTGGAAACTGGACATTTTTCATTTTCAGTTTTAAAACAGAACTGAACTTATTTCTTTCAACTCTTAATGGCTATATAGACTTTTGACAAAGAGTGGTCGAGAAAATAAAAAATTACAATTTTTTAAAAACATATCCACTATCTTTGTCATAATTGCAGATTACTGTACCACTTCAGAATTTTGCATGTAGTAATTTCTAGTACTGTAAACTGTACCATTTCAAAGATAAATTTTTATCTACATGTAACTGCAATGCCTAGTACATTTTAGACCAATTTTTGGGATAAACAAGCATGATTTTCATGGCTTAATCTGAGATGGTACGTTGATTTTTGTTCAAAACTCGTGTTGATTTGATGCGGAAATTACCCTTTTCGTATTTTAGTTTGTAGGAAAAAAGCCAAATGAAATAATATTCATATCTGTACTTGTATAAGCACAATTTTTAATTAGTATTGTTTATTTGGCACTTGTATCGATTGTCATTTGTCTACGTACTGAAGCTCAAGCCAGGAATTTTTTTACAAATTATCAAGAAAATTTGTGGTGCCAATCTGCTGTCACTAAGATAACAAAAACTTGTGCATCCTTTGCTGAAGAACTTGTTCTTGTCCGTTGGTCATGCAGATAATTGAAATTAAATACAGCCTATAAATATTCTGTGGCAAGGCAAACATAACAAGATCAAAGATAGAGCAATTGAACGATTCTTGGAGGGCGCCTTTTATGGACTTTAACGACTGAACCAGCTAATGTTATTGCTCAACTTCTGCACCTCGCCATATTGATTCATAAAGATTCGCTGACCGAGACCGTCCTCTTAATAAATCCTTTTGTATAAAATTATCAACTTTCAATGATTCTTTTATTTAATTATTCAATTATAAATTAAACCACGAAACGAATTTCCACCCTTGGATGTATCTTCGAAACGCAATTTTTGACTCAACAAATCGTCCACTGCTTTGTTGTCTTTGGCTAACCGTTTTCTTTAACAATTCAGTTCAAGATAATATAGCCTCTTTGAGTGTTAATCAGTCGTGTTGTTAAGTTTGCATTTCTTGGTATAAAGATGAGTTGATGGTGAAATGAAATTCATAGAAATAAAGTGACAGGATATAAAGACAAAAAGGGAAAATCTTTAAAACATTTGGAAAGGAAGAACACTGAAAGGCTGGTAAAATTTTATCCTAATTTGATGAACTTCCGGAGTACCGAAAAATCATTCAACGCAAAAGACAACTTCACTGGTATTTTTAGTTTTACAAGACTTTAATGAACTAATGAACTGAGGTTATGACAAGGTAAAAAAGTTGCTAATAATCATCTTTATTCGTGACAAGCACAGCATAAAAAAGTAGTACACAACCGCTAGTAATAAAAAACTAATAATAAACTAATAATAAACTAATTTATTTTTCAATGGCCATTTTATTGAATAACTGAAGACAGCTATTTCTTTCAACTCTTAGGCTACATAGACTAATGTACAGAGCGGTCGAGAAAATAATAAATTACAGATTATTTTACATAATACATATACTTGATTTGTCAGGCCAGTAATTGCAGAATACTGTACCACTAGTACCTGTACCTGTAGTGCCTGTAGTACTGTACCACTAGTACCACTGTACCACTAGTAATCAAATAAAAAACTGAGCATACAAGTAACTGCAACCGCCTACAGTACATTTTAGACCAATTTTTGGATAAACTTAGCATGATTTAAAGTGGCTTAGGAGGCATTACTGCCTGTGTGAAAGCCACTAGGGGCACTAACGGGGCTTGAACCCGCTCCGTCAGCCTGACGCTCCAGCACGTAACCCACTCTGCCATCCTCCGCCCCCATAATATAATTGGATAAAATTGGATAAAACAGAAAAAACTGATAATTGTTAAGTACGAAATAAAAATGCCACGAGGAAAAAAGGGTTACCAGAAATGAAGTAGAATCCGCAGAACAGGTAATCTGATTTAAACAGCAATGACTCAAGAACAATCGAACAGGTGTTGTCAGGTCTTAGAAGCCAGTAACAACTATACCGAACTGCACGTCGTAACGTAGATAAGGCTTTTAACGGCATCTACAGTAGCAACAGCAGTGGCGGCTCTACAGGGGCCCGTGCCCCCACATTGAGTGCCTGGCCACCACCCCCCAGTGGCCCCCTATTGGGACCCTATATACTTAATACTACATACCTAACAACAAATGTTTGGCCCCCATGATTAGAAGTTGCCACCCCAACGGCCCCCCACTTGCCAAATCCAGGAGCCGCCACTGAGCAACAGTTGTATAGGTCAACGCGTAACACGTGGAAATCGTAAGACTGGTCACAAGAACCCGTCCAATAGAAACATTCCTTCGACCTAAGTCTCTAAAAATTCCCTGAAACTACAAACAAACCGACTCCAGTACATGTATCTGAAGACGCACTAAAACGGTCTAACAAGCAAGACTAACGTAGACCTAGTCTACGCCAGGTTAGGCGCAAAATGAAAAAGCATTTAGTCTCAGTGAACCCGCAGTCGTTTGAAAGTGGGCCTTTTACTGAGTCAGGGTTGTTGAGTAAATAACAAACGTGCATGGACTCTGCATATCAACAACATTGAAGGCCTATAGTACAGTGTTGGAAAAATTTGATTTAAAACTTGGATCGAGTAAGACGTTGAATTTAAGGGTCGCCCTAAAATCCTAAATAGTGACAATCATCCAGTAGCAGGAGAGAGAGAGAGAGAGAGAGAGAGAGAGAGATAGAGAAAGAGAGAGAGAGAAAGAGAGAGAGAGAGAGAGAGAGAGAGAGAGGAGAGCTCAAGGAGGAAGAGAGGAGAGAGATCATTACATCCAATTAATTATAAAACTTGTTTTTGATATCTATACAACCTAAAGTATAATGAACCAGATATCTTAATACGCGACTCTTTCCTCGATAATCCTACTAGGAATTCCGCAAGATATTCGACAGGACTTTCATTTAGTTGATGTCCCTCGTTCTCGTACAGTCAATGGCGTTAGCGTGTATTATGAAATGGCTGGGTGTGCTTATTTTGAACACTGTCGATCGAAATTGAGAATGATATCGTTGGTTATTCTTGCAAAGGTTAAAGCAATGAAGAAGGAACAAGAGGAAAATGTGGATTTTGTCGTAAAATTTCTTCAAATTGATTAAATCTTTGCATATCTAGGTCCTATACACCCTCTATTCAACAGGTCTTCAATTGGCTTCTCTTACACAGCGACAGAGGCGGATCTAGGGGTTGCAGGAGGGGGGTACAGATGTCCCCGGGCGCCGAGGTGGGAAGGGGGCGCTAAAATTGGTTTAAGGTAGGATGATCCGCTACGGGCGATGACCTTTTTTGCTTGTCAGAGTATTCGCGAAGTTGAATGAAGATTGATGGGCGACAAAATGGACAGAACGCCCTTTTTGCTTCTTATGATTTTTGTGAAGTTGAGGGGGCGCCATCAGTATGTTTTGTCCCCGGGCGCCGGACACCCGTGACCCTAGTTTCGCCCCTGGAGATCAAGGAGGAAGAGAGAGATCAAGGAGGAAGAGAGAGATATATAATTCTTGTTTTTCAGTTACTGTATGATTGACAGCTAATGTATGATTGACAGCCAATGTGTGATTGACCAGCAGCGTGGTGTCTTTTTATGTATCTAAAATGCGCTGAAATTCACATGCGAGCATTTGTGATATTTAAAATTTTTAAAAATTTTCCGGGGTTTAATCCCCGAACTCCTGTTAAAGACGGGGAGAGTGAGGGATGAAGGGGAAGAGGGAGAGGTGAAAAGAAAGGAGGGAATGTAGTGAAATGGGTGGGGAGGGGGTTGCACCGGTCGGGAGTTTTTCCTAGCTACGCCAATGCCTAAGAACAAATAGGTCTACGTGTCATTGGTAGAAGCGGTGGCCTAATATTAAACAGTCTTTGGGCAACCGCAGTCAGTAGAATAGATTTACGAAATACTACTACTACTACTACTACACACTACTAATAACAAAGACATTAGTGATGATGATGATGATGATTATGATGATGATGATGATGATGATGATAATGATTATGATGATGATAACGATAACGATAATGATTATGATAGTTTTACAACAACAATTGCACCCTTACTAGCCTAAGGTATCAATCGATAGTATCCCAGACCTCTTTCTGTATAAAGATCAGATGAAAACCCAGAGAAGATTTAAGAGTGGGAAAAGTGAAACCAATTATATAATATTTTGTTTTCTATAGAACTTGTCTTACAAGAAACCAGCTTAAACCACTTCTTATCTCCCATAGGATGGATTTTTCAGACATTTGACAGAGAACAGATTTCTGAAAGACTGATGAAATGATCATGATTTCAGATGAAAATAAAATTGAGGCAGATATATTGACATTTCTAGATTTGACTCAGCTAGGGTGATAACACGAAAATGTGGCTTTAATTTGTTTTAGCACTCTTCAGCACTATCTATAGCCTACTGTACAATAATCCTTGCATTGTATCAAACAGGCACTCGTCGCCATAGTAGCCTGCCTCAGACCACCTACCAGATTTCCGGTATAAAGATCTGTGAAGGGAAAACCAAGAGTCTGACACGCTAGCCTTTTGATAAAAACCAAAAATTCCTGGCGAAACAGTGAAACAGACTCTGGGAGGAAAACGTAAACGAAAAGAGAAGTGCAGTTTAGTCTAGATTTGAAATCGGAACATTCAATTAGTTCCAGACTTTGTAAAGCCAACGGCAACAGACTCTCTTTGTCAACGCCGGAGGAGAGATACACGAAGAAAATTGTCTCGACTATAAGACACTCTGTGACCCAAACTCATTCAGTCGTTTACAAATTACAAGACATATTGCTAAGACTGACTACGCATGACAACAATTGTTTCGAACAGCAGCAGATTTCACGGGCGTCCGAATGGGGGGGGGGGGTGAAAGAGGATGCGATTGCACCCCCTGGAAAAATTGTGAAGTTATGAAAGATGTAAAATTCCTTGTTTCTTTCGTCACAAGACCCTGTTTTGCACCCCTCCTGGAAACATTTCTGCGGACGCCCATGGCAGATTTTTCAATCTCAGAAACCGTAGCAGCCCATTGCAATGGCTCTACTCGATGATGCTCTAGTAGGCCTAAAGCCTAAATGACAGAACAGAGGCCTACCTGTATGGTTAGTACTTAGGCCCTTTGGCCTATACGCCGTAAAAGGCCCGTACATCGAACGACAACATACGATCGACTCAGTCGCAGTGCACGAGCACTCTCTGTCGGTCCACGGACCACTGCCGCCCAGTCAGATAAGGAACAGATACTCCTCACAGATACAGTGTATCAACTAAAAGTACTAATTTCCGGTTTTAATTAGTTTCGTTCACGTGACATAACCAGTCGTAAGCCGTGGCCTGCTCAGCCGTTACGCCGACAGGGCCTTAGGGTACATACACACACACACACACCACACACACACACACACACACACACACACACACACACACACACACACACAACCTGTAAATCACCATTTAAAAATGTCGAAAGGCTAGTGCAGCTATTTGCTTCGCTAGTTTAGGCTTGCGGTCCTTTAGGCCAAATGACTAAGCGATCTTTTAGGCCGCTGGTCGCCTTTTCGATTCGAAGGGCGCTTCTGTTCGCTCGTTACAAGAGACATGATTGACACAACGCAGGCGTCATTCTCGCCAATCGACTCAAACAATTACTGTATTTATAGTTGCTAATATATGGGCTGGACGGACGTATGTAGGGCCTACTTAGGGGCTGTCCATTAATTACGTCAACAATTTAGGGAGGGAATTTGAAAAAGTTTGACAGTTGTTGACAGAGGGGAGGAGGGGGTCAAGAGAAGTTGACGTCAACAATTTCACTTTTACAAATAATCAAAATAGGAAATTCCATGGAATACTACTTAATACAATGGAAAAAAGCATGGAAAAAAGGTAATCACCACCACATTTTGACACTCGATGTGCAAAACAGGAAAAAATGGTCATCAACGCAAAATAACCTTATTATTGGGACCTGCCATTGATCTTGGGGGTCAAAAGTTTTGACGTAATTATGGGGGGGGGGGGTAACTGAAAGTTGACAGTTGTTGACAAGGGGAGGGGCCAAAAATTGTTGACATAATTAATGGACAGCCCCTTAGCCGAACTGGGGTAGGGCATATTTAACAGAATAAGGTGCGCTACAAGCCAGGGATATTTTTACACCCCTAACACCCTCCCCAACACCGCCCCCAATTTGATACCGACACCCCCAATCTCAGCTATGGGATGACCTTTTTTCTTTTTTTGCTTGTCAGACTTTTTGGCAGGGGACCACAAAATATTTACCGACACTCCCTAAATTGATAATCCTAGATATAACACTGAACAGGCACTTTCGTTCTTGAAAAAATAAAAACAGGGTCATGTTCTGAGAGAAGACATGTACTTTCCATTAAAGAGAAGGGAAACACATTTAAAAATTTTTTTCATCGGCAGCCAAGGGGGGATTTTAACCCTAAAACCCCTGGCTACGCCACTGCCACTGTCTGACACTTGGGGGAGAGGATGGCTTCTCAGTGGGAAGTGGAAAATATGGGCTCTTAGCCTTCCAGCCATCAACAGAGGTAGAAAACTGAATAATATAAAAAAAACCAGGGCAGTGTTTGAGAGACAGACTTTAAGCGGAGGGGAAGAACCTTTTGGTCCATTATGCTAAAGAAGTCAGTTAGTTAAGGATGACACAAAGACTTGGATATGACAAAACTTTCCCTTGCTACCTATAAAGCGGACAGGTGTTGGGAGGTCACTAGGCAGGGGCCAGGATCTCCCACCTTTCACCTCTATTGCCTAACAACAAACTTAACAGATCTCAATTTCTAAGTAACAATAACAATGAAAGAAACCAAGTTGTTTTCTTTTGATACTGGACTTTTTCTTCAAGCCATCAGAAAAGTACCCAGAACAGTACAAACAAATTATCAATAAAATACATAAAATATGTTAACTCATTATCTTAATGGCAAAAATTAAAAATTATAGTGTGAAATGCTTTCTAATTTGACACAATCTGCAAGCAAGAGAAAAATATATTGAAATTTCATTTCTATACAAGATTATATTAAAGGCATTAAGCTATACAGCTTCAATTGGTTAAGAAATCACACTCAAAACATTACTGAAATAACATTTGAATCAATGGCCGATCCAAAGTGGACAATAACTGGAAGTAGGCCTATATATTCACATATTAAATAAAAATGTGACATTAATTAGAGTGGACTGATTACATAGTATTATATATAAAGCAATTACTATAATTGGAATATTGCTAAACACATGTAAGGAATTATCTAATTCTGAGAATATGACATTGCGACATTACACTTCGAATGTACATAAGTCACAACCATGCGTAAACTGTAAACAAAGAAATAACTGTAACCTGTAATAAGACTTGCACTCATCTTGCAAACAGCTTACAGTTAACTCTGCCAAATGTCACGTAATTATTATTTCCGAACACAAACACACAAGTGCCTTTCTACTATGACAATAAACTGAAATTTCATAATGCATTTATAATCAGTTACATCTTAAAACTATTTAAACTACATAAAACAATGAACTTAGTACGGTTCTGACAAACAGACTGACTAAACTTCTGTATATCTGCTATGATTCTGAGAGATGTTAAAATAACAAGAATCAGATGTAACATTGTCTGCAATTTGTGGATATCAGCAATTCCTGTTACAAATGACACAAGTTTGTCAAGACAATTTTTCCATCCGCTGAAAGAAGCCGGAAGGTTTTATCACTCTTGCTTCATCAAAAACTGCTCAAAGTCCTGAATGAACCACCTACAGCATGAAAGAAAATCATCATTTATTGTGTTTACTTCTTTAAAACACAAACTTATCAAAATAAACCAAACCTTATGCGATAAGCTGAGAAGCATAAATACATGTATTTATGAATGACTTCATTAAAACATTATATAAAATATAAATTGTGTTAAGTCAAGACTAAAGTTAAAAATACAAAAAATTCACTTAGGATCACAAATACTGCAACATCAAATTGTGAAACATTAAAAGGGTTTTACAGTATTTCTTACATAAAAATTGTACATAGGTAAGATTGCTCAATATGAAAGAGTCAAAATATCAATAAGCTAAAAGCAACGTCCTCAGTTATAAGCAATCTTCTTCTTCTTCTTCTTCATCTTCTTCTTCTTCTTCTTCTTCTTCTTCTTCTTCATAATAATAATAAATAATAAGGTTTAGAGTGTTTCAGTAAACCCTGTCCTGTGTGAGAACCACTATGTTTCACCTAACCATCTTAAAGCAGATAACAAAATGAAGGAAAAAACATAATAAGCATGGTTCCAATGACAACAACAGGAAAAACCAACTGGTTGGTATCCAATACATGATGAAACCCAATGAAGTCATATTCATGACACTATTTATTCTGTTATGCTAAGCAAAGATTAATAACCCAATCCTGGATTGAAAAGAACACACACAGAGGGAAAACAGGCCTAGGGAATAGGAAGTGATAGCAAGCAGACCCTGACTGTGTCACAATTGTATTATAACGTGGTCTGGACAAAATGTCATGGAGACAAAATGTCACAGACAAAATGTCACGGTTTAGGCTTAGGTTTAGAGTTAGGACGACATTTTGTCCGCTGACATTTTATCCACAGACATTTTGTCCACAGACATTTTGTCCTAGCACCGTATTAAATGTATGCATTGATTATAGATTTAATTGTAAGCAATGCCAAAGATACCTAAGTGGATCTGCAATATGGCTGTTTCGATAATTGACAGTTTTTCACTATAACGATGATGGTTGAGCCAGCAGGACCTGAAATATACACAAAACCAAAAAGCAAATTAATAAAATGATAACCAAAACCAACAGCAGAACATTTGTGGTCCAATAGGAACAAGGTATTTTGACTTGGATATGGTATGACATGCCTTGAGAAGAGGGGTTGTTAACATATATACCGTATCAGAGGGTTTATATATTACTATAGGCACACACACACACATATATATAAAATTCTGCATCTACTATTGAAGTTAAACAAATAATGCCTCAACTTATCTGGAATTTCTAATACTAGCAGAAAACCATAATGCACTTAAACAACTCAAAACCATACAATATGAAAATGAACAAGAACTGATTTCAAAAGAAATGAAAAATAAATTCACCACATCTACAATCACTTGAAACCAAAAACCCCATCTATGAAATAAAATGTGTGCAATGAAAATAAAACAAGATGAAGAAATTTCAGCAGAAGAGCTTTGAATTTAGAAAGACAAGGAACATGGACATATACAAGCATAGAGACATAAAAGCAGATAAACATAAAAGCATAGAAATATAACACAGCAAGAAAACAAACCTTTTTTGAAATTCACGACAGTGACACGATGGACCACAAGTTCTAAAAAAACAACAGAGTAAAACTTAATAATGTTTGCTGTCTCATATATCTTATACAAAACACTTCCTTTGCACCTCAGTCCAGATTTACTCCATTCACAAATACAGCGTAAACCAATGATTACATTACAAATTACAAGACCTGTCACTGCACTTGTTAAGCTACTAAATCCTACACCTACCATTTTCTCTGGTAAGTGGCTGCTAACATAAAACGGGCAACTACGTAGGTTTTGTTGCTTCAAACTGCTTTGACAAGATATCAACAAACAATTTACCCTCACAATACACCCCATAATCACTCACAGAGCAAGAAAACTGCGAGGTTCAGTGTCGGAAAAAGGAGCGCATTTCTCTTTGAATGGCGAAAATACAAAACATTCTTCCAAATTTATTAAACAAACGATGCTACGAACTGCCGAAGAATGCTATAAAACTTCCCCACAACAACAAAAAAACCTGCTTCATGGTCGTACCTCCGATTGCAGGCGATCGTAAGCCGAAGTCATTTGACGTTGGACGCATTTGGGACAAGCGTTCGCTCGGCTGACGTCCGGTGTGCGTCTGTCGGTTTTACGGCCATTCATTACGAACCGATAACGGTTTTGAAAACGGCGAAGGCTTTGAAACCGGCAACACTCAAAACAGTCGCATTATGCTTCCGGCAGATAAAGAACTACTCTTTGTGATGGAATGATTTGGATCGGTGAAACACACGCCGACAAATAATTTAAGACATTTTGAGAGGAGAGTGAAAATGTAAAACACAATGAACACATTTTTTGACATAAGAGCACATCTGAAAATTTGCCAGATGTGCATTTTTGGCTGCTTGTTCAAAGTAGCTGTTGTTTCATAAAATCTGCCCCGAATCAACTGAATAAAAAACTAGTCAGCTGACCTATTCAGCAGTCTATAGTTTGTAGATATTTCATTTCCCATTTCACTACACTAGTCGGACTTTTAAAAAATGCAAGATGGCTAAACAGCAATGCCATAAGCACACTGATAGTTGGGTACGGAACGCATGAACTAAGGAGGCATCGTGGGTCTCACAAACCAATTAGGACCCAATCAGGCCCATAGGAAATAGGGGTGCAGCTGCACCCCCTGGAAAAAATCAGGGGGTGCAGCACATCTCCTGGAAGATAAAGCTGTTTTTTAATTTTTTGCTTGTGAGGATTTTTAAATAGAAGAAAGAGATGATGGCCTTTATTTGGTCATCAGGGCTTTTAGGAGGATGAAATAAAGGAACAAGTTGGTGATGACCTTTTCCTTGTCAAGGCTTTTAGGATAAACTAAAGTAAGTGACACCTCTTTTTTGCACGTGAGTGTTTTTTCAGAGACGAATTTTCCCCCTTGTCACAACTTTTATCTTGAGAAAATCTGCACCCCCTGCTAAAAATTTCTTCCGACTTGCCTGGACCCAATGGTTCCAAGCATAAGGAATCATAAAGATATCAAAATTTTATCAAGGTTTAGTAGAAAAAAATCCTAAACAATTTACTCTTACACAAGAAAAAAAAAAAAAAAGGCTTTCAAAGTCCAAATGGTCTTATTAATCAAACACATTCATTTTTAGACTGAACTTACAGCTAAACTCTAAAGACTTTTTGTCCTGCTTTGCTATCAGAATTATTTAAGAATTTAACATTAAGGAACATTTCAACATCAGAACTCATAAGCAAAAAATGTCTATCCACTGTAACAGTTTAGATTTTCATGCCATGCATTTATGCTGCATACTACCTGGTCACTAAGCTACTGTGCTACTGTGCACTAAGTTAACTTATAAATTGAATGCCAGAGAAGCAGAATATGAAATTAAACTAGTCCCTAAGGCCTAAGCTAACAGCACTTATTTTATCATGCAGCTGCAACAGGGAAGAGCAGTAGAGTTTTATGTTGATCCCAGGCAGGAAGAGAGGAGCCGAAGTCAAATATAAGCATTTCTCAACAAGGCAACTATGCTGAATTCACCACAAAGTAAAGATCAAAACACTTCACTTCAAATATAATAGAGCCTAAGCTCCTTAAACTTCTGCTTCTTCTCCCTTCTCCACTAATCAAAGTCATCGCTACGAGACTTAATGGTAGCCTTGTGACATAAACCCAAACATAGTTTCTTAGTCTTTTAGTTTCTTTTTTAAACATCTAAGACAAACACTTAACAAGAACACAGAGGAACGCACACAAACTAGCGTCTCTAGAAACCAGCCGCGAAAAACTTCTTGCAGCAGTGTCACGATTTTGAATGTTCGAGCGCATGAATTTAACGAATCGTCATTAATCAAACTCTACACAACATCCAAAAAAACACAATGACCAGATAAACGACGTACAATTCCTCATTCGAATGACGTGTAGAGCGCAGGTCGTGGAGCTGCAGCCCTTGGCCTGAAACCTAGGACACCCATTGGCCTATGACCGACCATTGGAGCCAGCCCCAAGGGGCCTCTGAGAGGCATGCCAATGCCGGCCATCCCTCCTCGACCGCTGCCGATCGGAAGAAGTGGACGCTTTGGAACCGGAGCGTAACCGCCCACCGAGGAACTTCCCAAAACTTCGATGTAACTGGCCGATCTGCAAATCAAATTACATAACACTGTGTTTGAAATTCAATTCGCGATTCGTGAAACTACAAGCGCCTTCCAAATTCTGCACCAACCATGCAATTCCAATACAATAAAAAATATATAATCAACTTAATGTTTATTACTATAAAAATGATGTGAAACTGCCAACAAATTTCAATCTAAATCATTACATCAAATCATCCTCCAATGTAGTCCAGTATTCAGTTTTATCTGACATCAATCTGATAAATACTATAGAAACAATCTCCCAAAAGTACAATTTCATAATTACAACCTGTAGCAGAGTCAATTCTAGGTTTTTCTCCATTGATTTATTGCATTAAAATAAACAATATAAACTTAACATGTACTCTGCATAAAACATCAGACATTCCATGCCCACAAAATGCACTGGAGATACAAATTTCAGAATGCCATGCAATACCAAATGCAAAAGCTCTCCAAACTGGAATCCTATAAATGGCTCCTTGGTTCGGAAGAGTTTCCAAAACCGTGCAGCCCGACCAATGACATTGCAAGCTATGACTAACCTATCGGGCAGAATAGCCGTGTTCCTAGCCTCGTAATACTCCTTCGGAGGGCGATAGTACGGATCGTACGGGTCGGCCGACTCGACGAGGTTCAGGGTCTGCCTCAGGCTGGGATCTTTCGCGAACTTGTCGGCGCAGCCGGGTCGTTGAAGTACAAATTAAGCAGGTCCCGGGCAAACCCGTCGTCTGAGGATGCCGGTGCCAACGCCGCCGGAGCAGCGGAGCTGTATGGGCCGGCAGAAAAGTCACCCGCGCCGTACGAGTCAAGGCCGTAGCCAAGCGACGCGGAGGCGTAGGGATCTGTCGCGTGCAGACTGCGAAGAGATGATCCGCCGATGGGATGTCTGGAGTACGGGTCGTACCTGTTTCCCACTTGTATAAGATTACCTCGACTTCTGACAGACAATGCAAGAGACACGCGGTTTTATAAACACAGAATACAATGGCCAACTGACAACTAAATTTTTGCATCAGGTCAGGTCAGGTCTTCGTCCTCCAGCCTTGTCCAGCTATTGACTTCCTCCGGAAACCTCTCCAAAGTTCTCCGTCCTTTGCTATTTTTTCAAAAGTCATTCGGCGTCTTCCGTCAGTTTTTCCGTTGAGATTCAGTCCTGCCACGTGTAGATCCTCTTCCAATCCATCCACCCATCGTCTTTTCAGTCTTCCTTTAGATCTTCCCCTCTGGTTTGGAGTTGAAAATTGTTTTGGGTTTCTTATTTCATCCATTCTGAGTATGTATCCGGTCCAGTTTTGCATACATCAAGAAAAACTATATAAAATCGGAACTGCTGAGAAGAACCGAAAAACTTTCAAATGCAGTGGCAGATCATTGCAAGAACAATCACAGAGATGAAAAATAACTTTAAGCCAGTGTGTGCAGTGGCGGCTCCACCGGGGGGGGGCCCCGTGTCCCCCCTATTGAGTGCTTGGCCCCCCAGTGGTCCCCTGTTGGGACCCTATACTTAATGCTACATACATTAAACAACAAATGGTTGGCCCCCCATGATTAGAAGTTGCCACCCCAAAGGTCCCCCCACTTGCCAAATCCTAGAGCCGCCACTGGATGCTCCTCCACGAACAGGTGGATTTACTGGCACCCTGAAATTAAACACCAAGAATAAACACAAATATAATGAATATACAATTATTCACTATGGAACAATTCCTCATATCCCAGAACTGTTTGGCCTTCAAATTTATATCCATAAATACAATTATTAAAAATTTTTATTTAAAATAATTTTTTGCTTTATATGTCATAAAACAAAAAATTATTCAGCATCATAACAATAGGAAACAAAGTTTGAAATCTATGCATTCGAAAACATTAAAGCCAGAGTGAACGACTGAAACTTCAGAAAAGGTGCTATATAAATACTCTATTACATTGCATTACATAGTAAAGAGAAAGCCAGAAGCAAACAACTTACGAGCTGCGGCCTTGTGTAGCTGCTGTTGATAACTAAACAAAACATTTAAAATGTGAAAATGCGAAAATAAAATAAATCAATAAATCAAAGATCAATAACAGACTTTTTATCACATCATTAATATTATAAAACCATGTCAGAATTCCAAATATGACTTATGGAGCATCACCAAATCAATGGAAAAATACACAGAGAGAGAATAAAAAGCTTGAAAGAATGCCAAAAATCAGCTACAGGGAACATATCACAAATGAAGAAGTCACAAGAAAGAAGCTAACAACCAGAAATCAGTGACAATATCGAGAGAAGAATGACTTCACACATTCCTTGAAATTAAACACCCCTACTGTTAGACAGGGGCGGGAAGATAGATGAGTGGTAATATCATCGGGCAGGCACGCCGACGAAACGGGTTCAATCCCATACGAGCCCCTAAGGTTGACTCAGCCTTGAGCCTAGTGTGAAAATTTACTTTTTTTAAAACTGTTAGACACAGACTCATGGAGATAAAAATTCACAAGACCAACAGCTAGAGCAGCAAAGACGCACCTCAACATTGAGACGATTGCCGTTGAGGTAGTAGCCGTTGATGGCCTTTATGGCCTTGATCGCATCATTCTGAAACTGCATGTGCTGCAAAAGCAATAATAACAACTGTGAAGCAATAGGCAACACTCTAATAACGTCAAACTTCTGTAAACGTCACGCTCACAGGACTATCAAAAAAACTGCAACGTCAAAACGACAGCATTCAATTCAAAAGATAAATTCATTCTGCGATTTCAACAGTGCAATATACTGTCACTCAATTGATGAGTAGGAGAATAAATGCACGTTACTGTAGATATCATCACACCCAGTTGTATGGAGTCACAGGACACTTCTATACTAACATACAGTAAAACCTGTTTAATGTCAATACCAGGATCACAGTTGTCCATGCCACATTTCATATTTTAACAGAACCATGGTTGTTGCATCATATGTAAAAAAATTTGAAAACTGAGGGTTAGGGCTCCATAAGCAGTTTGCCTTCGAGACGTGCCATATTTAGGGCTTGGCTAAACCAACAATTCACCAGTTTGCAGGAAAAACTAGAGCGCAGAAAAACAGTCGCATCAGCCTATCACAATATGTCACTGAGGTCTGTGTCAAGACACTAAATGAATGAGAATCTGCCCAGCTACAGTAACAATGATTTCGACAAAAGTGGATTCCATAAGGCAATCACACAATAATTAGTAAATTCTTTACCATAAACATCAATACCCGTTGAAATATATTGATTGCATATCCTAAATCATTAATGGTTATTCAGATATTCCTCAAACTGTGCATGACTGTTGGAACAAAACAAGAGATTTGGAAATCAGGGGAGAAACAAAAACTGCAAGACGACTTGTGAGCCGCAGCTCAATGCAAAGCCTATCAATTGCAACTCGTTTCAGAGTCATACACCGACACAAAATCTGCCATCTGGTGAAGAAAACGTACGACAAATCCATATCCGGAGCAGACGTCTGCTTCGGAGACGCCGCCGTACTGCTCAAAGAGGGCACGGAGCTCATCGGCCGTAGTTCCATCTTTTACGTTCCCAATGAATATCTTTGTAGTATTTCGCTTTGGGATGCTTGAATCAAAAAGGAAAAACAGAGACATCATTGCATCAGTCGAAGTCAAATACAACTCAAAATGCCATAATAATATTCATCAAATTTCAAGTCTTAAATTTGACAGATCAATATTTACCGAGAAACTCTTTCTGTTATGGACATGTAAAAAGAGACAATAAGAGAACCGAAACTATCTACGGTATCCATATCTCTAGCTATCTATCCATCGGTCAACAGATTGCTTTATTTGAAAACCCTACTATCATGCCGATAGCCAAAGACAAGGAACAATGTATGCTCACCCACTATGCCCTCCGGGGCCGGTTTGGAAATTGCTCGCAAACTCTTTCCTTTTGCGCCCCTGGGTTTCAGAAGTTGACCTCTACAAAAATTTACAACACCCTAAAAAATAGGCTTGGAAATATAATGGAAAATCATCCAGAATCCATAGTATCCAGGATCCAGAGTAGTTTTTGCACATGTAGTTTAACATCTTAATACATTGATTTCAACATTTATAATCAAGAATGAAACAGCATTTTCTGTGTAATCTTAAATTACAGAAACATTCGTGTTGCATTGTCCTCCAATAATTATATAGCTCTATAAAAATAATTATTACTCACTTAATTACTAATAACACTTACTAAATAATATAAACATAGCTTGGCCCTAAGGTAGCAGTTTTTGTCGCCGAATTACAGACAACAATGACACCTTCATCAAGGTCTTAATCTTCAGATAGATAAGTGTCAAATATCACTATAACATTTATTGAGTATTTTAGGATAAAATCCCAACCAGTAACATAAGAATCCAGTTACATGGCAATGAGCTGTGACAAGGAGCAGTGCAGTGAACTGTGGGGCCCACTGTCATCTAGGGGCCTTCCAATCTCTCCTATTGAGTCTCTATAATATAATAATTATTATTAATAGTGCTACAAATCCACTTGAACTTGGCGCTGCATTGTCCAGACAGTTGGGTACTGAATGCCATTCAATCTCAGTAAAAAGTACGTCATTGGCTTCTATCACAGAATGTTATTGGTCTTCAACTGTACTACATTCAACTAAACAAAAACAGTAACACCAACCTTATAGCATTTTAAAATTATCATACTATTATTCTGTCAAGTTCTACGAGTCTGGTCTTCTCAACATTCTGAACATACCTCAATGTTGAGCGCAGAACCGTTAAGAACGTAATTGCGTAGTTCTCTGATAGCCGTCTCTGCTTCTTCTTCCACAGCCATGTGCTGAGCAAAATAAACAAAAAACACGTCCACAAGTTCCCAGACAAGTTCAAACTATTTGCATAACTTTACACTTACAGACATCCAACAATATCTATGTTGACGTACAAATTGAACAAGATGAACCACAAAGAAGGCTGCATCAAGACTACAACCGATCTATTTTAACTTTCTTCAGAGGTTTTTGTCTGCATAACTTATATATCTTAATATGTTCTAAGATTCTTTCTATGTCAAAAAGAGTAAACAATTGAGCTGTTCAGCTACTGTTTGACAACAATGAATGCCAATAGCATGCTAGCTTTCTGACTAAATCCAAATAGAAGGCTATCTATTACTAGTCGGCCAACTTAAAATTTTGAGAGAAACACTAGTACAGGGAAACCAAAATTTCCAAATTACAAACTACAAAGTCTATCCTCTGCCCTGACTTTAGAACTGAAATGCCAGCTGTACGATTACACATTACACCAATACATCTTTGTAAATTACGTCATCAGGAAATTGCAATTATAACAAGAAGAAGACCAACTACTTTTAACTCCTTTACCGTCCGTTAAAATATTAGACGCCGTCACCGTGCCGGTCGGTCATTTATTTTTAGAAAAAACGTTCTTCAAAACTGAATGCTCTAATTTTTTAAATTTGCCAAATCTCAGGTTATATGAAAGCTAAGAATATGAGGCATGCACCATTGTTTAGCTTTTTTAATGCTGCTCCTAACCATCCATGTCCCCAACATTTTTGGGGGTAGGGTCCATTCTACGGCCTAAAATAGCACCCTCCAAAGAATTTGTTTCAAAGCTCACAAGCTAAAATTGAGTGGTAACCCCACATGGGTGAGCAGCAGAGTTGTAGGAGAATGTCAGTGGAACCAAATAAATAAAAAAGTTTGCAAATCGGATTACACTTGGAAGAGATATATAACTACTAACCTGAACACCACTTTTGTTGGAACATAAGTCTTAGCAATGAATTTTGAGAAAATTTTGTAGTTTGCAAATTTGCAAACTACAAAAGGCTATATGAAAGCTAAGCTAAGAGAACGATACCAAAGCTATATTTAGTGTTTGAACGCATTTCTTCGGGGTCGCCGGCTAACTAGCAGTCCGGAAAGTCACGGACGAAGATCTTCGGGGTTGCCGCTACAAATGCCGCCACTGGATCAATCAATCAATCAATCAATCTGTTTATTAGTATCAAAGTCAGAACCAAAGATTGTCAATATCACAATTCCATATGGAAAAAAGTTGTCAAGACAAATGCTAAAATATGTAATATTTCGATATGTGATAAGTTAGATATTTAATATTTTAAAATTGATGTCAAAGGATTGGGATACTAAAGGGAGAAGAAGGAGACGAAGATCTTCGAGGTTGCCGGTAAAGAGGTTAACAAAAAGCAAGCATTTAAAACATTTCCATGTGTTCAATTCAAAATTCCTTTGCATTATCATAACGTCATATGGCACAATATTAAATTAAAATGCAAAACTTATAGTCAAAATTTAGCTATCTCCACACCCTGTTCAGGATACTGTTAAAAGTCACCCAATCATCTTTCTCATTTGTATTTACCTTTCACCCTCACACCTCACATCCCAGTGCAGGACCAATTTGAAAAGATGCCTTAAAACCAAATGCCTACAAGCTTCACTGATGTCTGACTCACCTGTGGCAGACAATATCAGGTAGCAAACACCTAAATAACTGGACAAAATGCATAGGATTTTTGGACTGCCTTGTCAAACAAATTTGAATCACTGAGCCAGAAAAACCAGTAGGGGTATTTGGATCAACTCCCTGCCTTAATGATTCCCCGTTTTATTTCTGCTGGAAAATAACATTCTGCAAATACCAAGCTGAAAATACACACCGACTTTAACGCTCTGGCCACCGTATAAGGCCCATATTTCTGCTTCATAACATATTGATCATACGGACTGCCGGGATGAAAGCGTCAATACTAAATTTATAAATTATGGCCAGTGGCAATTAAGTATTATGCATTGATAAATGCTCTTGAGTGTTTACCTAAGTTAGAATGTTTTCCAAACTACTGTGAAAGAAACTGCCAACATACAAAATAAAAGCAGCTCAATAGAACAGATCAGTTATCAAGAATTAGAAACTAGCATTGCTTTCACATCATAACATCAGTTGCTATGGCAACTACTTACCACAAAAGCGTAGTTTCCAGCTCCAAGCACATCACATTCTGTGACCAGTCCATAACTGGAAAACAGTTCCCTGAGCTCATCGGACGATGTGCCAATAGCAATATTTCCAACAAATATCTTTGATGCTCTTGGCATTTTCTGCAAAACTCAATGACAAAACATTGCAAATTGCCCTGTAGACCAGTGCTTCCCAAACTGTGGTCTGCGGACCCTTCTTTGCCGGTCCATAGTGAGTTGAGAAAAATGAGAAAAAAGTTATATATTTTCTCCTTTGAAGATTGTTTAAAACTGTTTAAAAATGAGATTCTATAACACACACACAATATCTATAAAACTTATATTTATAATAAGAAGCATACTGAGGTGATATAAAATTTTTAATAATCCAAATTACAGGGTAAAAAAATTAATGGCACCGGTCCCTGGTGCAGAAGGAAAATTTTATGGCAGTCTGTGAAGGTAAAAAGTTTGGGAAGCACTATTGTAACCAACCTATCACTACAATCTTGAAAAAATTTATGAAATTAGAACATTACCATACGCAAAACCAAGAGGTATTTGATCATTCTAGGCACTGAGTACTAATGAGTGCCTTCACAAAAAACCCTATAAAAGTCTTGGTACTTTCCGTTATCCGGACCCCAGTGAAGTGTCTTGGCTCTTCAGTCGGGAACCTGACCCTAACCCTAACCTATACCCTGACCCTAACGCATCTCTAACTACACCATCCCTCTACTGGGGTCAGAATAACGGGAAAGAACCCCATAGTCTTATTATTTCTAGCATGATAATGTGTACAGCTCTATAACCGAAAAAGTATTGCAACACTGAACAGAAATGTAAGAACAGGAATGTATGTAATTTTTGCGAAGTCTGCAAAGCCTCAAACAGCTCTGTCACATATAAGCAATGGGAATTTCAAATCGAATTGTTCACTATATCTAAATATTCTCACAGCATGATACTACGCTAAAGAATATTATTAGCAAAGAACATCGCAGCTAACCCCATCGCGATCATAATCACAAATATTAATTTATGTCTAGTTCCATACTGAGTGTCCGAGAGGAGTGGTAGTTGTCATAATCGGCGCTACATAAATGAAACTACCGATAATGAAACCATTAATAATAATAAACTTCGCATTATTTATTCTTCAAATTTAAACAATTAGTATGATAAACAATCCTACCGATGCTTGTTAGCAATTTACTAATAGAAGTAAAAGCGTTGATTGTTAACTAGATCAAAAACTGATAATTTTAATAAGCAAAATGGCGCCGTCGTCCACGTGACGTAGGTAGGTAATGGAGTTTGCTTTGATCGGTGCCACTGCCGGTGCTTCAATAAACTGAAGGAAAAAACATTTATAAGCATGAATATCTTGGCCAATTTTAATATTTGCTTCGTTTCAGTTTGAAATAAATTTTGACTTCCATTTTGTAAAAAGCCATTTAATGCGCATTTAGCTTGCGATAGTTCTAAAAGAAACAAATGGTGATTGGACGACTTACTATTGTAGGTTAAATTCTTGATGACAGGTCACTTTAATAGTTTAAACTATTAAATTTGCTTAAAAGATAATTAATGCTTACGTATCCAAATGAATTCAGCCTTTTAAAATATCCACTTTATACTGTGTGCTTTTTGAGTGGAATATATTTTTCCAATTATAACCATCAGAATTACAGTATAATGTGGGCTTGTGACTAAGGTAGTCATCAAACTTTCACGATAAACTGCTCCAGATTAAGCTTTTGAGGATTAGACCGCTGTGATGCTTAAACGACAGACGTAGAAAACGGTTATGATTTTTGCTGACTATCTTACTAAGTTTTACTTATCGGATGTTGAGAATGCAAGTGATTAGTAGGTTAAGCATTGTACAAAATATTCTGTTGACAATGTTCGGATCGTGGACTATTTTTGCTTTTAAATTGATTTATTATTTAATTAGTTAATTAGAACTAAGAGCTTAACATACGCATTGTTCGAAGCATTTGTCCAGTCGTAAATTTGTCTCCGATGTTGCTGCGTTGTGGACTGTGGACTGTGAATCTTTCACATAGCGCTTTTGTGCGAGGACGCAGGTTATTCGTCTAGTACTATAGTAGGCTCACAATTTAACCGCGTTTAATGTTACTTAGAAGAGTATTATTAGGTGTTTGGTGAAATTTATACGACAACAGGCCCATTACAATCATCCTGTCAATCACTTTTGCTGGAAGAGAAACTACTGAATTGCAAAGAAGGCCGAGAGGGTTTTTAAAATGTAGCGACAGAAGAGTTCTTTATATCTCTGCAATTTTTGCATCTTCAACTCTAATCATGTCTAGTAAATGGAACAGTTGGAGTCAGAACAATAACAGCAATATTATCCAGAATTTGGAATATGAACTGTCTCCGGGATCGACCTTGTATTGGCTACTGATCTCCATATGTGCTGCCATTGTGTGGGCCGTATACCTGACGTATTACAACTCAAGAGTTCTTGGACTTATCGTAACTGCGATATTGAACAAGGTTGTGAAACACGGCCATATCAAATTTGGTGAGTTTATTTATCCATATTGTATTTGGTTGTTATGAAATTTTGTGTGTCATGACGCAGACTTATTCTTGTTTCGTGCTGTTCATTCCAGAAGCTTTTGCTTTAACCCTTTGCCCCCATGTAACCAATATTTCAGTTTCATAATATATTGGTTATATGGATTGCAGAGGCATAGGGTTAAAGGTTTCCTTGAGCATTTAATTTTGGTAGTAAATTGACTTCCATTGTTTTCCACTTTTTTGGGTTGGTACACATTGAATTTCAGTGATATTAAACTGACAGAAATGGTACAGGTCAAGATTATGTTGCATTGACTAATTATAAATTGTGGCATGTAGATTGATGTTTAGATCATTACTGTAAATGCCTTTTGATGGAGTATAAAGGTACATACTGGTGGTCCCTCCTCCATCCAAGACTGCCATACTTGGGGAGAGGTCTGTCATGTGCGGTAACCCTGCCTTATGGAACGGGTTACCAGACACATTTATCAATGCAACTTCCTCTTATCTATTCATGAAAAAACTGAAGTCCCATTTATACAATGTCTCTTTTAGCTGACAGTGTAAAGCGCACTTGACTTTTGCTCACACCATGTTTACCACGCTATACTAAATCGTCATAATTAACTAGCTAACTAACGAACATATATTTTTACAATATCATGCAGTATTCTAAGAGTCGATGGGATTAAATCTTGGGGAGGTGATTCATGCGGCACAAGACTGGGAAAGTTGGAAGAGGATTGTTCAGCATGCTACTGGTCTTGACGGTTCCTGAGGGGACTTTGAGCTGATGATGATGATGATTCTAAATGTCCTGTCCTTGATGATGATTATTATTATTATTATTATTATTATTATTATTATTATTATCTACAACAATTTATATAGCGCAATAACATAACTAGAGTTAAAGTCAAGAGCGCTTTACAAAGGAGTCACTTATAAGAGCTGTTAAATAAGTGTCTTTATGGGAGTGATAATTAAAATGATATTTTCCTTAATATAAAATTGCTTTAAAATTGTATAATTGTAGGTTCTTTCAGTGTATCCGTCTTGTCTGGTAAGGTTATGTTTCGTGATGTGCACCTGATTACGGAAGATTATTCCATGCGCATCCAACTTGGCTTTGCAATCTTTCGATGGTGGCGGCCGATTACCGAGAAGGACATTAAAGATGGTATGATGGTGATTTACCAACACACACACACACATATTGTATATATGTACCGGTATGTATTATGTGTATATGTATGTATGCATGTATTTATATGATCACATATTTGCAGATGCATTATCAAATTGTTGAGTATTGGTGAGTATTGTGAAAAGTGGATCTATATTAGAAAGGTTCTAGGGATTCCAGCTCCTGATTAGTCTCCATCTAGTTGCAAGAAAACCAATTGTGCTATCTCAGTACTGCATATATCTCAAGTAAGGTTGTTAGCGGTTAACCGGTCCTAAGAGCAAGGACCGGTCCTTTTAACTTTGACCGGTTAACCGTAATTTCAATTTTAAAACATCAAAGCGCTTTGATGTAGCCGCGCAGGATGCCGGGATAGGCGCCGGTGGCATAAAAGCGCTTTGATGTAGCCGCGCAGGACGCCGGCATTGGCGCCGGCGGCATCAAAGCGTTTTGATGTTGGCATGAATGACACCAGACTGCCACTAACGAGCGGTTAACCGGTCTTTTTTTGAACGGTTAACCGGTCCTTCAAAACCAGCGGTCTTAACAACCTTAATCTCAAGGATGCTAATCATAGGCTGTTCTTCAGCTTAGCACCATGGAATGTGCTGTATCAGAATTTAGGAATGGATCTATGGCAAGACAGTCTTTCTTAACGTGACTGCTTTGTATATCTAGTAATTGCCACAATTACCCATCTCTCATGTTCTTAATGCAGTTTTTACTGGATGATTGTCTAAACAAATCTCAACAAATCTCAACTCTGAGGGTAAATTATATACTGTAGAATTGATATGTCAGTAGCAATGCATAATATATGCAAAACAGCATTCTGATTAAACATGTTTGCATTTATTTTTCTCTCTTCTTAAAAAAATTAAGTTGTCTTGGGCAGTTGAGTCATCATGTGACTGTTCTGTTGATAATTGCCAGGTGAGCAATTATCGCTGTGTGGCTAGCTGTCAGTTTAACAACAGTGGCAACAGCTGACAGTTTACTGGTGTCAGAAAACTGTGTTGAACATGTTAATATCCTGTTGTGCTAAATTTTTCAACAGCTTTATGGTAATCATAATATGTAGCTACTAGTAAAGCAGTTTTCTTTCCACAGTAAAAGCTTACTGAGTTCTGGCAATTTGTATTAATTATATTCTCTATATGTAGGAACTCTGTCCTGTGGTTCATTCTTTGTCATCTGAATTGTATTTGTCTGTCAGGTTCATTTTGTCTTCATATGTCTTTGTTTTACTCTTGGTTAAGTTCTTCTCTCATATGAGCTTTGGGTCGTGTGTTTTGAAGGTTGTGGTAAAATTGGATTTTTGATGTTTCATGTTCACGTGTTGGCATGACAGAAAGTTGTTGTTTTTTGCTCATTATGCATTCTGCTCTCCTTTGTTATTTTGCACAGATTTGTCACATTCAGAAACACGATTGTCGATATATTTGGACAGTTTCGAGCTGCACGTGTACAATCGATCGTCAAATTATCTTCGTCTTGAGAAATTATTTGGCCTTGACAAACTGCGGACTAGTCATCCCGACCAACCTCCAGATGAAGTTGAGAAGTATGAGGCCATGCATACTTTGGTTATAGAGTTACATGTACCCCTTTGTGCGGGCATAGCTGAGTACTCTGGTCATCAGATATTTGTCTGTGTGTCTGTGGCTGTGTGGAAGAGAAGTGAATTTTTCAATGGCTGAACATGGTTGTATCTAATGGTGCATTTTATTATTATTATTATTATTATTATTATTATTATTATTATTATTATTATTATTATTATTATTATTATTATTATTATTATTATTATTATTATTATTATTTAAGGCAATTTATAGAGTGCAGTAAGCATAGCAAAGGCTAAAGTCAAGAGCGCTTAACAAGGGACATTATAAGAAGCGTATGTTTATTTTTTGGATAAATTATAAATAACAGTTATTTTTAAGATTTGTGAAATTCATTTTTTATGCACAAATACAATTAATTCTTCATCATTTGCAGTGTTTTTGCTGATATTATTATTATGTTCAGTAATAGACTCAGCTGATGGGGAATTAGTCTACTTAGTGCTTTAACCCCTTAACTTGGGATCCTGGATATATCCGTCCATTTTACATTGAGTTACGGTTAAATACACGGTTAAGGGGTTAATATGTTTCAATAAAAATTTCGATCAAGCCAAGATCATGTTTCTCTGAACAGATCAAGTATGACGCTGAAGAAAAACTGGCAGTGGAGAGACTTGATTCCTGTGATAAAGATCGAAGTTTCTTCTGTGAGTATTTCGATCTTCAAAATTTCGATCAAATCACTGATTAAGCTTATTTGCTGTATTTCTCAGTATATAGCACATTTATTTTGCCTTCACAGCATATTTGACCCACACACACACCCATTCACACACCCACATGGATCAACTAGTTAACAGTCATTATGTTTGCTGACATAGCATGTGCTGTTAACTTGTTATTGATCTTGGATGTCATTGCAGGCCCGCTTTGTGTTCGGCAACTACCTCATTCCACAAACGTTGTCAGTCAACTTTGGAGATGCGCACATCGTGTATACAACGAAACCGGCGTCGACCAAATTTGACCAGTTTATGCACATCGTCAAGTGCAAAGCCGATAACATACGGATCATGGTCATGCCGAGTCCCAAATACATCGGCAAAGTTGACGAGTGAGTATTCATGGTTTCAAGTTTACCTCCACAGAAATATCAGATGTGAATTTTACAAAAGCTAACTCTGTTGTGTTATTTAGGAAGAATCAGAAGACTAACTTGTTTGACAATTAATAATAAATAATAATAATAATTATAATAGTAATAATAATAATAGTAATAGTGGTGGTGGTGGTGGTGGTGGTGGTGGTGATGATGATGATGATGATGATGATGATGATGATGATGATGATGATGATGATGATGATGAACTCGATCAGTAGTTGCCAGTTAATGCTAATGCTAAGTAGTTGCCAATTCCATGGCAGAAATATAATGAGTGGTTTGTTAGAGTCACATTTGACCACGCTGACTGACTGACTTCTATAGCACCATTTTAGTAATGCACTTGCCATTGGTCAATGGTTGCTCAGAAGTAGAACTATAATCCACCATTTTCAAGTCCAGTAAGTCAGTCCAATTATTATTATTATTATTATTATTATTATTATTATTATTATTATTATTATTATTATTATTATTATTATTGTTATTGTTATTATTGTTATTGTTATTGTTATTGTTATTGTTGTTGTTATTATTATTATTATTATTATTATTATTATTATTATTATTATTCAGGAGCAAGGGCACATTACAGAGGCTGTATTTTGCACTATTCTGTAAGCTATAGGCCTACAAATGAAATGAAATAACAGTAATCATATGCAGTAAAAAGAAAACAAAACGAATGGAAAACAATCTAGGCAGAAGAGAATAAGATTTCCGGAACAGATGTATCTTTAGATTTTTCTTGGATGACAGAGAACTGAATGATTTAATTATAGATTTATCAAATCAATATGCTTCTCTATGTTTCTCTTTACAGTCTACTTGTGTGTAATACTAAGAAATATATTTGCATATATTTTCAATTTTCTTTTGCTTAGTGTTACATAGGGAAAGCAGACTTTGGACTGAGAATGTTTCTCTTCTCCTGCTTCTCCCTTTAGTATCCTAATCCTTTAACGTCAATTTTAAAATATCAAATATCTAACTTATCAAATATCGAAATATTACATATTTTAGCATTTGTGTTGACAACTTTTTTCCTACATGTATATTGAATTGTGATATTGACGATCTTTGGTTCTGACTTTGATACTAATAAACAGATTGATTGATTGATTACAGTTGTGTGTGTTTGTATGTGTGTGTGTGTGTGTGTGTGTGTGTGTTGGAGTGGGGGCTGTTATCTAATTTCCTAGTTTTTTTAAATTTCTTGAAGACCTCCTCGATGCATGGGAGATGGGTTCGTTGTTCTTCAGAGTAATGATGTCGACATCTACTATTACTATGATGAACCAGGTAATGTGTTGTTATCTTTTGTTTTGATTTGTTGCAAATTCGGTTTGTTAGGAGCACGGTGGAATAAAGGTAGGACTCTTGCCATGCAATTGTAGGGTTGCGAGTTTGAATCTGACCCTCAGAGATGTAGCAAGTGCAAAAAACTTCAAGTACAAGTACAAGTACCTGGCCTCCAAGTGCAAGTTCAAGTACATGCATTATGAAAACTTTGAGTTCAAGTACCTAGCCTCCAAATACATGAACTGAAAAATTGTACTCGAGTACAACTCAAGTACAAGTACAAGTACCAAGTGCTACATCTCTGCTGACTGACCTAACCACTGCAGAGCAATCTTGGGTGTCCGACTCTAATTGTCTGTGAGGGAGGCGACTTCATTCATCTTATATTCATGCGCCATTTTGTTACACTACATTACATTTAGCCATAATTGATTGTGTCTGGAGCATGTGAGGTGGCCTTGGCCTTGTGTCTAGAATCTGCATCGACCCTTTATGTTTTTATGCATTTGGCTGTTAATTACTGAGTCGAATCTTTGATTCTTTTGCAGCTTTCATAAAGCGCTCCATCATTTCTGCAGTTAGTTCATATTAATCAGGTTACATCGGATATTTCAGTGTTTTGATGGCAATGGCAGCTGAGTAGCGGAGTAAACAGGCGCGTTGCATGAGAACACTGGCTCTGTATCATGTAACTTGCACCAGTCGCCTGGCTGAGGGCCTTGGAAATGGAGATCAGCGCCACCCTATGAGCCTTGAGAGCTCGGGAAGGACTTAACTTTTTTTGCTTTACAGGACTTGTCCCGCACGGGCCCGAGACGTGTTCCTTAGCCAATGGAGACGTTATAGTTGTGAGGACGTGGCCTTGTTGGGGGATGGACGTTAAGTGTGGCAAAAATACGGACATCAGTTATGGTCCCTGGGCCGACAGGCAGAGGTATTTCATCCAGTTGTTTGTCACTATGTCTTATTAAAAAAATTGAATTGAAGAGAAACTCTGCATATTGTTGTTGATGATGATGATGGCAGTGTGTATGATGATGATGATGATGATGATGACCGTGATGAGATGATGTTGAAAATCTTGATTTTTTTATCAATGGCTCCTTTGTTGTTGACAGTTATTTTGACTGAACAGTTATGATGTTAACTTTTAACATCTTCTGTATTTTCAGTCTTCATTGACATGTCAATGTTGTCAAATGTTCTTCTGACTTTGGCCTTTGCTTTGTTATGGTGCTATATAAGTTATAAAATAATAATAATAATAATAATAATGTAATAATAATAATAATAATAATAATAATAATAATAATAATAATCATCATCATCATCATCATAATCAACAAAGAAGGTTTCCACTTCTTAAAGGAAAGGAAATCGACAGTATCCTATCATGACAATCTGGAGATGAAAGAGAGACATCCTTCCTCCTACCACAAATATCTGTGACACTTCAGAGATTTAACGCAGTCGCCTTCCGCGGAACTTTCAAATAATAATAATAATAATAATAATAATAATAATAATAATAATAATAATAATAATGAAATAGTAATTGTCTGCAGTGGACAAGGCTCTTTGACTTGCCCTTTGGTTTATCTTGTAGAGAGTTTCTGTGGCATTTCTTCTACCCTCCAGACTATCAATCGACACTTCCAACCGTTCTACCGGAGCCCGGCCAACTGAGGATCCATCGCTGTTTTGATTTTAAGATGAGCATGCAGAATGCTGTCACGGTCGACATCCTCTTCACGAAGAATAAGGTCGGTGTGCGTGCATTGACGAATCCCCCAACTAAGCAACTTCTATAGTGCCATTCTAGCAATGCACTTGGCATCGGTTGGTTGTTGATCTGAAGTAGAATTGTAATACCCCATTGTCAGATTGAATAAGTCAGTCCAATTTTTTTTCAGTTCTGATTGTGACAGGTAGACAATCAGGGACAGGTGGAGAATTACTATTTTGTTGTGTCATAATGCAGATGGTTTCTCATGGTTTTGACTTTGAACCCTACCGGATAGGCATATATAGCCCAATCGCTAGAGAAGCTAGGGTTAAAAGGGTTGAGCACCTTCAATTTTCTTTCAAAGAGTTTTACGCGTGAAAGCGTGTTTAATGTCTTCTCAATTTTTGCTTTAAACTTTGACTTACTTGTCTATATTGATGCATTAACCCAATGTTGCCAACAGCTTTTGTTCTTTGAAAATTTGTCTTGAAAACCTTTTATCATGTCTTTTTTAAAATAAATATTTATTTGTTTATATATATATATATATATATTTGTTTATATTATTTGCAGGAAACACAGGCTGTCCATATGAATTGCAAACAGGGGTCATATCTAGAATTTACCATACCTTACGTCATCGACGATATAGGTTATGTCTCAAAGGTTAACGGTCAACTGATGCATGTCGACATGTCGACCAGTCTCAAGTTTCGGTCGCTTCTGGAATGTGAAACGCTTGAGGTCAGTAGAACATTGGACCGTTGCATGATTCATAATTAAATAACAATATTTAAAAAATGATAATTATTATACAGTTTTAAATACATGTAGCATCAGTTCTATTACTCTAATAGTATCAATTGATGTTGCTCCAAATCCATCTGCAAAAGACTCGGTCATTCCAGAGATCAGTCAGAGGGAATATATATATATATATATATATACAAAGGGAAAGTATACCAAGTATGCAAAGTATTTTCAGAAGATATAAAACACACATGTTAAGTACACAGTAGAACAGAACGGCTCCAGTTTACATTCTTTCATCCATATTGGGATTCGTGCATGTGAATTTTCCATCCATCGTGTTAATCCCTTTGGAATCAACACCCCAAGGCTACTGTTTTAAAGTTTTTTCTGCATCATTTAGCCTTCTCTCTTTTTTCCTAGTTTCAGTTAATTTCCTTTAATGATTTTGTATGCTTTGAAATTGCTGTGTTAATCAATTGAATGCATTGCTGTCTGTAGTTTCTTGTTGAGATCAAATACCCACAGACCTGGAACGATCAGCAGAACTGGAACGTTGAACTGACGGCATGCAAGGCTTCTGGGTATCTGGTACTCCATCACAGGGCATTCTTTGTTGGTAAGTTCAGTTGATGGTATCTTTGACAGACCTATGAATCTGCTTATTTTATTAATCCTTTGGCCCCGTCGATTTGCGTAGCCACTAGGGCCCATAGGGTTAGACTATTTGAAGTTTGTGTGATAAATTTGTGCAATGCAATCTCATTATTTTGAAAATCAAGAAACCAGAATATATTTTTTACTGTACCGGATTACATTATCCCTTTTGGATGGATTATGTATTATTATTATTAGTATCAGGTCAGGTCAGGTCTTCGTCCTCCAGCTGTGTCCAGCTATTGACTTCTCCATGACATCTCTCCAAAGTTCTCTGTCCTTTGCTATTTCTTCCAAGGTCAATCAGTGTCTTCCGTCAGTTTTTCCATTGAGGTTCAGCCCTGCCATGTGCAGATCCTCTTCCAAACCGTCCACCCATCGTCTTTTCGGTCTTCTTTTAGATCTTCTCTCTGGTTTGTGGTTGAAAATTCATTTTGGGTTTCTTATTTCTTCCATTCTGAGAATAGTGTTATTATTATTATTATTATTATTATTATTATTATTATTATTATTAGAATAGTGTTATTATTATTATTATTATTATTATTATTATTATTATTATTATTATTGTTATTATTGTATTTGATGTTAGATCTAATCGAGGATTGGTCAAGCAAAACAAGGGCCGACATCTTGCATTTCATTCCATACACTTGGCGTGTAAGCGTTTTGCTGAAGGAATTTGAACTGATGACTTTAACAAACGAATGGAATTGGATTGATTGCTTTGGTGCCACTCCTGAAAATGGTAAACCCATTTACATGGACTTCAGAGAAAGCACACCAGGACTGGGGAAAACCTAAGTTTTTTAAAAGAAAATTCATGTTTTTAGGGTTTTAAAGTTTTTTAGGTTTTCAAGTTTTAATGTTTGGCATGTCACCACCCATAAGCCCTTCTCTGTATTCCTGCCACATATGTGTTCTGCTGTATGCAGAGAGTAAAAGCCTTTCAAAACATTAAAGGTGAGTGCTTCATTTTTCAACTTAAAAAGAAGAAACCTAAAATTTTACTTTTAAAAAGTTTTTGGGTTTTTTAAAATCCTAAAAACCTAGGTTTTTAAAACCACATTTTCCAGCCCTGAACCACACAAAGCATCCAGTCAATCGGTCAATCAGTCAATCAATCATAAACTTCTTTAGTGCTGTTATTATAAACATCTGCACCAGTCAGTGGTCACTTCAGAATGAGAATCATAGTCAGAAATCACCATGTCCATGGTAGTAGTTCTTAGTTGAAAATCCAGCGTTCAGTCCTTAATGCTTAATTTTCCTGGTTTGGCTAAAGATGGTGTGTAGTGAAAAATAGACGTGTTTTTAGTCTAGACCTGAAGGTTGAAAGACATTCATTCCGGTTGGGTTAAACGGGTCTGAGGAAACACATTGAGTCTCTTGGCTGGTCAAAATAAAATGGTCTGTGTGTTGACCACGGGTCGATGCTATCCAAATCCATGTTGACGGGATTTTGCCATAATAAGAAATTTAAAATTCATCACGTGAAATCTCGACCTTAACTTGCGTCTATTTCTACGTTTGCAGGATTCAAGTAGTCTTTGATTTTACATTGTTGTGGTGTATTATAGACCAGTGTGATATAGTTGTGATTTCTCGATTGTCATTAGATGATTTCAGAACTTTGTACAGGGTGTCGCAACAAAACCGGACTAGTCACATTTAGGTTTGCATTCAATATAGTCTGGTTTTTTTGTGCCACCCTGTAATTTTGTGAATTTATGATCATTGTGACATAGATTAAGACATGAATGCCAATGTTGAAATGCTGCATTGCTATTTGTCTGTTTAGCTCACTTGGCTGTCTGTGGTGGAATATTCGATTTGACGTTTGACTTGCCATTTGTCGACTATTTGCCAAAATCTGTGCCTATCAAATTCTTTATAAGAGTGAGTACATATACTTTAGTTTATTATTCTGAATTTTCTTTACATTTTTTTTTCATTTTAATTAAGCAAGAACGTTGTCTCTCCTGGCCAAGCACATTTAATGTCTCATTCAAAGGAACTGTGCAAGTTTTGTATTATTAAATGAAGTTAGGCATTTGTTCATCTAAGTGGAGTCCAACAGTGTTGATTATGTGGCAATAATGATATTTTTATATTTTTATATATATTTTATATATTTATATTGATAATCTTTTTTATATTTGGCTGTATTCTACTATGTATTTCTTGCACTTCTATAATCCATGATTATAAAATTTGATTATTTATAATTCACGATTGAAAAAAAGCCCCCCAAAACTTAGGATCTCATTGCCTCAGCCTATGTGTCCACTGAAAATTTATTACGAAATTTTATAACAAGATCAAAACCCCATCTTTTTGACCTGGCGTATTCATCACAGACTGTCACCCATTTGTCTGGCCAGATACCCGGATTTGAATATAGGCAACAGAATAATAGTAAAGTTTGATCTGGATCTTTTGTGATCATCCTCATCATAATCATCATCATCATCATTGAGCTTCTATAGCACCATTTTAGTAATGTTTTTGACATCAGTCAATGGTTGCTCCTTGATTTGAATTGTAATCCCTGTTGTCATTTCCAATAAGTCAATTGGATTGTGATGTGGTGTGCATTGGCAGATGCTTCTATGCATTATGAAGTGGTTCTATGCAGATGGGAGGGACTCCACTGCTTGACAGTTAGGAGTTAAAAACTTGTCTGTGATCAATGCACTCTGATTCGATGTCAACCTGTGAACCTCCAGTCTTATGGCAAACATGCTACCACTATATCACCGTGCCTGAAGAAATTATAGTTTGCAGTAGATGATACGTCTGCGTTGATGTGTTTTTTTCAGGGAGAAACTGCAGAAGCTCGCATGTATTTACCAGAGACGAACACGAGTCGTCACGTCGTTGTTGCATTGTCTGAAAATATGAAGATAATGGGACGAGATGGAACGGTGCTGTTACCCGCCAGCGCCCAGTCGGAGAAGAAATGGCACAGGATTTGCCAGAGGAGGTGTCTGTCTTCTATATCTGTTTTCCAGTTTGATGTTTTCGTAATTGGTTTTCTGTGCAATGTGTTGGCGCAGTTGTTCGTATTAGGCCGTGAGATTAAATATTTAGGAAATTGATTTTCGGGATGGTTTTAACCTTTCACATTGTGAACATTCAGATCTAGGCTTAAAACATATCTCTTCCAATTAGCATTTCCTCCATAGTCTGTCTTGCTGTTTCCCTCTGACTGATCTCTGGAATGACCTGGTCTTTTGCGGATGGATTTGAAGTACCATCGATTGATACCCTTGAGTATTAGAAATGGTGCTATAGAAGTGCATTATTATTATTATTATTATTATTATTATTATTATTATTATTATTTATTCTTATTGCTTTCCAAAATACAATATTATATCATAGTAATAAGTAATAACATTGAGCATGATGCGTGACAGTGAAGGATGGGTTGACGTGTGGACGACTCCGATCGCCGCCCTCAGCATCGGATACACGTACCATCCCATTCCGCCGACCGGCCACACGACGGATGAATCCCTCGATGCGGAAGAGACGCTCCTTATTCCGGTGCGACTCGTTCCGCTGCGACCGTTGCGGCCGAAGAAGAACAGATTTTCCGGAATGGATTCTGGCGGAGGAAGTCAGGACGACGAATTCAATCCGATCAAAATGGCTGCCGACCAGATTACCGTCGAAATTGAAATCGGCCCGTCCGTTTGCTACGCTTATGGATCACTCATTCGAAACTTTCTGCACCTGAAGGTTTGAACTTTGAACTTTGTTTATATTTCAACTCTTTTATAGACGTATGTGCAGATTGATCAAGAAAAGAAACAAATTACAGATTATTTCAGCTAATAATCATGGATTACTAAGATGTAATGTGGTAATTACAGATTTTTCACTATGACGGTTGATTTTATTATTTGATTTAATCAATGAGACATAATTTTGATACAATTTTTAGCACAGTTTGTTGAGCACTTGTTCTTGATTGTTACTTTTTTGTGTATATATGTTTGTGTGTTCATGCATGTGTGTGTGTGTGGTGTGTGCTCACCTTTGTGGTATGTGTGCCTGTATGGTTTTGCATGACAATTGTTGTGCTTACGAATAAATAAAATGATGATAGACATCCATTATTCCTATTACGGCTGTAATATTCAAGATGGTTTTTGCAGTTTATTTTAAAAATTCAATTTTTGTCTCAGTATTAGCATTGCATTAATGTTGTCTGTACAAAGACAATATCCAATTGGCATTGGTTTAAATTTACATTTGCATTGTAGTCATCAGGTGTCAATCATTGTTTTCAGGAAAATTTTGATATTTTTATGGTTAATTTTAATTGTATTAAACTCTTTGATAGAGTAATGATATATTTGCTTGTTTCTTTTGTAGGAAAACTACTTTGGAGAGGACATAAAATTCACCGACTTTGAACAGAAGATCTTTTCTGGGAACAAGAGAAATTCAGTGTTTGATCACACGTCTATTAATCTATCAGACACAAAGGACAAGTCTTTCGACCCAAGACGCTATCGGCCTCTTCACGTGAAAGTTCTGCTTATGCTTCACGACGTCCAGGCCCATCTTGTCAAGGTACATTGTATTTGCTACGTATCAAATATGATTAGAATCTACATTGTATTTGCTACTTGTCAGCCGCCTACATAAACAATAAGAAAATTCATCCATAGAGACTTTTAGCATAAGAATAACACTAAGATTTGATATAAAATAATTTAATCTTAAATAATAATAACAAGAATGAATACCCCCGGTCTATTGCATCAACCAATGATTCTCCAAATTCAACCGAATTAGAACCAGATCAAGCCGAAAGGGTCATTCATGCAGGTTTGGTATGCAGGCGTACTTGTTATCTGAATGAAAATGTGCTTGTGAGAACTGTTACATGTGTGCTTATTATTATTATTATTATTTACGCTTCAATCATTTTATATCAAATTGAATGGCTGGGTGGAATAAGAAGGTAACTGTATCCGACCCCCAAATGGTTTGAGTATCAATAACAATAAGAGGGGTAACTGCATTTACTTCCTTATTCCTCTGGGCCCTTCAATTGACAATCTCACCATTAAGGTGGTAACTGCATTTAACTCCTTATTCCACCCAACCATTCAATTATTTCAGTGGTATGATCTGGTACCCTGCGTTAAAAGTCTCTATGGATTAATTTTCTTACAGTTTATTTAGGCAGCTGACTTTTAGAACTGTTGTTGGATTTGAATTTGCCATTGATGTGATGCATTTGCTGCAATGGTTCGGCATTTTGCTGCAGAACTGTACGGAAAATGGTCCGCAGTGTCCGTCCGTGTTTATCGAAAGACTGGTATTTGAGATGGACAAACGCTACGAAGAGACGAAACTCCAGGTGTTTTTATCTCCAGCGCTGCTGGTCTGTAAGGATCTTACACAGGTATTGGAAGGTTTCCTTATGTATTGTCATAGATAGTTCTTTAGGATTGTGCTTAGCGTTTAGAAAGTAAAGTTGCTCTATTAATTCTGTTTGATGTGGAATTTTGCTTCCAATCTGTTTCGACTTTGATAGTGTTGGTTGAGCTTGTGGATTTGGATGGTGTCATTATATATAATTATAAATCTGAAATCTTGTTTATGCTGTGATTGTGGATGAATCCAAAATTCAGATATTTTACTTGTTATATACATATTCCTGCGAGTACTAATAATTTGGAAGCCCAGTTTCTTAGAGAAACAGTGAAATTGCTTTTTAATGTAGTAATGTAAATGTCAGTCTTCAACCTAACTGTTCATTGCTTAAGCGTGGACAAATTGGTAGCAGCATTGAGCTGCGAAGGTAAAACGCAGGTCTAGAGAAAGCAGAGGCAAACTACTCTAGATTAAAGGCACAAGCCACCTGTATCACTCTTTGCTACCTTTACCTTCACCTTCAGCAGAACAATAATTGAATTTAAGAGTCCTTTTGGGAAATATTTTGGTGATTTTAAACGCTAATCGTTTAGTGATTTGTAATTTTTGGATTAATATTTTTAATTTTGTGGTTTTACAGAGACCAGCATCACACGACCATCTTCAGAGTGGTCATCTGACACTGTCAGGATTGCAGATCAGGGGTCATGCAATGTTCTCCCATGCAGGCCTTCCCCTCGACAGTGAGACGCTGGAGTATGCCTGGCTGTTTGAATTGACCATCGGTGATCTGACTGGCAGACTTACTGCACCTCAGGTCTCATAATAACGATAAATAATCATTAATAATAGTTATAATAGATATTTATGAGTTATAATTATTGATGGCATGATGCTTCAGTTATTATTATTATTATTATTATTATTATTTATTATTTGGTTGTTAGCACACGTTAATTCATTTGCAAAGTGAGGAATCGAAAGTGTGGAGCAAGTCAGGGGTGAATAACTTGCCCAAGGTGTCAGATCTGAACCAACTTCCCTTCTGGTTGCATTTCAAAAATCCACCACTGCTCCACTACACCCCTGCTTTGTTTTGCTGGCGTTTTAAAATGACTTAATTCACATATCGATTGTTTCTCGTGCACTCAAGCCTTTTCGACCTATGTTAATGGCCACCCCATTTCATGTCACTGCTCTTTATGTGAATGACTTCTATCAGCAGTGCTTACTCTGCTTTTATTCATGTCCTCTCTGCTTAGTATTACATAATTCTAATCATCCACTGTATGCACTCAGGTTGTTTTACTTGATTAAATATGAGTAATTTAGTTCATGTTTTTGAAATTATCTTTGATTTAACCCCTTAACTGGGGATCCCGGATATATCCGTCCATTTTACATTGAGTTACAGTTAAATACACAGTTAAGGGGTTAATTAAATCCTCTTTTTGCGTTTTAGCTGCAAAACATCATCGAATTCCTGCAGACTTTCTTGTACCTGGTCCAGGATCCGGAGAATGTGCTGGTTCGTCCGGTGCAGGATAGACTGTGCCAGCACATGGTCCACCAGTCAGAGTGCAAGCAGAACCCTGATCCCCTTGTTCCATGTCCAATGTCAGAGGACCTCAAGTACAAGATTACTCGTCTATCTGTTGACTGCGTTGACATTTATCTTGTTGAGTCAGGATCTGCATTGAATATTCAGGTACCTGTAAATGTACCATGGGTGTATTTAGAAATGCTGAAAGGGGTATGCTGAAATTGAAGAAGTTTGAAAAATAACTTTTATTATATGTTCTGCAATAACATACAGTTTAAGTTTATTAATAATACCACCTGATTACCTCAATTTTGCTCCATAATCGTTTAACAGACAAAAGCTGATTGTAATTTGTAATGACGCAGTAACGAAACATTTATTACGCCTAATTATGGAGCACATACTTTCTTAAAGTTTCCTTCACTTTACTACATTTTTTACTAATTGCACAAATTAAGTTATGAAGCAAATATCCCCTAAAACAAATTTTAAAATATTTTGCAGTGCAACGGAAGGGAAGGACCAAAGACCAAAGGGGCATGCTATGGATCAGGAGCATGCCCCCTAAATACGCCACTGAAATGTACTGTACCTGTACCTGTAAAGGTACTTTGAATGCATTGCAGGGTCTCTTTGGCCTTTCTGACTAGGGGTGTCAACGGGAACCTGGGTGCCTGGTTGAGTCCTGTTACACAGGTAGTTAATTTGGATGCGGGACGGGTACCCGTGGAAGCATGGCCCTTATGTGAAACTCCCCTACCTTGTTGCAACTAAGGGACAGATCTTGGGAATTAAATGAACTTGGAAGAAAGAAAATGAGTGAGGAATATCGGAGAAAGCTGGAACAGAAGTGCAGTTATGGGAAATGATGAAAAAGAGGAAGCTAAAGAAGAAGAGTGGAGAGAATGTTGAAAAAGAAATGTCTGAAAGAAGAAAAAGAGTTAGGCAGTGTATGACCTGGATGAAAAAAAGCAAGTATTGACTTTATGATTACACAGAGAGGTTCAAGATGCAATCAAACCTCACAAAGAGAATGGTTGAAGACAAGACAAATGAGACGGTGCAGATGCCACAAGACAGTCAACATTCTAGACAATTATTTTGATCCACCCTGGTTTGCATTTTCAAAATATTGCCCATATTACCTATTATTATTATTATTATTATTATTATTATTATTATTATTATTATTATTATTATTATTATTATTACCAGACAATTTCTTCAGCGCAATAGACAAGACTAAGGTCCAAGACAAGAGTGCTTAACAAGTGGAGTCAAAACCTATCTTAAATAAATATATAATCCTATTTCCTATTTTTTCCATAGTCGCTATAGCTGACCTTGTGTTTTGAGAATTTTCACATTTCATCATATCTTTCAAGGATTAAAATATTGAGATATTAATTTTTGCGGTGTACGGTTTTGTTTCCAGGTCTTTCCTGTACGATTCTCCATGTGCAACTTGCACAGCCATTCAACGCAGCTCGGCATAACGGTGCTCATACCAGAAGTCAATGTGAAACAGTTTGTACTATCAATACCGATGGTGCAGGCCTACGACGGTGACGCCCACGTTTGGCTCGAGGCGGGCGGAGTCATCCTTGGACCGATAATCGTTGATGCCGCTGTGGCCACGCCGTCCCACGATTTCCTCCTTTCGCAGAAAAGATTTCTGGAGCTTCACGACAACCGGACTCGTCGCTTGGAGTTCCTGTGGTGGCACGGCGACACCGCGAACGTCGGCAAGGTGTGCGGCTGTCTCGGCGGGTGTCGGTTCTTCGGAAGAAACCGAAACGGTCCGTCGTTCTTCAGTCCCAGCGGTCAGGATTTCGCCGACAGCACGAACGCCGCTGTCATCAACATCTGCACCGATGGTTCGTATTATGGTTACGGTCAGAGCCTCCTGCAGCCCAATCAGCTTGTGTTTGACCTTAAGACTCTGTCGGCACCGCACAGTCAGAAAACGGGGGGCGTGCCGATGCGGCGGATGCGATCGGAGGACGACGGCGATAAAACGCTGACTCGGAAGAATGTCCGTTGTCAAGGCGACGGCGAACGAAGTGCTGCGGCGCCACCGACTGTCAGCACATTGGTCGACTGGGAAGAGGTCGACCCGACCGCGTGCAACGCAAACGAGGAGACTGTGCCGCCCTGGGACTACAGATTGTCTTCGGTTGAAGAGAAGGACGCTGAAACCGGAAGTATTAGTAACGGGACGTCAGATGATCTGACTCAGAGCAGACAGTTGCCGGATGCCTTTGGATTGGACAGATTTGCGTTTATCAAGAGCAGAATGTTCCCGTTGAAGGAACAGGGCAGTGCAAGCAGCCTGACCGAAGGAACTCAGAGATACCAGAAGTCACTGTTTCCCGGACAGCTCGGCCACGAACGGAAACGGAGCTACGATCCCCCGCGTACGTTTCTGGCGATGTCCGACAGCGTCAGTCCCGAACGCGGAGAGGACGCGCTGAGTCACGGCTCACGCGGTTCACTTGGCAGTGTCGGCGGCACGGCGGGGGCGGCGGACAACGGCGCTCTGTCGCGACATTCCAGCCTGACGAGTCCCGTCCTGCGTAGGCTCTCTTCGCAAAACGACAGTTCTTTGACGTCCATCGGTAACAGCGACAAGTTCTTCTCGGCCGCAGAAGTGGGTTCGTCGAGCGCGGGAGCCTGTCGAGCAGCGCGGAGAAAGCGATGAAGGCCAAGATGCTCAGAACCTTTTCCGGGGGCCAACCGGTCACTGGCTCGGCACCCGGACTCCACTCTGCCGTCCGGTCTCCCGACAGCGACGCCCAGAGCTCGAGCATTGCCAGTTTCTACGACAACGCGGCCGAGTATCATCCGGCGGACTCGAGCACCGACGCTGACTCGTTTGTGTCCGCCTGCTCGTCCCACAATCTGGCCGGCACTTCCAGGGGGGCGCCGGAGTCGAGCGAGGACGACATGACGTGCATGGCCGAGGACGACGAGAGCCTGGAAACGGACGCCACCCAGGTCCCGTTCACGGTGAACTTCGTCGACCTTCACGGCCAGATCAATCAGCCGATAACGAAATCCCCGCTGCTCATGTCCTGCTACATGAATCACATGACCCGACTGCACTGCTCCGGTTGGTCGGTCCCCGTCGGCCCATACGGCGGCAACGGCGTCTCTCCGAGCAACTCCAACAACGCCGAAAATTCCGGCCACGGCGGTTGCCATGCCGTGCAGAACAACCTGATGGGTATTCCGGAGTTTTCTTACCTCACCGAAGGCTTCACGACAAAGCTGATGGTCAGTAAGCACCTTCCTGGTTCACCTTTGACCCCCAGCAGTGGTTCCAACGTGTCGGAAGCAACGACTAGACCTCATCAGGAGATAAACAGCCTCTCTGAGGCTCCGTGTTCAGGTGAAATGCCTGCCTTAAATTTGTGAATTGGAAAAAGGCAATAATATTTGTAGTAGTAGTAGTAGTAGTAGTAGTAGTAATAATAATAATAATAATAATAATTATTATTATTATTATTATTATTATTATTATTATTATTATTATGGCAATAATAATATAATAGCACTATAGTATAATAGCAGCATAGTATGGTATACTATTAATATAGTATAATAGAAGTAATAATAATAATAATGACACACCAGAGGTTTAATGCATTTGCCTTTGGTGGAGCCTTAGACATATTAATAGTAAATTAAGCATAGTAATAATAGTAGTAGTAATATTAATAATAACTTGGTTTAAGTGGTTTAGTAGGATTTATTCTGTGTTGAAAACCACTGTCGCTCATACAGCCCTCTAGCAACGAATATTTTGTACAAGATGAAATCAGACCCAGTTTGAAACTCATATTTTTCTAATTTGCTAAACGAGTGCTTTCTTTTTGCAGGCCTGTAAGTGTAGAGCTTGCTTCCTCTGTCTATTAGATCTTCCAACAAGCTGAGGACTTTCATATCTTGATTTGAAACACAACCTGGTTGGACTTTCCTCCATAGTTTTTCTTCAACTTCCCACTCTGACTGACGTTTGGAATGACCTGGTCTTTTGCTGATGGATTTGGGCTACCATCATTGATAGTTTGATGCCATTTGTGTATTAGAACTGGTGTTATAAAAGTGCTATGAATATAGGCTGTGCATTGTGCACTCTCCATGTACTGTACAGTTCCTGTGTACCGGTATTCTATATATTCTATGTGTTTTTGCATGTTGTATATGGGTTATATATTATGGGTGCAAATACATTTGTTTCTACGAATGATAGAACAAAGTTGGTAATAAATTACTGGTTGTACGACTATTCAAGCATGACATTTTGGATTTTAGATTCTTCTCCAGAGTCCAAAATGACGGCTGTTGTCAACCTTAAGGGCGCTGTTGATGTCATGATTTCACCACTTATGCTTGAGGCATTGCAAAGGTAATACTTGGGGCTATTTTTAGTGGGAACGCACGGGAATGGCGTTCCCACACCTTTTTTTGCCAGATTGTATATATAATTATGGATGTGTAATAATGCTTTTGGAAACGTACAGGTACGGTGTTCCCACACCCGTTTTTGTTGAAGAGTAAAAACGGATGAGTTCCCAAACCCTTTTTCCTAGGAAAAAGCCCTGGTAAGACTGAATGTGTGTACGTTATTCTAAGCTATGCCATGTTGACCAGTGAATTATAATCATGATTTTTTAAAAGACCAATTATTTACATCTACTAAATTTTTTATGGCAATTTAATCCCTACTCGAATTATTTACCTGCTTGTTTTCCAGGTATTTGGAAGCAGTGACACCTGTCCTTGCATCGTTGTCTCCATCAACGATCATCGACAACCTTCACTTCAAGTGCACGAGTTCTGTCGAGGAGCAGAGCCGCCGAAAGAGGAAGCGTCACGCTAGCAGCGATTCCGTGAAGAAGACGGACGAGAATCCGGATAAGAAGAAGGACAAGGATCACGGACGCCGTCACCAAGCTCCTCAGACCATCAGGGACACGTACCTCCATAACGTCAAGCCTGTGGACTCCGCGGTCGAAAGACTGGAGAAGAAGAGCAGGGGATCGAGATTCGAAGTCATCTTTACGCTTTCAAAGGTTGATAATGGGAAGTTGCTGTCGATGAGATTTTAACATCTTATCAACATTGTACTGTATATGTTTATTGGGAGTTCATTACTTTGTGTGGCCAGCACAGTTTCGTCTTTCAAGTCTAGTCGGAGTAACTATTTCCTAATTCAAGTAGAATTCATTTGAAAATTACTAAATGTTACTTAGTGTAAGAAGTTTGCCTACTGTGTTTCAGATAAACGTGTGCGTTCTGCAAGCATCTCTTGTCGAGGAAACGATTTCCATCGCTGCTCTCGAGCGTGCCAGAGAACTTACGTGCGTGTCAGTTCTCGCGGCCAGTTTTGACAGAATCCATCTGCAGCTGCTGACAAACAGCGTGTTCCATTCGTCCCCATCTCCTGCCACGGTCACAGGCGGCGGCGACCCGCCAACCGGTAGAAGGCACGACTCTTTGTCGCCGAAGGCAAACTCTCTCGAGCGCGACGCCGGCCAGGAATCCGGTGACCCTCTCGAGACACATCTCGAGGACATCGTGGGAAGCCTGAACATCGCTCGAATCCACTTCCAGCTGCGGCGCATGAAGAAGCACAGCAACTTCTCCGAGAGCATCTTCTTGACCGCCATTCCCGAGCACCGGTCCAAGGTGCTGTTCACGTTTCAGAAGCAGCAGGCCTCCGAAGAATCGCGTCTCGACAGCAGGGCCGGGCTGCCGAGGGTGGAGACGCTGCCGGCGCCGAACGAGCCGGGGAGCAGCGTCGAGGACCTGGCCGGGTTCGTCATGTTCGAATGCGGCATGGAGAGCATAAACCTGAAGGCGGCGCGACGCGACGGCTACAACGCGAAGCTGAACGAAGAACGCGTGCAGAACGCCGCGAAGATTCTGCTCGACTTCGAGAACGAGGCGAAGGAGACGCAGATGCGCTTCGGCGGCGCGGAGACGTCGTCGCTGTCGGCTTTTCTTCCGACGTCCTGCGTACCCGAGAGCTGCCTGACGAAACCGCGCGAGAACCGGAGGGACTCGGACGTCATTTCGGTTCAGAGCACGAAGAGCTTTGTGGACGGCAATACGGCCGACGACGAGGCGTCGTGGAAGTCGCGCCTGTCTCACCGGTCGACGAGTTCGATCGAGCACGATGATAACAACGTGCCGGAGAGCACCGAGAAGTTGCGCGGTGATGCGTCAAGCTGCGTACTTCAGTTCAAGACGGTCTGGTTTAATTTTGCTGCCCCTCCACCATCTCCACAGAAGCGGAGATTGGAATACACTCGGTGGGTACTATTTATTCTCTGCGATATTTCTCCTTCCTTCATCTATGCTATTGCCTGCCTCTAAGTCTGACTTTTGGAATTTGTTTGGTATTAATTTTATGCAAGTCTATATTTAGGGCTCATCCATATTTTATGTACGCAAAAAAGGCATGGACCCTTAGTTGATTCCGGTATCAGTTGACGACAACTCAAAGACTTAAGTTGCTGTTACAGGGTTAATTAACCCGATTGCCTCGGTGATCCATATTACCAATATGTTATGAAACCAAAATATCAGTTTTATGGGATGAAAGGAATAGCTGACATATTTTTACCGTACCATTTGAAATGACCATTTGAACGCAGGTGTCTTTCCTCTGAAGTTTCCGAATTTTCCACTTGTTTTTCTTATGACCTAATTCCCCTTACCATGTCCTTCCAGCTGTTCCCACATATTCTTCTCCCAAATGTCACTTCTGGTTTTAATAGTTTGCTGTTATCTGTTTTATATTAATCAGTATGAAACACCTTATAATTCAGTCGTCCAGCACAATGTCTGAAAATTCAACGTTGAAAAGATTGCTAGTTCACTGAAATGTCTTTGTTACTGTGTTCTTTATGTGGTCATTATTATTCTAGATATTTTTTCAGCTTATCTCCTGTTTTTCCCCGTGCTTGGGTTATCTCCTGTTTTTCCCCGTGCTTGGGTTATCTCCTGTTTTTCCCCGTGCTTGGGTTATCTCCTGTTTTTCCCCGTGCTTGGGTTATCTCCTGTTTTTCCCCATGCTTGGGTTATCTCCTGTTTTTCCCCGTGCTTGGGTTATCTTCTGTTTTTCCCCGTGCTTGGGTTATCTCCTGTTTTTTCCCCATTCTTGGGTTATCTCCTGTTTTTTTGTCATGCTGTAAAGTTTGATTTTCTCTAGGAATGACTGGAATCTGTTGTCAACCGCAACTCCGGCCATCAATTCGTGGCTGAATCCGTGCCACAGGGCAATGGTAGCTGCCAACTGTCTCCACGACCTCTACAACAAGCGAGTGTGTGCGGTGATGGCTTGTCTCATGACAGATGCACTTGAACTGCAGGGAATTCATCTCCCAATCAAGGTAAGAATACATCTTAATAATAATAATAATAATAATAATAATAATAATAATAATAATAATAATAATAATAAGCATAATCAACAAAGATTTCCACTTCTTAAAGGAAAGGAAATCGACAGTATCCTAACACGACAATCTGGAGATGAAAGAGAGACATCCTTTCTCCTATCACAAATATCTGTGACACTCTGGACAGAGATTTAATGCAGACACCTTCCACGCAACTTTCACATAATAATAATAATAATAATAATAATAATAATAATAATAATAATAATAATCAATCATAATCATAATATTAATAATAATAATAACTGGGTTCTGAGTGGTTTAGCAGGATCTCTGCTTTGTTGAAAACCATTGTCACTCATAGTCTTGTCATAGTTGAGATGATTAGAGCTGGTCATGTAATCCTAGGAAAGTTCTAGGCACGGTGATTTTCCCTAGTTGACTGCGTTTAGAGTGTTCACAAGGGAGGAACTGGTAACACCCCACATTGGCATCATCATCATCATTTTCATCATCATCATCATCATCATCATCATCTTCTTCTTCTTCTTCTTCTTCTTCACTTTTCGTCTGCTTGTTGGCAATAGTTAGATACGAAACATTTCCACTTTGTTCTGTCTTGCGTTAATCTGCATCCTTCCACAATCGACATGTTCTTTGAATCCAGATCCTCCTTGATGTTATCCATCCATCTTTTTCTTGGTCTTCCTAACCCTCTGTCTCCTACTCTGTGTCTATGTAGTGCTTTGTAGGCCCATCTATTGTTGTCCATTCCTTTATGTGTCTGTTTACAAGTGTTGTTTTCTGTAGCTGCATGATGTTGCTGTATGCTCTGATATTGTTGATATTATATGAGTTTTGACAGAATAAATATACTCAACAGAGAAATCATATTTTTAAGGCATGAATTTTTTCAGACGGTTGTCAGATCAGTTATGGGCTCATCCATATAGTACGTACGCATAAAAAGGCATATTTTCAAACCCTCCGTTTGCACACCGTGAATATGCAAAATCTCCTAAATCCATACCCCCTTCTCCCCCTCGATGTGTAGTATTTCTGTACATACTATATGGATGGACCCTATGTTTGTGAGATTAGGCTTTGCAATGACTGTGTGTTAATGCACTGTGTTGTGTTTTTGATGCTGTGTTAGAGCAAATACAGTCGCATAACGCTGCAGTCGAAGGTGCTGCAAGAGGATCCGTCCTGTCAGCTCCTCACCGTTGTTCGTCGTTACATCCACAAAGTCGGCGTTGCAACGGTAGAAGAGAGTCAGCACGACAGCACGTTGCCGCAGTTGTGGACGGTGAAGAAGGGCATCTTGGTTCTTACGAGGCAGTGGAAGAACGTTCTTTACATGCCAAATCTTGCCAACGCAAATTTCAAGGTCCTTTTTCTAAATGTTAAGCTTTGCGTTGGCTTTCAGTAGTTTTTACAAAACAGTTGTGCTTATGCCATTATTAGAATTATTTCTAGAAGTGAAAATTGTGATGTCATATTTAAATGGTGTTGGATCTGGTTCTGTTTCTTTTTTCAAATAGCATTAAAAATTACTAAAATCTGATAATATTTACTTGTGCAATGAAGGATGTCCGATCTTATGGATATCTAATGAAGGGCCCAAAGTTTTAAGGCTTTAACATTCACTACAGTTTCTTTTCTTGATGCTAATTTTGTGAGCAATAATTTTTTAACATTGACATTGATAATCCATGTGATAATATTGGCATTACTCATTAACTTGTTGATATTGACATTACTAACCAATCGTATTTATTAAAAGATGTCATCATTAATGAATATTTGTGACTACTTTTCAGACAAAGAAGAATTTGGCCGTAACTTTCGCGATTCCCGTTGACACGGGCGTCGAAACATTACAGTCAGTCGGAGGGATTGACGACGGGGAAACAACACTCGACAATTACGAAGTCGTCGACGAGAAGACATCGCTCCTGAAGGCCGAGGGAGGTTCTGTACAGCCGGTGGAAACGACTCCGAAATCCGGATCTGTGCGCGGAGCATCGTCTCCGGGTACCCAGCCACCTCCGTATAACATCTCTGCCGCTCAGTTTGTGTCTTCTGCTGGTCAGGGTGCCGCTGGGCAGGCCATCGATACCGGCACAGACAGTGCCGACTCTCGCGTTCACGTTGCAGGAGTGACTCCTGGGAAGGAGGTTCAAAGATCACAGGGTTAGTCGTTCGGTCTGGTGGATGTCAGAGAATAAGCAGTCGACGTTCGAACAAGCATTACCATTCGACTTGCTGTCATTGTGTGCTTTGCTTTCATAATAATCCCTTTAAAAGTCTTTTTCTACATGAGTACCTTTTTTACAAGCTATATCTGCCATTGCATATCCTTCGGGAGCTAAGCTGTCCTAAGATTTTTGTGCATTTGTAGATTTTTGTTCGCAGCCAAAAAATTTTTGTGTGTAATAAAATTAGGATCTGAAGTTTGGCTGCAATTTACACAGTGAAGCCAATGAAATGGTGCTCACATCCATTGGCACTGAATTGTTTTTGCTTTCACGTCTTCTGTTACTGTATGAATCTAGGCAGCAGACATCGGTCCGGTGTATCCATCTCTAGTGCTCCGGTTCACCTTTCCTTTGGCGAATCCCCCGTTCGGCAGACAGACGGCGGCAGCAGTCAGTTCTTCCCGGCAGCGTCAGCCAGAAGCGCGACCTACCATCCTGCCGTCGGAGCGGCCCCCAAGACGGCGACGGACGCCAGCCGTCAGACTTTCAGTTCCACTTCGACGAGCAGCGAGCACGTCCTGACGGCTTCGGCGCCAAGCACTCCGCTGCGCCAGAGCCTGACTCGACATCTGAACGGCCTTGAGAAGTGCGAGAGCGAGGAGATGCAGCGCTGGATGCAGCGCCAGCAGGAGTCCACTCGCGCCAGCCATCCGCCGTTTCTCCACTACTATCCGTCCATGGGCCAGGAGTCGTGGGCCAACACCGGCGTCAGTGATCTGAGCCAAGACGACAGTATGAGCACGATGAGAGTGGCGGCCATGGCCCAACCTGCGTTCCAGTTGGCCGATGCTCAGGTAATCTTCTCGCCTTTGGTTAATTGGTGTTTACCTATTTGGCTACTGAATTTCTATGCATATAATCATCAGAACAGCGAGCCTTGTTTTCTCATGACGTGTCCAAAATAGCCAAAATAACATACTCTGCCTTTTTTTAATGTTGTTCGGCAGTGTTCTGTTACATTAGATTAAATGTTTGCCGCGCTCTGAATAGAGGTTTTCTTGTTGTGAGTAGTTTTGGCATTGTAATTTATTGTGCTGCAAAATTTCTGTTTACTTTATAGGTTCTGTTTAAGCCACTGTTAAGGGCCATGGGTTTGCAGCTGGAGACGGTTCACATGTCGGCCATGATGAAGAAATTCGGAGGCGATGTTTCCATAACCGGCATACTGAACGCGCTCCGCATAGAGATCGTCGACTCGGAGTCGAATGTCGGCCGGAAGGCAAACCCGGTAGGCCACGGAAAACGGAAGCCGCTTGCAAAATTTCTGAGCGACAAACACTTTGAGATGCCGGCCTTCCTGTGCGACACATTTGCCGTCATGCTGTCGATGAAGGACGTCGTCGATTTTGAAAAGGACAAGCAGAAGGAAAAAGCGAAGGACACCGCTGCAGCCACCGCTGCCGAAAACGTCGACGATTCTCGGAAGAAGACGTGGAACGCGGTGATGCTTGCTCTCGACCAGATGGAGACTAAACCGACGACGACAAAGGCAAATTTCAGCGTCAGCTGCCAGTCGATAACACAGCACGTCAATATGTCGCTTCTTCGGCTCGTTCATCAGTTTGTGACCATGATTGAGAACATATTGAAGGCACAGCACGACCTGAAGGACGATCCGATGAAGTCTTGCCTGCGCCAAGTGGCCTACGGAACGAGTCCGTCCATCGCCACGCCATCGGATGAATACAGTAGCAAGCTGGTCAATATCGGATATAATCCGGGAGAGGCATCGGGCGCAAAGGCAAACAAATTTAACGAGGAGGCGGTTGGAAAGTCGAAGGATGCGCCACCAGGTCCCCGAGCGACTGGATCGCGGACCGAGAAGGTTGGTCATCCGAGTCGGAGACCCGACCATCTGCCCAGTCTCGTTTCTGTCCAGTCGGGACAGTCCCCGATGAAACCGGTCAAAGGTCACGCAGTCGCCAAGACCGTCGCCGAGGCTCAGGGCAGCGCGGTTCACTCTCCCCTGCACTCGATTAACCTGAGCGACTCGATCGCCATCGACATGGCCGACACGTCGTCGCCCGCCGTCGCCGAGAAGACGATCATGGACGAAATCAAGGAGAACACCCGAAATGCTGGAAGACGCTCTACTATCTCCTTGAATTGTATGCGACGATGCCGGTCACCAAGACGATCACCCAGTCACGCCTTTCCGACATCGAAGAGGAACCGGACAAGGCCTCCGAGACGCATTCCGTTCCGTTTTCCAAGGACGCGACTGGCGAGGCGAGTGTTGAGACTGCAGAAAATTCGACCCTTCCTTTGTCTACCTCCAGAAGACAGCCGGCACAGAAATCACTTCAAATGACAAATGTTCTAACTCAGGGTAGGAAGTTATATGAGTTTTTAGTCAATGTACAGGGTGGCACAAAAAAAACCGGACTATATTAAATGCAAACCTAAATGTGACTAGTCCGGTTTTTTTTGTGCCACCCTGTACAAGAGCAATGTTCTTTATGATTTGAGATTTAACATCACTGTAGTGTAGTAAAGCGCTTTTGTTGTGGGCCCCAGCCTGGTTACAGCGCTATAGAAATTGTCTAGGAATGAACGAATGAATGAATGAATTTAGCTACTTGTGCAATTCATTTTTCTTCTTAGAGTTGATCTCGACTTGAAATTATTCGAATTATTTGCTTGATGGACTGTACAGTGGTGAAAATATTTTGCATACTAATGTTGTTGTCGCCGTGTTTGTTTTTTGGCATATTAAAAGTTTATCTTTCTCGTTGTAGGGTTTGTTGTCAGTGAGACCATTCGACTGGTTGTATTTGGCATTGCAAAGGTTCAGAAGATTCACATATCGGCTCATCTAAGCGGGCTGAAGCTGGAGGCCGAACTTCAAGGCTGCCAGGCAGCGCTACACATCGGGAAAAGGTTAAAGGTCAGTTGCTGTCTTGGGTCACTTGCAGAGACATAAACAATTTCGACTTTTAGCACTGGATTTTAGATAAGCAGTTTGTCACTACTAAGAAACACTATAAAATGAGCGAAAAAGTTAAATTTGCTCTGTTTTGTGCACTTTTATAACACTAGGCACTCTTTTGGAAGTCTCTTGGTACTTTTTTTGATGGCCCTCTCTGCTTTACGGTAGAATTTTCAGATAATGGTCTTGGTTATGACGTTTACTCGGTTATAGCATACCACCATGTATGGTCCCTTGTGATGCGCTTCCATATTGGATGGTATTAAATAAAACGTACCTCGGCTATAACGTACTAGATCTTGCTGACCCGCTAAGTGCGCTATAGCAAAGTTCTACTTTATGTGCATTTTTGGGTTTTGCAAATGTGTTATTTGAAATGAAGATACATTATTTCTTGATTGGTGGATTAGTCGGCAAAAGGTAGTTCATCTGATTCTCTAGAATACATTCTGTGTTTGATTGGCTTGATGATAGTATTTATCGAATAGTTGGTGACTTGCAATCTTATTGGTTGCTTTTACTATTGCCCATCTGGCTTTGTTTGCTTTGGAAACCAAGATCTTGTATAATGTATTAATAATGTGCCTATCACGATTCTGTAATCACATTTTTCGCAATATTACGAATGCAGGTTTATAAAATAATTTTATTAGTTTTTTAAAATCATGATAAATATATAATTTGTGAAGTGTGTTTGAATTGTGGTGATTTTTGAACATTGATTGCCTTTGATAAAATATGTGTCAATCAGGGTTTACAAAAAGTAATCATGGAGTGGAAAGCAAGAAAAAGTCAAGCGAGTCTTCCGTGACTCTTTCCATCGGTCACACTAGGATTGTTTTGCTGGAGGGAGTTCAAACGAGCATGCAGTGAGTTGAAATCAATGGAAAATTCTAAATACCAACAGTTCGAGAAAGTCTGCTAATTAATGAAAACACCCATATTTGTGATAATTATCATAATTGTGATCATAATCATGATGGGTGGTTTATTTTTCATCATCATCATCATCATCATCATCATCATCATCATCATCATCATCATCATCTTCACTATGGCTGCTTTCTGTCCATTTTTTAATGGAAATGACTACTTAAAGTAAAGTAAGTAAAGTAACGTAAAATCTTGTGGATTTATATAGCCCCTTGGAAAGCAGCACAACAGTAGCTGCTTATTATTAGGCACTCAGCCTTTCTTAAAATAGCTATGAGATACTTGTATACTTGTGTTGGATTTGTGGATTGTATGTTATGTTTATATCGCCATCTGCCTCAACAGTGATTTTTTCTCTACCTTGCACAGTGAGAAAATTTTATATATCTTTCCCAATTTTGTGCTCCTTCGTTTGTTTACGTTTGCATATCTGGGTTTTCAGAACTGTGGTGACCGTAAACATCTGCAAATCTCTTGGACTGTATTCGTCGGCAAGACATAATTCTGGTCTGTTGACGGTTGGCATTGTGAACGTAGACATTCCGCAGCACCCAGTTGCACTTCATACGATGGTCGTTCACAGTTCTAAGCGACTTTCAACCACATTGCAGGAATTCATCAAACTTCCATCGAAAATCAAGTGATTCTTGCTTTTTTATCGCATAGGGCAGACCCTACTGAACCACTTTAAACCCTGTTATTGTTATTATTATTATTATTATTATTATTATTATTATTATTATTATTATTATTATTATTCTTATTATCTTATTATCTTATTATCTTATTATCTTATTTTGTTTTGCTGTTATCTTATTTTTGTTGAACTGTCAATAGAAGATTTGTCTCTAGTCTACATGTAATCCAGTCCAACAAGAAGAAATAATACTTTTCTATTGTTATTATTGAAAACGTTGACTAGTACAATCTGAAATATTGCTGAATTTTTTTACCAAAACCAGCCAGTTGGTTTCGATTGACCTTATCACTTTGTGCTGATTTAATTTTATTTCTGTTTTTCAAATCCTGCAAAACTATATATATATATATATATATAGCCAGAGAAAGAAGCCTTTTGTGATCTGTGATTTCCTGCTTGGTTTTAGACCTTACGATGTGGTTGACACGGGGGTGCCGCAGTCGCAGCAGACGTTCAGCCAGCCGCGTACGGGAGGCACTAATCTCCCTGCGTCCGGATCCACGTTTACTGACCCTCGGCCGATGCAGCAGCAGCCGGCTCAGACCAAGCCAAAGCCAATCGTCATTCACTTCAAGGCCCAGCTTCAGGGCTTGGTAATCGGGGCGTCACTGTTGCCTTCTCTTAAGGCACAATACAAGGTCAGGTCATAATGTAAGGCACAATACAATGTCAGGTCATAATGTAAGGCACAATACAAGGTCAGGTCATAATGTAAGGAATGCATGCAAGCACAAGCATCAACATACACTCATCTTAGCATGCTTATACTAATGGATGTGATGTCTTGATCAGTGAACATTATTTTGGTTTCAGAAATGTGTCAAAATAATAATAATAATAATAAATATATTAATATTAATTATTATTATTATTATTAGTAGTAGTAGTAGTAGTAGTAGTAGTAGTAGTAGTAGTGGTAGTGGTAGTGGTAGTAGTGGTGGTAGTAGATTTATATTATTATTATTAGTAGTAGTAGTAACAGCAACAGCACTAACAATAAACTGACAATTTGTTATGTTCCCTAATGCCAGTAGCAGTGGCACATTACTGAATCCAGCTATAAAAAATAACAGTAAAATATACAAATAAAAATTAAAAGAAATGAGATTTAATTTAAGGCAGAAAAAAATAGGCTGTGCATATAATGTCAGTGTCTCTTTTACATTGTATTTTAAGAGAATTTTATCTTTCCTTTTGATGTTGTGAGCTGAATTTTGATTTGCTCTAAGAGATTTCTGGAGTAACGTGAAAAATTTCGCTGGTTCAGAATCGTCACACGGCTGCTGCTGCGTTGTTGTTTCAGATTGGGGTCGTAACTAGTTCTGGGATAATTGGTGCCAAGGCTCGCTTCACGATCGATTTACCAACTCACTCGTTAAGCTTCAGTTCGAGGGTAAGTGTCATCTTGGTACTCCGCAACTTATTATTGTTTTTCTCTATGGTAATTATTGAGAAACAGTTTGCAAGAAAAGTATGCAATGCATATCCTATTTAAATAGGTTAAGACAGAGAGAAAGAGAGATTAAGATGTCAGCCACAACTGTATCAACGTTTCAACAGCAAATAAATTGTCTCTATTCAATGCAGATGATGCTACAGAATACAGGTTATGCTAGTCTAATCCATTTTATCCAAGATTCTTGACTTATATATGGATATGTGTGGATGTGTCAATGGTGTTAAGTTTCTTTAACTTATAAACTGAGTCGTGAAATTGTCAGGCATTGACTCGGCGGTTTAGCTGCTCATCTCCGACCGTGCTGTATAAACGGTTTGATCGTAGACCTTCGCCTTCTGTAAGTGTGTCACAGAAATGGCCTGCACCTGTTTTTTCTAGAAATGTTTTTGACCGAGTATTTAGCATGAATAGATTAGGTTTTGTCTCGAATGTCTCGTCTCGTGAACGAAAGCACCTCTTCATTTGTGCGGTTGTTATTTTGTTTTGTCAACTGAAAAAGATTTGTCCAGTTTCATTTTGTTGCCAAACTTTTACTTTCTCGAGCACCTTGTACATACCGTGACACTGTATTCACTAGATAGGCCTATATTGTGTTGCATTCACATGTTAATTCATAACTGATTCAATTATCCATGGTAACATGCAAGAGAAGAGAGAGCAGTAGTCAAGTTGCCAAGGTAATATACAGGGTTACAAGGGTGTACTAACAGTAGCAGTAGTCAAGTATCAAAGGCAATAATATAGGGTTACAAGGGTGTATTGACAGTACCAGTAGTCAAGTATCCATGGTATCATGCAAGGGTGTAAAAGTGGTAACAGTAGCGAAGCATCAATGGTAATGTACGAGGATACAAGGGTGTACTACTGACTGCAGTACCTGGTATCCATGGTAACGTGCAAGAGTGTACTAAGGGTAGCAGTGGTCAAATATCCAAGGTAACATAACCTTAGTGGGATGAGTTTTAGAGCATAATCTCTCAGCTCTGTGTTAATATAGCAGTGGAAGCCTTTCTGCAATGAAAACTGTAGGACATTCCACCCTATTTGTGGCTGGACACATACCTTTCCAAGCAAAATGAATAATAATAATAATAATAATAATAATACTATAATAATAATAATAATAATAATAATATAATGATGATGATGATAATAATAATAATAATAATAAGAAGAAGAAGAATAATAATAATAATAATAATAATAAGGTTTAAAGTGGTTCAGGAGGGTTTGCCCTGTGTGAGAACCACTGTTGTCATGTTGAATACCTCTGTTCCTGTCATTTATTTAATAAGAAAGAATACCTCACAGAGTGGTACCCAGTATTGTTATTGTTATTGTTGTTGTTGTTGTTGTTGTCTCTGTTTTCATTGTAGTGTTTGTACATATTTTAACAGTTTTGTGTATAGTTGACCTGCATAATTATCTGTTAGACTATGATTTCATAGGAGGTCATATTCTGTGTGTTACAAGGCTTTAGTTTGCCTCTAGTGCTATGACTTATTTATATAAAACATGTTTTGCTGTTGTGGAGCGAGTGGTCCTCATATCATGAATGTTGTTTGGATTTGTTTATATTGAATTAGTCTTTGCTGGTCTTTGTTTCAAAATAGGTTTTCTGATTTGGTTTTTCTTCCAAGAGCATTTGGTTGCATTTATTTTGTTTTTTCATTGATTACAGTGATTTTTGTATGCTAGTAGCTCCGGTATTATAGTTAACTTGTTAGTGCTAATTAATGCACTAAGCATTTTGCTTTTATCATATGCATATTGAAACATATTGAGATGCTAATTTACCTAAGAGATGCTTTAAAAAAATTATGATATGTGTGAATGATTAAGCTCTAACACAGGGGTGTCAAAACCTTGGCCTGCGGGCCAAACTTAGCCCATGGGCTGATTTTTTATGGCCCGCGAAAATATTAACGTTTTAAAAATTTTTACTAAAGGTTTATGTGTGAAATTGGTATGATGTAAAATCTTGTTTGGCTTTTGAGAAATTGGTTTCGTACAGAATATTTTTGAATTTTAAAAATTGCTTTGATGTAGAATCGTACATCCTGTATTTTGCAGGCATGACAAATAAATGGAAGAGCGTAAATCTTTATTTGGTTTTGAGTTTCATTGGTGATGTTGACTGAACTATTATATCGACGTGCTACATCAACAGCGGGAGATTACTGCAGTTAAATAGAAGACAAAAATATTATGAAATCGATTCCCTGTTTGACATTAGCCTATGGAAGGACTATTGTTACAGCAAGCTATAGATATGCAAACATTCAGAATTTCAGAAGAGTGATGAAACCAATTTAAACCACATTTTTCTTGTGACCCCATCTTTAATGCATCAAATCATTCTGGGATTGTCAATATATTCCATCTCAATTTTATTCTACAGTGTTCGAAATGCCCCAAAATGGTGAGCCTATGGAAGGACTATTGTTACAGCAAGCTATAGATATGCAAACATTCAGAAGAGTGATGAAACCAATTAAAACCACATTTTTCTTGTTTCCCCATCTTTAATGCATCAAATCATTCCGGGATTGTCAATATATTCCATCTCACTTTTATTCTAGAGCATTCGAAATGCCCCAAAATGGTGAGCCTGTGGAAGGACTATTGTTACAGCAAGCTATAGATATGAAACATTCAGAAGAGCGATGAAACCAATTTAAACCACATTTTCTTGTGTCCCCATCTTCATTGTGTCAAATTGTTCTAGAATTGTCAATATATTCTGTCACAATTTTATTCTAGGGAGTTAGAAATGCCGCAAAAAGTTTCTGTTAGACATGCGACTAGAATACGGGTTGTCATAGTTACAACAATAGGTCGTATTCAAATCATCAATGTAAATAATATAATGATTGAATGGCCTTTTAATGTTTTCGTCATTTTACTTAAGATTTTTAGATGGCTCAGCATTTGGAATATAATATTGACAAGCATTTAGGCATTTGGCCCGTGAGGACATGGATGACATGTCTTTTGGCCCATGCCCAAAAAGTCTTGACACCCCTGCTCTAACAGATCTTGTTTATAGTCTGTTTTTGAAACCTATTTCTTATTCAAAAAGTAAACATAGTGGAAGTGCTTCTGAGTGCTAGTCCAGAAGAGGTGCTATATAATAATAATAATAATAATAATAATAATAATAATAATAATAATAATAATTGATGAATAATAATAATAATTATTTTTATTATTATTATTAAGATAATTTTTATAGCGCCATGGGAATGGCAAAAGCCAAAGTCAAGAATGCTTTGACGATTATCACTTGCTTGAGTTGTTAAACAAGTGTCTGTAGATTTTCTCGAATGAAACGATAGAGTAATGCTTTATTACATTACATTACATTAGTTTCTATGGTTCCGACTTACATTTACGCCATGTCGTTTTGCAGCTGAACATGCCGTCAAGTCTTCCGTCGTCTGCCAGCATCGACTTGCCGCCAATCCACGTGCACGCAGAGTATCGCCAGCGCGATTCTCACGTTGACCCGGAGACCGATCAGGGTCTTGCCGAGGGCCTCACCCTGCTCGAGGGCAGCTACTTGAAGGCGGTTGCAGACGTTGGAGCCTTCGAGCACATCCTCACCACAGACCTGCTCAATCATCTGGTGTTCGTTCAGAAGGTCTTCATGAAGGTGGCGTGCATGCCTGATCCATTTCTGCTATTTGCACAATGCTAATGTGCTCCAACATAAAACCATTATAGAATTCTTGCAGATTATGGAAACAGAGCCAAGGTTAATGGCCATGGGTGTCGGGAGGGGGGGCAAGGTGGTGCAACTGCACCCTCTGGAAATTACAAATCTATACAAAAATAAGCAATTATTATTAATAAATTAATATTTGGTCTTAATAACAGTGACATTATCATGTGCCATCTTCAAGTTGAAGGTTGGTAGTCACAAGTTGTTGCCACTTTTCTTGGTCCTCAGGAATTCTTTTTGGTTTTCCATATTTTTCAATGCCTGCCCAGTCTTTGGTGTCCTCCAGCCAAGTTCTTTGAGGCCGCAGCATAATACTAAGTTAAAAAATTAGTCTGTCAGATTTCAGTAAACCTCTATTTTATCACTAATTAATTAATACTCATTCTTAAGATCTTGGTAGTGCTTTCAGGTAAATAAAATGTTGCACCCACTGGAAAAATTTTTGCAGGTGCCCATGTTAATGGCAATCATAAAGAAAAGACTCCTGGAAATCTTTGGGCATGTCATGAGAAAGGATGTACTGGAGAACTTGGCAGTGGCAGGCATGGTGGAAGGGAAGAGATCAAGAGGTAATCAGAGATATAAATCCATAGACAGACTAAGAGAAGGATTGGAGGTAGACAACAAAGTCATGGTTCTGAAGACCACCAGAGATCGAGAAAAGTGGAAGTCCACGGCCGCCAACGCACGCAACGGTGCAAGGCACCTGAAGAAGAAAAGAATCTGCCAGAAGAAAAGAATCTGCCATAGAGATATTCATAGAGTGGGTGACTTGTCCAGGATTGCATTGCAATACAGTGGAGTAAGACTTGAAGCTGGTAGAAGACTTACTTCGCTTTCAGCCACTCCAGTTTTGTTACCACTTCCAGTGATAATTAATTAATCAATATCTGTATTCTCACATACCTTTGGGGCTGAAGTGTGTGTGTATATATATATGTGTGTGTGTGTGTGTGTGTGTGTGTGTATGACTTGTTTTGGTTGTAGGAGGTTAATGAAGTTGTTCAGAAAGTGTCTGGTGTTGATCAACCGGTTCCTCTGTGGGGAGAGGAGTTCTCATCCAGTCACGAACATCTCTCGAAGCCTCTTCTGTATTATTTTCTCTTCAGACTAAAGGTGAACATTTTTGAATGAACAATTTTGGCACGCGCTTACTGATGAGGTTGAAATTCTATGAAAGTAATATGTAATTTGGTCTAAAAAAATAATAGCATCGGAGAAGCTGTATTTATGAATTTCTATAGCTGCTTCTCTTCTTCGTGTACCATGTACAGTGTTTCTGGCTTTACTTATCTGCTCGATGTTGTCTTTAGTGCAGTTCCTGTCGCTTCTCTTAAGACTGTCTGTATACTTTATTTTTTGGCTTCCTTTTGCTCTCTGTCTCTCTTTTTCCTGTTATGACTCGATTTTCGAATCTGTCGTATCGTATTAGATGCCCGAAAAATTCAAGTTGTTGCTTTCTTACGGGCTCCCTGTGGCTGCTCCAATGCCACACGCACACACACACACATTTTAATTTATTTATTTATTATTTATTTATTTTATTTTATATTTTATATATGTATTCCCTTATATACAGTAGTGCTCAAAAAATTTATAAAAATTGTACCCTGTTTGACATTGGCCTGCAGAAGGACTATTGCTACAGTAAGCGATAGATATGAAAATTCAGAGGAGTGAAGAATCGAATTATATCAACATTTTCTTGTGTATCCATCTACATTGCGTCAAACACACGTGGATTTCGAAGCAAAACGAAGTTTAAGGCTTGTTAAAACATTGCAATCACAACCGAGAACACCAATGCTGTAGTTTTTCATTAATGATACTATTCTTACTATTCTATGATTGATGTACAGAAGGCTATAGATATGCAACAATTCAGAAGAGTGTTGAAACGAATTGTATCCACATTTTCTTATATCTCCATCTTCATTGCATCAAACCCTATTAGAACAGTCAATATATTCTGCCTCAGTTTTATATCTCGTAGAATAGTATAATTAATGAAAAATACAGTATAGGTGTTCTTGGTTGTGATTGCAATGTTTTAACAAGCCTTAAAGTTCATTTTGCTTCGAAATCCACGTGTGTTCACAATTTTTTGAGCAGTACTGTATACACATACATATATATGTACATAATTACATAATTGCTTTTGCTTTGGACAGGGCTTGCAAATCACAGCAACAACTCCGACGATGAACGCGGTTCGTCTCGAGACGAGCATCATTGAACTGGATCTGTCGAATCGAATACAGCAGGCCAGTCGGAACAGGGCGAAGGAAGACCCGGAAAAACCGAGCACCGACAGGCTCCCAAAGGCCGGGCCCTTGAAGGTTTTCATCAAAGCACAGGTCGACTTGAACCTTGCCCTTGGGACCATCATCAAGAATCCAATGTTTGAAGAGGCTGAGCCTGAGTTTCAGCACCTGGCCTCCTTTCAAACAAGGATTACCTTGCGAAATGCTTTACAGGTGAAAGTAATTTTATCCAGTGCATCACCTTAGCAGCTTTTTCAGCAAGCTATTAACTTTTGAATTCAAGTCATAAAGTCATTTATGTATGTTGAATTGTGTTTTTGGGCTTGATATTTTTACAGTTAAATGGGTAGTCAGACAGTCAAATAGCCATATATATATATATATATATATATATATATATATATATTGTTGTGTTTAACTTTGGTAATATACTAGTTATTTAATATAGTATATGTACTTCTATTATGTAGGATGAGATGATTCCTGGAGTATCAAAAGACCAAGAGGCTTTGCTTATTGCTTTAAAACGCCCGATTATATTTGTGTTGCCAGCAGCATTTGACAAAGGTTGGCAAGATTTTCCAAAAAAACTTTGTTTCTTTATTTTCTACTTGTTTCACTATCAATAAGTTCCAATGAAATATGCCTGATGAATGATTAACTGCAGTATTTTGTGTTTCACTGTAAAGCTGTTGTCTGCCTATTTTATAGTATAAATTGCATTAGGCTGTGTTTGGAGTATGTTATCAAGATTGCTAAGATATTTGTCAGATATTGTTGACAAACTTTATAACATAAATCACATTGGACTGTATTTTGATGTTATCAAGATTGCTAAGATATTTTTCAGATGTTATTGAAAGGATTTTCTTTTTGTTTTGTTAGCCGTACTTGTCTGGTTGAACTACAAGAACGCCTACGAATACTGGAACGAACAGCGAATGACCCTTAACAAGGAGGTCCAGGCCGCCACTCAACAAGTTCTAGTCAAGCTCCCGCTTACGAACCTCACGCAGACGGCCATTCCAGCCATCGGCACTCTCTTTCTTCAGCTGACTGTCGATGACCTTGGGATGTGTCTGCCCTTGAACCCGTTCACCCAGGTTGTTATTTTGTGAACAACTCGGTGATTGTTTGTTGTGTCTTGCAGCGGAAGGTTCTAATCGTGGCTCGGTTTTCTGACATTAAAGAGATAATCGTTTTTATACTGTGAAAATATTGCCAGTAAGCTTTACTGGTGTTTTCTGTACGAGATTGATTAACCCCTTAACCGTGCATTTAACTGTAACTCAATGTAAAATGGACGGATATATCCGGGGTCCCCAGGGGTTAACAGGGCTTTTGTGAGCTCAATGCATTGGGCTTATCATGACCAGACCAGTGATGTGTGGCAACAAATACCCTATCATTTTCGTCTTTTCTTACGGGTGCTTGAATTGTGTCAGTATAATGCTTTGTTATGGCGATAACTATATAAAAGGAGTCACTTATAAGAGATGTCTTTAGGAGCTTCTCAAAACAGACAATAACAATAGCAATAATATAAATTGGATCAAGAGATTTCTGTGATGCCAGGATTTTTGTGATGCTTGGATTATGTGCGTAGTCTTGTATCAGTTGTGAAGATGAATTTCGTTTCATTGCATAGGCTCGTGCTAATATTCATGTTGTGTATTCTAGGCTTTGACTGCTGGAGCTCATAAAATGATCGATGAACCCGGTGCTGCTCTTGTGTTGACGTTGGAGAATACACAAATATCAGCGTGTTCCTATGGCTCTCTAGTCAGCAAAGGCAAATTCATTGGTAAGAGGAAGAAATAAATTACACGTTGGCAGAACTACTTCAGATTCTGGCGTTTTAATTGAGCTACCTGGTAATATTAGCTATCATCGTCAGGTTCTCTGTACCTGGTAATATTAGCTATCATCATCAGGTTCTCTGTCCTGAGACAGGTTCATGGTTCCATTGTTTTCATTCCTCTCTCTGTGCCTTGCCTCTTCTTTGCTTTCTGCTTTGGTTTTGTGAGGGTGTGCTTCTATTTTCATCGTCAATCCTTGGTCTTCCTTTTGTCTGTTTTCCCTGGTATACTGACTATGTGAATCAACTTTGTAAAATTTTCATGTAAGTTGAATTAAACTAACTAGTATAATAACTGTGTAGAATTGACTGAATTTTTAAAATAAATTCTGTCCTTTGTGTATAAATTGTTTTAGACATGTTCTTTTATTTTAATGGAAATTATGACTTGGATTTTTTAGGATTTTGTCTTCGATTTGCGGACGACTTTCAGGTTTCTTGGGACGATTGGAAACCTGACAAATCGCAGGACATAGTAATGAACGCCCTGGTTGTACCGCACGGAACATATGAAGTCTGTTCACGGACGTTGAACGCCCCTCGGCCGAACGAGCCTCACAGCAATGCTAAATGGATTCTTAACGTTCTGTGGCAGATGCGCGGCATCGACTTCCACCTCGACACCAACATCGGCAAGCGTCTCTCCGCCATCGGCAGCACGCTGACGACTCTCACCGGAGACCAGTTTGACGACGACGACGACACCCAAGTGGCGCACCAAGTTCCGTCCATCAAGGTCGAGCTGCCGACGCGGAAGCAGAGCATGGTGGTCGAGGAGCTCCCGGACTTTGTCTTCGACAGCAGTCTGGACTCGAAGACGCGAGCGCGGCTGATCGAGAAGGAAATGAACGAGCAGGCGAAGCTCGTACAGGACCTGCGCCAGCTGCAGGCGAGCAAGAACACGATCGAGGAGGAGGAGCGCAAGCTGCACGAGCTCCAGGCGACGCTTTTCCACGACTTCCGCCAGGACATAATGAAGAAGCTGAAGCGCCAGAGCGTCAAGGCGTCGGCCATCAAGGACAAGCTGGGCCTCGGAAACAAGCCGCAGCACTCGCGCTCCCATTCGACCGGCATCACTGCCCTGCGCGGACTGCGGCGCAGAGACGGGAGAGCGCCGATGACGCGGTTTACGTCGTACGACACGGGTCACGGCGTCCACTACGCCGGAGGACATTCCAGAACTGTCTCCGTCGACGCCGGCGATCTTCCGAGCGCCGTGGCCACCCCCGAGGTATTCTCGTACGGACCGTCTCCCGCTAAGCGTCAATTCAACTTTGATTTTCCGGAAGAGGACTCTGCCCCGAACAGTCCAAGCCTGTCTCATGAACCATCGGCTTCCGTTGATCATGCTCTGATTCATCTTCATGAATTCAGCGATTCGTCTTCTGATTCGGAGATCGGGGAACAAGACCTCGTATATCCTCGTTGCACAATCACAAAGTGAGTGTACTTTCTTTTGAATATCTGAGCTAATCCCAAGCTTCTATAGCACCACTTCAAAATGCACAAAAGCATCAGCCGATGGCACACCAAATCAAAATCATTCACAATCCAGGTCAAATCCAGGATATCCGACCGGACAACGAGGTGACAGTCCATGGTGGATAACCCAGGACAAAAAGATGGGGTTTTAATCGTGTTCTAAACATAGGTAGAAACATAAACATAGGTAATTATCAGTATGCACATGCTTAGACAATGAGTCCCAGATAAAGGTTACAGCTCTGTAATAATTTAGCATCAAGGCAACTGAGGGTTGGTTGAGTGAAACACTTGCTGCTTTCTATTCTCACACACACAGTTAAGGAGCAAACAGTATGTTCAAGGTCTCAATACAGCGACTAGAGTAAGATTTGAACATGCAACCCCTTGATTGTATGCAGTCTTAGTCTTCACCTTTGCCGTACAGTAGCCTACATAACATTTACTACATGACTAAATGCTGCAGCTTCAAATCATGCTTTTATGGTATTTCCTTACTGTTACTTTGTTTATGTACTTTGTTATTTCATTTAATATCATTTGAAATGTGATTTACAGATGTGCCTGAACATTTCTTATGTCAGATGCTTTCCCATGTATTATCTGAATCCGATTGACTGTATTGATTTAGTAACCAGAAGATATTTAGAGGATATGGTTTTTGTGATTGCACTTACCATCCTTAGTTTTCTCTTTGCTTCAGAACTGACGTAGCAACTCCTCCGCTTTGCAACACTCCGGAGGAGACGGTCCTTCCGAAGGCCCCGAGCCAGGACTCCACCGGAGGGGCGTCCCTAAGTTCTGCGGGCACCAAGGTTCTCCCCGAACCAAGTGTTGACTTTGAGCTGGATGTCAAGGTCGCGATCGAGAGCGGAAAGTGCGTGTTGCATCCGAAGGAACCAAAACCAGATTCGGAGACTGACGCACGCCGGTAAGAGCTTTTGCTTTAAAGAGGATGATGGCAGTGATAATGATGATGATGATTGTGACAGCAGTGATAGACCAATTCATCTAGCAACCACAGTAGTAGCGTAGTGTATTATTAATTCTCACAACTGACGTGTGAAATCTGTTTTCGCAGGACCCTTTCTGGTAAGGTTCACCCTCCGGTCTCACCGAAACTCGTCGAACGCAAGCGGTCGAGCGCGAAGAAACTGACAGTGGATTCGGCCGCGTTGTCAAGTGGGAGGTCGATTCAGCCCCACCTGCCCCCAACATCACCGTTTTCTTTCTTCCCGGAGTGGATGTTAAGGTTTGTTAAAGAGGAAATTCTCAAATTCTTTGTTTGAGTGGAATTGTAGATTATACTTTGGCATTATTTCTTTCTCTTTTATGTTTTTATTCCTATATTCTTATCCTACTTAGTGCACCATCACTTGCACACACACACACACTCTCTCTCTCTCACTGAGTATAAGCAGCATTCTTTCATATTTTAGACTGTATCTTTAATGCATATCTTTAGTTAGCATGTTTGTATATTTGTTCATGATAATAGTATTACTGAAGTTCAAAGTCTTTGACATCATTGGCAGTGTTTGTATGGAGTCTTAATGGTCACTTGTTTATTTTATGCTACTTCGAGAAATGCACAGGTGTATTTTGTAATTTTTTAAAGGTGTTCTTATTGTGTTATTTGCTGGCATCCTGGGAGAAAACACTGTTAATTTGTACCATGATTGGTTGAATTGATTTGTGATTCAGTGTGAATTTCAGTTGGGAGTTGGTTACAATTTTTTTCCAGTAGCCTCAAGTCCACGTTTAACTGTATTTTAAAACCAAACTGCATATGGTCTCATAGATCTATGAACGGTGTGGGCGTTTTATTTTGTCTGCTAATATGAACAGCATAGATTGATTGCTCAGGTTCTCTGTAGTTTAATTTTGAGGTCTATAACTCGCAGGTACACTATGTCTTTTCGCCTGAATTGTCTGACCAGACTTCAGACTTAGGCTGTGGTTCGAGATCTGAGGTAAACCATTGAAACGGCGTCAATTCAGTTGACGCCTTCATTCGTTGCTCAAACCGACGACGTGTTATTCATTGATCGTCTTATTTTTTGATCGATCGTAATTAAGTTATTAGTTGCTTGATCCCTCTGATTTGTCAATTTAAACCAGCGGTTTGCTGGAAATCCGAATCATTTTGACGTTGCTGCTGCTTTGCAAACTTTCAGGTGCTTACTTCACTTATTGTGAGATTGTGTCCTGTTGGGTGATTGGCCAGGATTTGGCTTTTTGCTTTCAGATCCTAAAGGGTGGCGCAAAAAACCAGACTAGTCACATTAAGTTTGGCATTTGATGTAGTCCGGTTTTTTTGCACCACCCTGTAGACGTGATTTTGCCATGATATTTGTTTTTGCTGCAATTATCTGGATGTGCTATTTCTAATAATAACTGCTTTTGAAATTTTCTTGTTTATGGGATAAATTGTGGTCCATTGTGATAAGACAGACTCTGCGCTATCAGTTATCATCGGTTCCCATATGCTTTGCATAGGCAAGCATTTGTTTGGCAAAGTCGAGCAGTATGGTTGAGAGTGACAGTGGTACAGAGCCACTGGGGGTTAATACTCTGGGCTTTCTTAGAGCTTTAGTTTAGGAGTCAATTGTGTTAGACTGAAAGATATGATTATACATCTGCTTTTTCGGACATATTTCTATTATGAGCCACTTTGGGGCCCATTAAGAATTATAAGCGGTGCTTTGTTACTTCATATTAAGAAGATTTTATATACCAAAATGCGGTGCTTAGAGATCTCCCCCACCATAACAGGCAGTGAACTCTTCAGGTATTTTGTCCTGGTGCAGCACATCTTGAACAATAAATTGCCTGAGTTTAACACAGTATAGTGCTGCATAATAATAATAATAATAATAATAATAATAATAATAATAATAATAATAATCTTTATTCATGACAAACACAGCATCAAATAGTACACAAACAAGGAATAGCACAAATCTACTGAACAAAACTAAATAAATTAAACTAATGTTTAGTGGGTTGCTGGAACATGTGTGCAACAAAGGTAGCGCTAATCGGGAAGAGGTGCTATATAAATGCTTTGATTCATTACATTACATTACATATTATCGGATGCTGCAAGGTTACAAGTTATGCTGTTGTTGCTAAACATGATTGAGTTCCACTAAACAGAGCTTGTGTCTTTATTTTGCTTGTTTCAATCGACTGTAACTTCGTTTGATTGAGTTGTGAGAATCTTTGATCTCGTGTTATCGCTTTTCATTTGCAACATGTCTTCTTCTAAGTATTGCTGCTGGCTTTTTACATTGTGCTGCCACTGTAGAGTATATAATATGTTACTTACAAGTGTTACCGATATTTGCATTGTATACTAAAATTCGGATCTGTTATTTGCAAGCGTTTGTATGACGTAGGAATTGATTGATTTAGTCACTTCTGTGAGATCCTAACTTAGTGCTATGCTTTCTTAAACGGTAGCATGTAATTGTTTGATTCGAATGTACTTCGGAAATCATTTGTTATTGATATTATTAATCTTGGCTGATCGCTAATGACAAGTTTCCCTCAATGCAATTAATTCTTACCGGTAAAGGTTGTTCTATAGGTTCGATGCCCATGTGGGGTTAATACCCCCAATTTTTCATGGCATAGGCTGTATTGGTTGAAAGAATAGTAACAGAAAGATGAGCTGAATAGTTTTTTGTTGTAATTTGAAACTCTCTGGGCAGAGGGCATTTCCTTTGCTCTTTTGGACTGGTTCCCTTCTTTTGGCTTTGAAATATAGCAAAGGAATGCTTTTCAGACTTTGGGGCAGTCTTATGGGGAATGTCTTACAGCTCAAAATGCTTTTGTAAGTGCACCATTGAGTACCATGGAAAAGGTTTAGAACTGGGTTCCTAGTGGCTGTTGGCAGTTATGTTTGGTCTAATCTTGAACTTCTATAGCGCCACTTCATAATGCACAGGAGCATCAGCCGATGGCATGATGGTCTGGTATGAAGAAGCCATGCAGCGTGTATGTAAAATTTAGTTCATAAAACCTTATGCACATTATATCCAATACCATCCATTATAGTAGTGTATGACGTGGGACTGTGTACACTATACATTGCAGTACTTTATAACAGAGTCCATTATAGAGAAGTTTTCTATTGTATTTGCTGAATCATTCTGTGGCTTATCATAGTTCGATGGGAAATTTCTCTAGATACGAGCATTGCCATTTTTGCTTAAATGTAATTTGATTTTGTTAATTTTCATGTCAAATGTGTAATAAGCAAAATGATTGCGTTTCTCACTTCTGATGGATTGCATGGTTGAATTTGCATCACTTAATACAGAGGTGACCAAACTATGGCATGCATGCCACATCCAGCCCGTGAGGTCAGTTTATCCGGCCCGCCACCTAAAGTTGCTTGACGAAAATAGCTGTGATGCCTTTATCTTTTTGCTAAGGTTTTCTTCTTTGTAAACATTTGCTGAATAAACATGTTGGTTCTCTTCTTTGTGTGTGTACTGGATGCTACTTCATCCATGGCTAATGTGAAATGCTAGACTTAGTTTTCTTCCTGACCTTCCATTCTGACTTGCAAGTATTGAACAGAATGGTTATGTGACCCGTGCTCATTATTATATAGTTTGGTGACCTCTGACCTAAAAAATGATGAAAGAAGAGAGAAATGTCCTTGGAGATAATTAAGATACAAGTTTCTGCAGTTTTGCAGTTACATTTGTGTTTACATTTACATTTGTGCGGCACTTCTGCCTTTGAGTTACGTCTATTTTTATACCTGCAGGTTCATTACAGCTCTAAGATGGCTGGCTACGAGAGTTTTGCCTATCCCGACAGTGCAAGAGCTGACGGTATTCACTTGGCGACAGTGGCAGAAGATGTGGCAGACAGTGGTCAGCCGACGTCAGCAGCGTTTGGCAAAAAGTCCAGCAGCTTCAAGAAGGCGAATCTCTATGCCTGGGTGTCACTCCAGCAGCTGCCCGAGGTACTCTACTGTTTATCCTGCTTTTATTAGGATATCCATGCTTAATTTCTTATTTATCATTTCTAATTGTCATTAAATATGCTAGTTATCATTAGCAAATAAAATCTTACATTACAAGGCTGTAATGCAAGATTTTGGAGGATATTTAATTGGACGATATTCAAGATATTTAAGGATATAAAAAGTTAAAATTAGTGCTGTGGAAGGGTGTTGTTAAGCTGCTGTGATATGCTCATCGTTTCAAAATGTTTAGGAAATGCTGATTAGTCCAGCACTTTTGGACTTTCTCGAGCAGGCAATTGAACCCATTCCAAAGATAAAGCTTGTATCTCTCAAGGGCCACAAAAATGGTAACAGTAGCTTGTTGTTTGTTCTTTACAAAATTAATTTAAATAAAACAAGTTAAAATTAACTGCTGGGCATTTTTCAGACTATTTTGACATGAGCAGTAACTTGGTGTTTAGTAATGAAATTTTAATGCATATTTTAATCTGCAGGTCGTTATTATTATGATTGATGTATACTGCCATGTGTTTTAGTTGTAAAATTTTTGCTTATGTGACCATTACTTGTAATGAGTGCAAGGTATATTGCAGTAGGACAGAGGTATTCAAGTGGCAACCCACGGGCCAGATCCAGCCTGCCAAGTGGTGAGAAATGGCCTGTGAAGATGCAGAAATGATAAATTACTTTCTTCTAAAACTTACTAAATATTTTTTTATGTCGTGTATCCAGCATACTGTATTTTATTACTTATAAATTATGTTTTTTCAAAAGCCCCTTCCTCTCCGGCACAAGTCATTAAAAGTGTGTCCCTTCATTTAAAAATTTAATTGGGCATCCCTGCAGTGTTTATTTTGCATGAGTGTGAGACATGTAGTCAGTGTTTTATCCAGGCCTGCTAGGGGGAGATTTTCCTCCCAAAACCTTAAAATTCCCCCCAATCCAAGCACTGGAAAAAATTTGCACTGAACTGGGCCTCTTTCCCTCCAGCCAAGTCAAAGTCCTCACCCCACAAAGGCCTGGAGTCTGGATAAAACACTGCGTGTAGTTCATGTGCACGAGGTGATTTTGTACGGCATGTGTTTAGCAAACAACCGCGTCAACATCGACCTCGACACTTCTGCGACGTCTCTCGTCTCGAGCACGAATTACGCTTACTCGTCGTTTCCCGTCGACGTCATCGTCTACATCCGCGTCCAGCCGTCGCTCGTGCGGTTCACGTGTCTGCCGGTGTCGCGGGTCGAGTGTCTCTTGCGAATGCCGTCACTGGATGTGGTTTTCTCGACGAAGAAGGCGGATTCGGAGACTGGGCTTACGAGCGACGCGGTGACGGGAAGCAAGACAAAGGGTGCGTTTTTGTTTTGTTCACTGACATCGAATTAATGCAGAGGGGTTTAAATATACAGTAGAACGCCATTATTACAGACTCAGTTATGATGTATACTCGATTATAAAGTACTATAATGTACAGTCCTGCTTCTTTTCAGTGGCATAGCCAGGATTTCCGGAAGGGGGTTTGTTTTGGTCATAACCAACTCCCCCCCAAAAATCTTGATAAGCAAAAAAGGTAATCTCCACTTTTTTCCTTCCCAAATGCGCTGACAAGCGAAAAAAGTTCGTTGATAACCACCAAGAGGGGTTTTCACCCCAAAATCGCCTTAAAAAATAAAAAATGCATGGGAAAACATAAAAATGTTGTCCACACTGTCCAAGGGAGGTTTTAACCCCCAAAACCACCCCTTGGCTATGTCACTGCTTCTGTTGCTTTTGAGTTGGTTATAGCTGTACTTGAAGGAACAACGTAACTTTATATACTCTCACTAAGACAAACAGTATTCCATTTTTATCGGAGTACGTACGAAAAAGAAACAAGGATTTTCACAGATTTGGCCGAATAATCTTTTACTATCGCCGTTTTTGTGTGTCTAGTTGCATCAGATGTGCAGAAATCAGGTACACTGCCACAGCGCGCGTTCAACGTGTCTCGATCTCATCTTTCGAGCGCCGGGCAGCTCGACCCTTCGGCCAGCGGTGGTCTTAGCGTGACGGCATGTCTCAACGACTTCTCATTGTACATCTTCCATCCGTATGGAGGCGGACAGAAGAAAGCAACCCTGTCTGTGCTGGAAAACACCTTCCGCAAGGGAATCAAGAACATGTCAGGTAGTTATTTACTCTTTAGCTGTTTTTTTAAATATCTCGGTTAAAGTCCTTTTAGGAGAAACTTATATCATGATATCTTGTTTGAGGAGAGGAAATGCTGAATGGTGAGGTTCATGCCTCTGTTTTAGTATCTCCTTGTTAACGTAGATATTTGAAAAAAATGCATACTCAGTAATGACATATGTTTTTTGTAACTATTCATTAGACACTGATTGAGTGAGTGAGTGAGTGAGTGAGTGAGTGAGTGAGTGAGTGAGTGTGAGGGAGGGAGGGAGTGAGCGAGCGACCAAGCGAGTGTTTGGTCTCTATATTTGTTTTTGTCAGCAATTTCCAGGACCCCATTTTGTAGCCCAGTTTGCTAAGTCTACTGGTAATTCAAAATATTTTAAAAGTATTTTTCTACATCTGTTTGGATTTGCTTGCTTAAATCTGACAGATTTACAGTTTCAATTTCGACTGGTGTTGCCTTTTGCCACATGGTGTTTTTTCATTTTAGAAACTAAATTTATTGGAAATCTTATTTGTTTTTTTTTACGACAAGACTCGTCGCTCGGAGACAAGGGGACTCCAGTTCTGGAAACTGGAAGAAAAGACTCACTGAGCCTGAATGTTGAATTTGTGAAAGTTAACATATCGCGCAGTCGAAGAGGACTTCTGCCAAGCGACTTTCATTCATCTTCGTCTTCTTCCAATGCCACCCTGCTGACTCCTGACCCAGCAGGACAAAAGGCGGCTGCTGCTAACAGCGTCAGATTCTCAGGTTGACATCTGCCAATCATAAGAGAGAAGCCACCGTTTGAATTTTGTTGCGGCAGTATTTGCATTTTGCTTTAAAGTTCAAAATTTAGTTGATTCGATGATTAGTAAGTATGTTAGAGATGTCAAAAGTCAAATGTCAAGTTTTAAAAGGTGGATAAAGGTGGGAATTTTGAGTGTGATATGTTGTTTGTGTGAACTTCTTTCAGCAGTTGAAGTGACATGTGTTGTATCATGTTTGGCAAAATATCATTTTGTGAATTTGCATAAATAGCATGAAATTTCAACTGTTGTTCAAGTCTATTGTTAGGCAGATTTTTCTGAGCTAATGACCATATTTGTATTTAATTAGTTTAGTTTTAGTTTAGTTTATTTTATGCCTTCAACGTCATACATATTACATACAATAATTATATAATACAGTAATTTCAAAATTTAATTAAAAATTTCAAAAGATTAACATAGAGAACTAGAGAGCTCTTAACTAGTAGAGACATAAATTTAATTTGAATAGTTATATTCATAAATTTTGATTTGAATAGTTTTGTTTATTTGAAATGGCTCTTGTGCTTTTGATATTATGGTTGAATTTACGCTGATCTGTTTGTGTTTCTTGTTGTCAGCGGTTTGTGACATTGGTTCGGCGTCATTCAAGTACGACATGCGACGACTCCTCGAGATCCTCGCGCTTCCAAAGGCCTGGTACCGACGGTCACTGGCAAGACGGATGTTCCTGGGAGAGGAAACTGCAGTTGTGGACAGTGATATTGAATCAGGTACAGTTGTTGTTGTTGTTGTTGTTATTGTTGTTGTTACCAGTGTTGTTTTCGATATCCAATGCTCGAATTATGGATAGTAAAATTTTGGATTGACTGAATGTTGAGGAAGGTTGTGAAAGCGTAGTTTTGCCAGCAATTTTATAATGATGGTCAGGTTTTCTCCACAATTTGAACCAAGTGCCAAGTGAATACAATGATCATAATGATATATCATTAGAATAATCCTCTGCTCTTTTTATTTTATTTTTTATTTTATTTTATTTTTTCTATGCTCTGAAATGTTTAACGTGAGCGATTGATTTACATGTTATGTATGTAACTAGTATGTTTTTGTTGTTGGGAATAAACCAGTGTTACTTACTTACTTAATAAAAGTTGTCTTTAACTGGCAAATTTACTCAATGTGTTGGTGACAGTTTTGTTTTCTTGTCTGTTTGTTATCTGGGTTTTCTTATGGCTGCATCAGTAACGAATTGAAGTCATAATTGTTGTGTGCTTTTGATAGAATATGCCTCAGCATGTCTATTTTGATTTTTTTGGGTGGGGGAAGGAGGGATTGAGTACTGCTGAAGAATTGTGTGCTTATTATTATTATTATTATTATTATTATTATTATTATTATTATTATTATTATTATTATTATTATTATTATTATTATTACAGTGGCGAAAAACAATGGACTATATTATATGCAAACCTAAATGTGGCTAGTCCAGTTTTTTTGCGCCATCCTGCATTACTACTATTACTATTATGTATCATTTGTATTATGTGATTACTACTACTACTACTACTACTACTACTACTACTACTACTACTACTACTACTACTACTACTACTACTACTATTATGTATTATTTGTATTATGTATTACTACTACTACTACTACTATTACTATTATTATTATTATATTTGTGTTTAAGATGTGGAAGCTGCTCAGAATCTGTCAAGCTCTTCCCCAACATCAGAATCTTCCCTGTTTACTGCAGTTAACCAGGCTCCGAGTGGAGAGGCACTGGATTTGTGGAGATCAGATAAACGACCACATGAAGGTGATGACAGCATTTCTATTTCTTGGTTATTTTAGTCTTTCTTGTCAGACTATCCTTAAATTTTGTGGTCCCACTTATTCTGTGTATATTTGTAGCCAGTCTTTGAAACCACAGATCATGTATTTTCACTGATGCAATATACAGATGTGATTAGCACACTGTGTTTTAAATTGCACCCACTGGTTGTACTTTGGAGACCCCTGGTGTATAGTATATATGTGTTCACGTATGACGTGTATCTATTGTATAGGCGATATAGCCAGGTTTAGTGTGTATGTTCAGTGAGTAAAACTTGTATAATGTACAGCTTGTATGTTGGAAATTATGTAGATAATTCTAGTCTCTGCAATTTTGAGGGCTCGTGGCGAAATGTTGCTAAATGAGACAAGGTTGATCAGATTTTCGTACTAATCTTTAATCTCAATAAAGTTCCAACATAAAAACCAGAAAAAGACAATGCCCACCCTCTCGCAGCCACCTAGCGATTTAACAGAGATTCAACATAAGTAAGTAAGTAAGTAAGTAAGTAATATATAACAAACATCATCATACAAGCAACATAAGTAAGTAAGCAAACCCCCACAAGAAGAGGATCTCACAACAGCAGATATACGAGTGAGAACGTATATGAAATTGTATTCTTCATCGTCTGCGGATTTTGACTTGTGGTTTTTCCGTGCTGCAGAGCGACCGGTTTCGTCAAAGGCGAAGTCATCAAGGGATCCTGTTTTGTCCGTTCCTGACATTCCGTCTGTCGACGTCCAGTCGCCTTTCCAGGAGCCGGTGTATCCGGGACCCTCTGCGGCGGGGTTTCTGCAGTCGGGAGCGGCGACGAAATCCGTCACAAACTGGGAGACGCTGGTCCTCTTTGCCGTGAACCTGTCACGGCTCGACGTTGTCGTCAACATGAGTAACGTCATGGGCAACACAACGTCAGTATTTGCTTTCACCTTTGCAAGCTCAATTCCAGTTTATTATTATTATTATTATTATTATTATTATCATCATCATCATCATCATCATCATCATTACTGTTGTTATTATTATTATTATTATTGCTACTACTACTACTACCTCTACTAATATTATTACTACTACTACTACTACTACTATTAAGACAATTTATATAGCGCCGTGGAAAAACAAAGGTCAAAGTCAAAGGTGCTTTGGCAGATGTCACTTGTAAAAGTTCTTAAGTAAGTAAGACAAAACTTCTATAAAGCTACCAGAAAGCTTGGTGCAGCACACCAGCTTATTCACGAGCGCTCAATCTGGGTGAAGTCCATAGTTCGTGATCCGTTGTCCGTGGTGGTCAGGTTGTAGATCCAGGTAGTCAATAAGTGAGTCTTCCGGTTAATCCTGAATGTCGTGATCGATTTGCAAGCCTTGACATGCAAAAGCAATGCGTTCCAAAGGAGAGGATTTCCTCATGAGGCCGATCATTCACCAAACTTGGTAGTCTTTGCCCAGCAGAGGTGGAACTGCTAGACGCATCTAACTGCCTGAACAAAGTCTTGAGCATCAATCGTGTAATGTAGAACTTCGTTATAGCGTACTTGGCAGGTGTGTAAAATTTAGTACGTAATATCTGAGGTATGTTGTATCTAGTGCCATCCAGTATGGTAGTGCATCGATTGCGATAGTACATTCCAGTACATTATGACCGAGTATGCGTTATAACTGAGTCCATTTTATATCAAAGTTCTCTGTAGTTATGAAAATGTTGATTTGGAGATGATGTGTCGTTTTGATATATACCGGTAGTTTGATGTGAGATTTCGTGAACATAGATGAACCAGTCTGTTATGGTCACCTTTTTTCTTTTCAGAATATCATATTAGAATAATTATTAGAATAATTCAGAATATCTTATTATTAAAATTGAGTTTCTGGGCTGTGATAGTATGTCAAAGAGATAAACTCATCTGCATGTTGGTTTTCTTAAGATGGTCAACAAAAGACCTGAAGTCTCAAGGTCGCCTTTCGATCGACAGCATTGGATATAAGAACATGAAGATAATGGCCGGGCTTGGAGGATCGAAACTAGAGGCACGCGGAGGCATCATCGGTGGCAATATTGAAATTCAAGGCCTTGACATTGAAGGTAGAGTTTTTTTGTTGTGAAATTTGAAACATTAGAAACTAAACTGAAGTGATTGCCTGACTATGAAGATGTTCATTAGTAGACGAGAGTGAAGACCGGAGGTCTGGATATGCTGTTTTACAGTCTGAAAAGGACAAAATTTAAATAAGGCAAAATACATTGGTGTGCAAAATTTTAGAATCAACTTTGGTTTTTGCAATTATTATATTACAATTATTTTAATTACTGTGTTGTTTTGAGAAGGAGAAGTAATAGAATGCAGGGAAAGGAATAGATGCCAAGAGAAGAAATCAAGGAAAAGAAATTTTAAGAGGAGTGATTCCAGACTTTTGTACAGCTCTGTAGAAAGAGAAGACATAGAAAAGAGGAAAAGGGATAGAAAACTAGAGAAGAAATAGAAATAGAAGAAATTTTAAATGATGTGATTTCAGACTTTTGCACACCACAGTATTTTCCTTAATAATTCACAGCGATAATTGATTGAATATAATTGAATGCAGTCACCTGATGTTGTTTTAACACATGGGCTGTGTATTGATGCATCTCTCTAACAGTTTGCATCAGCGAAGATCCTGGTCGGGAACCAGAGCATATCATAACGTCCAGGCTCCACATAATGGAGTCGCGGCTGGACTACATGGGGTCGAGCATTCTCATTGGACGGATCAGCGACCTTGCCGTGAAGGTCAACGACGAGTGGCAGGTCGAGGCTTGCCATCGCGACGACAAGATGCGGCCGCCGCTTACGAACAGGTGGGCCACATGTTGTCGGTCTCCCAGTTTTCAAAGCATATTGTTTTACTAGCCATGCAGAAGTGAGTGCTATTTTGTATTGTATTGCATACAATTACAGCTATTCCATAAGAGTATAAACTGATAAAGGTAGTCCTGTACGCTGATCTCCGTGTATTATGCAGACAGTGACGCAGGCGGCTTACGCCATTAATCTAGAGTAGTTTGCCATTACTTTATCTAGACCCATGTTTATGAGAATATAATCTGGGTTAGATGAACGGCTCTAACGTTTTGAAGTTTTGTTTATGAAGCGAAATTATTAGCTTGCACTTCCAAGATGAATAATATGACTGTTTACTACTGGAGTGAATTAAGTAAATAAATAATCCAGAATAAGAATCACGCTCTAACCAATTAAAATTAAAATTACTGGGTACATAGCTGCAGATATAAAAATAAACGTGATGTTCTAAATTTGAATGGTCATAGTTCTATAATTATGAAAACATCAAGCATGCTACAATTTGAGTTTTGTTTATTTGGCATATAGTATTTATAGAAATTGTTGAGGCAACTCAGGGGCATGAACCCTTGACCCTTACAACCTTCATTGAGGGGTGTCATGGTTTGCATGAATTTTGTATTTGACTACTATCAGTACATTATGAAACAATGAAGTCTACAGGGTGGTGCAAAAACCGGACTAGTCACATTTAGGTTTGGCATTTAGCATGGTCTGGTTTATTTGTGCCACCCTGTACTATTTTGATGTTTTAACCTGTAGGTCAGTCATTATATTTGTCCACGGAGACCTCAGTTGGGACAGGTTTCATCTGATGATATCGCGTTCGACAACACCGGATCTACTGAAGATGGCGCACAAGTTGGAAGAATTCTTCACCCAGCAGCGCACAAGCAGCAAGCGCGTCTTTTCTGCGTTCGGGCCAGTGTCGAGTGCATCCAAAGCGAAAGTAAAGCAAAAAGACGAACGTACGTGTAATAATTCAGCATTTCAGTTAAACATAGATATGTGCAGCCATTTGAGCATAGACATTTAACATGATTTAAGGGTTAGTCAGAATGGTATGTAGTAGCTGTATTCTATAAAAGTTTAGGAAGAAGGATTTAGTTTTTTATGCTTATGTATTTTGAATGCATTGTGTTAAACCAGGGCTGGAAAAACCTAGATTTTTATAAATAAAATTTAAGTTTTTAGTTTTTTTTTTTAGGTTTTAATGTTTGGCATGTCAACATCCATAAACCCTTCTCTATTTCCTTGTCACCTGTGTTTTGCTGTCTGCAGAAAGTAAAAAGCTTTTACACCATTAAAGATGAGTTTTTCATTTTTCAACTTAAAACATAAAATTTGACTTTTTAAGAACATTTTTAAAACCCTAAAAAGACCTAGATATTTTAAAACCACATTTTCCAGCCCTGTATTATGCACGTTTTGTTTCAGAGGTTGATCAGACTGTGATGTGGTACAGTAACTATGCACTGTCAAAGTTTCACCAGAATGATTCGATACATTATGAATTAGATTTGTGTGCGAATTCGTTTAGAATACATCGTATCGTACACTTATTATCCCGGAGTTGAATCATTTGTTTTGTAGACTCGTGGATCTCCGAGATCCGCCATCATCGTCACTGGCAGAAGGTGCTTAAGCACCTGAGTTGTTCAAAGCTGTCGATGTTCTCGTACACACTCCCGGACCGCGACACCGTCATCGGCGGGACGATGAGTCTCCAGGGCAAGAACATCTCGCTGGCGTGTTTCCATGGAATCAACTTCCGTTCGAAGTCATGGGCGCTTTTCACGATGGACGAACCGTACATCTGTTTTGCAACAGAAGCTGCGGACGTCGAAGACGGTTAGTTCGCCTGTCTTCGTCTCTATCAGTTGGATGTTAATAAGGTAAAGGTAAAGGTAGGTACTATACTTGGATCCAAGTGTTGCTTTTCAGCACTTATCTCCGGTCTAGGCAATCAGGGACGTAGGTGGTATAATCCATTAATCTGAGGTAGTTTGCCATTACTTTCCCCAGACCCACATTTTACCTCGCAGCTTAACGCTGCTCCTCAGTTTACCACTGCCCTCTAGTGAGTAAAGCAGAGTCAACCTTAGGGCTCCTGCGGGAACCGAACCTGTGACCTTCTGCTCCATCGCCCAGTGTTGTTACCACTCTGCTAGCTTCATGCCTGATGTTAATAGCCTTCTTTATTAGCTACATGGGATCATAGAGATGTTGACTGCATGTTTCACCATTTTGTTGCCATTGGACTCTCTTCTTTCCCAATTCGGTTATTGTGTGGAGATGTTTTTTGTTGATTTTATGGGAGCATTGCTATGTTTTTCTGGCATAATTAAAATTTTTAAGTTGAACAAAAGTGTTGTTTTAAGTTGACTCTGTTGACAGAAATCCTCGTTTTGGATATTTTAACCATTTTGCAAATGAAAATTGATGCAACAGTATGCATCGATTCATAGGTAGCCAACTATTTTCATGCATCTGCAGTAGTATTATTAGTAATAGTAACAGTAGTATTAGTATTAGTAGTAATAGTAACAGTAGTATTAGTATTAGTAGTAATAGTAACAGTAGTATTAGTATTAGTGTTAGTGGTAGTAGTGTAGTACATGTAAACACATGTTAGGCCATTCACAAAGAATTGAAGTTAAGGTTTGTAAGTGTGGAGCAAGTGAGGGCAAGCAACTTGCCAAAGGTTGCTATGCAGTGGCTAGGGTCAGATTTGAACCCGCTACCCTCCAGTTGTGTGACAAAACAATCCTACCACTATGCTAATCCTACCACAGCCCTGTACACTCGCAGCTGAGCCTATAAGTGTTGTTTTCATTGCAATATTTGTCATTATTGTGCGCATTTCGATTTGAGCAGCGGGGGCGAAGTCGACGCACATCGTTCAGAATCTGTCGTTCCAGCTCGGTCACAACATGACAGAGATGACCGAAAAGCGACAGATGGCGATGATCTGCAAATTGTCTCGAGGTCATTACATGCCTCCGCCTTTTACGAGCGTTCAGGAATGGTTTCACTATTCATTTGCTACAGCAGAAAACAAAGGTCAGCTTCATCATAAGGATCATTAATTATTGTCTTTTTTTAATCTTCAGCATCATCATCATCATTAATATGATTAGATTAGGTAATTAGGTATTGATGTGTTAATTTGATTAATACACAGTGATTATATTAATAATAACGTTAATAACATTAATATTAATACTAATAATAATTATTATTATCTTCAATCAAAATTTATTATTAATATTATGTGAAAGTTCCACAAAAGGCAACTGCGTTAAATCTCTGGAGTGTCACAGATATTTGTAGTAGAGAAAGGATGTCTCTCTCTTTCATCTCCAGATTATTATTATTATTATTATTATTATTATTATTATTATTATTATTATTATTATTACGTGGTTGTTGACGCACATTGAGTCATTCACTATGTGAAGAATTATAAGTGTGACCTGAACAGTGTAGGTCAGTTGTGGATGAATTGAACATACCTTCACGAATTAGAACTGATACTATAAGAGTAAAGGTAAAGGTAAAAATGGTAAAGGTATACCTCCGTGGTCTCAGCACCTGTCGGAGGACTGAAGGGTTAGCGCCTTCAGTTTTTCTTGGCATCGGCTGCTATACAGGTGCATAATTAACCCCTTAACTGGGGACCCCGGATATATCCGTCCATTTTACATTGAGTTACAGTTAAATACCCAGTTAAGGGGTTAATGCTACTGTTGTGTAAATAGGAATTATGCTTCGATTTTCAATTGGCAAAATGTTTTATTGCTAATGTAAGCAATATGTCTGTATGTGGTAATGGTACTGGGCTTTCTATTCTCAGGTCAGGTCAGGTCTTCGTCCTCCAGCTGTGTCCAGCTATTGACTTCTCCATGACATCTCTCCAAAGTTCTCTGTCCTTTGCTATTTCTTCCAAAGTCATTCGATGTCTTCCGTCAGTTTTTCCATTGAGATTCATCCCTGCCATGTGCAGATCCTCTTCCAAACCGTCCACCCATCGTCTTTTAGGTCTTCCTTTAGATCTTCTCCCCTCTGGTTTGTAGTTGAAAATTCGTTTTGGGTTTCTTATTTCTTCCATTCTGAGTATGTGTCCAGTCCATTTCATTCTTCTTTTTCTGATAACTTCCACGATGCTCGGTTGCAGTGTTCTCTCTCTAACTTCTTCATTTGTTATATGTTCTTTGTATCCAATCCTTAGTATTCTTCTAAGCCATTTATTTTCTGTTGCTACTAGTTTTTTCTCAAATTCCTTTTTTATGGTCCAAGATTCACATCCATAAATTAGTATTGGTATTACACAAGTGTTGAGAATTCTTAATTTTGTTTTCATCCCAATGTCATGTCTTTTGAAAATATTTCTATTCTGCTGTCGTGGAATGCTAAATTTGTCCTTCTTTTCTTCAGATCTTGACCAATTTCCTGTGATGACCCGACCCACCGACGGCACCAGCGACCTCCACCGCCAGACGTCTCGTCGAACGACGGAATACACGCACGACACGGAAATCATTTTCATTTTGCCGTCGCTGCAGATGCACCTGAAGACGGAACATCTCCAGGGAGAACATGAGCCGCAAGATGACGGTGACGTAGATTCTGTGGATTGTGTTTCGTGATATCTTGTGACGGACTTCGGTTCCTCGATGTATTTAGAAAACTTTCTTTGTTTCATTTATTCTATTTTTTTTTATTTATTCTTACTTCTGATTTATAGCAGACTAGATGGTGAGAAGAGACTATATAATAATAATAATAATAATAATAATAATAATAATAATAATAATAATAATTAACTGATTATGGTGGCATATCGTACAAGTACTACTAGGACACCTTACAATTAAAAATACAGTATATCTTTCATCTTAAAAGAACACTGGTTTAGTACAACATTTGCAGAATCGTTGCTGTAACTCTAATTAATTATCAAAATGAAAAAGTGAGTTATCTGACAACAAGAGAGACATTATTAAAATTGTCAAAGACTGAGTTGTCAATTCCACGCTATGTTCGAATGGGTGCTGTCTCAGAAGAGCAATTGCACCTTTTGGTAGGATATACCAGGGGTCCTGTGGAGTAGTGGCATGATTCTTGTAACACTATTGGAGGGTAGCAGGTTCAGATCTTACCCTAGCCACTATGTAACAACCTTGCTCACCCCAGCTGTCTGTGAGGAAAGCACTTCACGCATCTCATCTCTGGGTAGCGAAAACCAATTGAACCTGCCTTTAGGTCCATTACCATAACCACCACCATCATCATCATCATCATCATCATCATCATCATCATCATGACATCAGTATAATGTTATGGAGTAGATGTTTGTAGTAGACCTGAGCTGATGAGATACTGGAGTTTGCCTCATGTTTTTAAAATCCCCGTTTGGTTAATCAAGCGGATTATATGACCTATTGACGGATGTTTTTCTGGGATGTTTTTCTCGGATGTAGATCCAAAACCCGTCATCGAATGCAGTTTTGTGACGGAATTTGAGGATCACATTTTCGTTGCCATGGACGCCGAGGCCGTTCTGTTCGTTCACGACCTCGTCATCAATTACGTGAAAGAAAAGGACAAAGGCAGGACAAAATCTCTCTTGATCCTGTTTATTACGCTTAAAACGATCGGGGTTTTTATGATGTTATTCAGTGAAATTCAATTCAAAAAGCAGTCGTGTTGCTGTATACAAGTCCGTTCATTTTGATTACTGCCCTCTGAAATTTACTTATTTGACTCAAACAAAATTTAATGCATAATTAATAATTTAATTTTAACAGAATTTAATGAATATTTATGACGTCTGGAATGAAGGTCTGCCACTGTAGGTTTTATATTTAAAAGTCAGCTTCTGTCTTGATTTCATTTAAGAAAGAATTGTATAAATTAGGTAGGCAGTCCCTGTATGCGTTGTGTGTTTTTAGTGTGAGGAATGTGTGAGGAGTTTTTTGCAGATGCTAAAAATAGATTGTTATAGGATCTTCAGTCTGGCATTCTTTTCTTTTCCAGGAGCGGCCAAGATCCAGAAATCTCCGGAGTCTGAGAAGCAGAAGCTGGAAAGCCCGATGAGTGTTTTGAAGCAGGATTTCCGGGACTTTGAGTGCAAAACGTGGCACCTGGAGCCCACTGTCCGGTTAGAAACGATGAATGCTGTTAGAGATGCTGCCGTAAAATCAACTTTGATTTCTTTGTTTCAATGCTGAAGAATTGTTATTATTTTTGAATAGTTTCTGTGCTCTTCATCAATTGAATAGTTGGGTTGGAGTCATAGTTCATCTGGTTTTATCCATGTGATTATATTTTAATTACAATTGCTTGCTGAATTGTTATTTTGCCTCATAGTTAATTTCAGTAAATAGTTGATCATATTAGCTTGAATGCCTATGTTATTGATTTGTGTGTGTATATAATAATAATAATAATAATGATATTAATGACAATAATAATAATAATAATAATAATAATAATAACAATAATAATAATAATAATAATAATCAGTAAACAGCTGAAGATGTATATGTTTAATGCTTCAGTCCTGTAAAGCGCTTTTTGTCTTTGGCCTCTGTTAGCTATGCTTATGGAGCTTAAGAAATTGTCATGTATAATAATAATAATAATAATTGCACAAGTACTGCTAGGACACCTGACAATTGAAAATACAGTAGATTTGACAGTTCGTCTCTTTTCAATACTTCCAATGTCTTTGCCATAACTACCGGTACTTATAGTTACATATGTATTATACACGTGCATATCACATGCACACACACACGTATTGATGTCGTTCTTTTGTGTTTAGGCTCCTTTCCTGGGCAGGAAAGCGGATTGATCCGGTCGGTGTTGACTACATTCTACAGAAGCTAGGTTTCCAACACGCTCGTCTGACGATTCCGAAATGGATGCAGAGAGGATGCATGGATCCGCTCGACAAAATCCTCTCCGTCCTCGTCAGCAAGCTCGTCATTGCGTTGAGGGAACAGGAACAAGAGCATAAGCCGGCGGTGTGACCGCCGCGTCTAGGAAGTCGCTTTGTGCGTTCTTCCAGGGCGATGGGTAATTTGTATCGTGTCCAGAATTCTCCCCGTGGCAGTCATGAGATCTCCGGAGTTTTATTTGTATCCTCATTTTGTGTAGTATATCTAGGCAGAGAGTTACCACTGTCGTAAAGTCTGTTCCCGTGTGAGCTGTACAGAGTTTATTGACGCAGATTTCCTAATATATATATATGTGCGAGTATTCCTTCCCAGAACCTGTTTGTAAGATTACATTCAAGCATTCGATGTCATTCGTGTGCGTTTCAAACGTGCAAGGGCTGCGATTTTTTTGCATTTTCAAAGCGGAGTGAATATGATTTCTTGTCGTTTGGTTGTTGTACCTATCGGTCGTTTACATGTTGAAAATAGTGACTTTTCCATTTCAATGTACATTATTGACAAAGACCAGAACAAGTAGACACATTAACGTCATTAATATAAAGATAGATTTGAGATAGACGCAGTCTTGCAGATTTTCTATCCCACTCTAATTTCAGAACTGATTTTGCAGTGGACCATAGAGAAGGTGCACACTTCTTTTGTGCATGCAGTTATCAGTGCGGGCTGGATGTGGATCTTGCTTACATTTCTTATGCACTTTGTCCAATTATTTGGTATAACTGGGCATCAGTTTTGGGAATTTGACGCCATTGCATTGAGGGCAACGTGTCATATTTACATACTGCAGCTTTTGAACTTGATAATATTGAAATACTCGGATGTCACAGTCGTGATGTTAATGCGTAGCGTTACATTTATTTTGTTTTAATTTTGTTGTTCTTTTGCTAGTGCCATACTATTTTTCTTATTATAATTTTCCCAAAAGTACAGACGATGCCAAGATTTTATTTTGTATTTGTTGTACTGACTGTTCCTAGAATGTTGCTAAATTCTGTACAGGTTTCGATAAAAACAACTGTAAATGACTTAGCTCTGGGTCTTGGGTTTCTGCTGCTAAAGCTGGTTATATATCTGTGCTGTATCTTATAGCAGACAGATACATTTAGTAGCATAATCGAGAAACAGTATGTACTGTTAGAGAAGAGCTTGAAAGGTGAAAGCTGAGTTCCTGCTCCCTGAACCCTAAGCTATTGCGACACTTATTCTGCATTTTTTTCGCATGTCGGTGGTGTCATGGCCACTGATCTGTCTTGCGGTTACGTTGAAATCTAGCCCAGGCTGTATTTGTAATATTGACAAAACAAAATGTACAACATATTCAAAACAAATTTGTTTACTTTTAAATTTTGTACTTTTTTGCATACGAGCTGAGTTTCTTGTCGGTGTGATTAAGTGTTCCAGTGTTCTCTGTCATGTAACTCATGATGGAAAGTATCGTTTTACTGAGTCATCGTTATTGATGCCAGGATCAAAATTTATCGACGGCATTTGCTTGACAACAGCGGTTTATCAGCTTCGTATTGGATTGTGTTCGAAATAAGATGGAGAATGCTTTGTGCACTTTTGATAAGCGCTTTGCTGTTTATGTCTTTATTATGTATTATCGATTTTGCTGTGAAAGTAAGTAACTGACTGTGGTGTAATTGTACAGTAATATTTCTTTGTGTAAAATGGTTGACAGCCTCGTAGCACGTGACGTTGAAGCCTCGCTTAGCTTCGACATATTCACACAATATTCCTCCGCAGTACACAATGCTCTGCTATCATAGACTTTGTACTATATGTTGCACGAGTTTCTGTTGCTTCGTGATTTGTGAACACTGCTCTAGTTCTTTCATCCCTCCAACTCTCTGCTGATATTTGCCCATGTTCATTCAGGTCTTGTTCAATGTTTTGTTGTTGTTTTGTTTTCAGCAACACTTGTTTACCCAATTAGGTTTAAACGCATTAGAAACCGGTAGCCGTCTAACATAAGTAGATTCTTAATTTGTAGACTATTTGGTTGCGTTTTTTTTCATGGGTTTTTGATATCTGCAAGGGTTTTTTGATTTTCCAAGCACAGTTGTTTTAAATTTAATTATAGTTTTCCAATTATCAGATAAAAGTATCATGGTTAGAGATGTGTGTTCTAAAATACGTAGCACATAGCAATTTGCAATTTTTGTAAATACTGTGAGTTGATGACCGCAGGCTAAATGTTTACCTCCTAATAGTGCAGTTGTGGTTGGCAGCTTAACTTTGTATTGCCAGATGATTGTAGGTTGAAGATCTTTTGTAGACAATGTCATTTGACTTGGCATTTGATAATTGAAACTTCAGATGGTGTTGTATTAGGTTCACTTAATGCATTTTTCTAAAAATTGTTTGCACAGGATCCTGTAATAGTGCAGCCTTGGTCCTTAAAGTATTAAGCATGTATATTGGCATTTAGGAAGAATATATTTAAGCATTTGTAATTAGTGTTAAAGATATGTTTAATGCATGATTCCAGTGTCATTTATGAGAATTAATATTGTCAACTTGCTATGTATTAGTTTCCTCCACTCCATCATTTCCACCTTTTAACCAGCAGTTTAAATCAAAGGTTAAAATTAAATTCTATAGGACGACAGCATTTTGAAAAAGCAGGGTGTGTTCGGGCTATGTCCACCCCAAAATTTTTACCTCCAGGGGCTGTACAGCTATAAATAAAAATTGTAGACCCCATTGGAGTTGACCAGGGGTTAGCCCCCCAATTTCCGGTAATCAAACAGCAATGGAAATTATATATTTCTTTTCTTCCTGCATCACTGTTTGAGATTTCTGGCATGGTTTGCTAGCCAGTTGACTATCGCTTGAAGGTAGATAGATAACACATTACTGACAGAAATACATTTTCAAAAGCTCCGGTTTTGCTGTCTCGTTTTGCTGTGAATATTTTGTCAATTTTGGTTTATTTTGTTATTTTGGGATTCATAATTTCTGTTCTCTGTTTTTCATAGAAAATTGTTTTTTGTGGTGGGGTGGCCGTTTCTGTATATTATTGCGATTATATGATGCTTTATAATGTCAATCATTTGGACGTTTTTTGGTAATCTGTTAAAGAATGCCATGATTATTAAAAGTGCAAGATATCAGGAGAAGTTTACATCATCAGTTTATAGGCACAGATTTCAAATGCTGTGATGCTTTTGCAGTAATACAGAGAGTTGCACAGTAAAAGGGATGACATTAAAAAATTCAACTAAATCTGTGTTGTTTTATGTCCTCTGTACTTAGTTCATGAGGGAATTATGAACAGTGTTTTATTCAGGCCTGTTAGGGGGAGAGACCTCCAAAAAAACTCAAAATCCTCCTCCCCAAAAAAATTCAGCGCCGACACAAATTTTTGCATTGAGCTATGTCTCTTCCCATGCAGTCAAGTCAATCCCCCCCCAAGGCCTGGAGTCTGGATAAAGCACTGCTTATGAGAAAAGTGTGCGGAGACATTAAGAACATCTGTGCTGTTTATTTTCAAGTAAATGCAATACATTGGCTTAGCCAAGCTTCCGGAATAAGGGGGCTCATCGTCAGTTTCGGTTAAGAATGTCTCCGAAGACCAAAAAAGGATCTCAAGGAGTGCCTTAGAGTTTAGACATTCACATATTATCTTTGATCATGCCCTCCTCCGCCCGGAAAAAAAGATTTCTCTACGATTGTGCTGCTGATGATGATGATGCAGGGTGGCATTTGCTGAAGCAGATCGTATGCAGACCCGTCGAGAGAAATTCCGGGCCCCTGGGCAGAGCAGTCATGGGCCCGTAAACAGTTTGAAAGTTTATATCTTTTAGAAAGTTTGTCCTAAAAAAGTTCTAACGTTTTTAAAAATATAGCCTAAAAAATACCCAGGGCAAGTGTAAAAAAGTGGTGATGACCTTTTTTGCTTGTCAGACTTTTCAGGATGCTAAAGTACAAGCAGTGCCTTTGATGGGTCCCCAACTGCCTTCAGCGTGTTCATAACAACAACTAGTGTTGCGTTGGATAACAATTTGCAGACCCGCCCGGGCCCACTACAGATCGCCGGACCCCTGGCCATTTGCCCTCCCTAACCCCTCTCGGTGGGCCTAATTATATATATATACAGTGGCGTCGCCAGGAATTTAGGGTGAGGGCAAAAGGGGTCTGGCGAGTCAGACACACATCCTGCACAAAAAACTGTCTCACCGGATTTGCGCGAATCTGGTAGGTGGTCTGGGGGGAGGGTTGAGACAGTTGCCCCATTTGACGCCCCCCGTGGCGACGCTAATGATTTTATAATCTGTGATTGTTCATCTGTTGTGCTTTACCGCGTTCTAAATGGACGACGCGCTACTGTCATTTTCATTAGCGTCGCCACGGGGGGGGGCAAATGCCCCAGACCATATACCAGATTCGCGCAAATCCGTTGAGAAAGTTATTTATGGAGGGGTGGGAAAGGAATCTGACACGCCAGTCCCCTTTTGCCCGCCCCCAACCCAAAATTCCTGGCGACGCCACTGTTTGGAACGCTCTTGAAATTCGCAAATATTCAAGGCCACGCAATTTACGCAAAGCCTTGAAGGAATTTGTAATTAGTTCCTCGTTATCTTTTTGGCCCTCGATTTATAGCCAGATTTTATCGAGTCTTTGTCGGCCATGTAAGAGAATGCGAGAAATCGTTTAACGCGAAAATTAGACAAATTTTCGGCAAATTATATATAATTTTTAGTGTATAGTCACCACTACACGGCCTCTGATCACCTGTGGCGGCTCCACCGGAAGGGGAGTGGGCAGGGGGGCCCGTGCCCCCTATTGAGTGCCTGGCCCCCAGTTGGGATCCTATACTTAATGCTCCATACATTAAACAACAAATGGTTGCCCCCCATGATTAAAAGTTGCCACCCCAACGCCCCCACTTGCCAAATCCTGAAGCCGCCACTGCTGATCACGCCGAGGTGCTAACCACACTGCAGTAAAACGGTAAACCCAGACCACGCCGAAATGCCCACCGCGTCCAAATGTCCTCCGCATTCAAATGCCCTCCGCGTTCAAATGCCCTCCGCGTCAAAATGCCTTCCGCGTCCAAATGCTCACCGCGTTCAATTTTCGTGGGCAGCCAAGGGTTTTATCCCCAGCCCCCCACTCACCCCCAGCCCCTTGGCTACGCCATTGCAGAAAATCAATATAAACATGTCTGGTCGAATTCTACAGAAACCGCCCGCGAAAACCGGCACCAACTGACGAAGATGACGAATGCGAGGCATTTGGAAGATAGATGGTCACAAACGCCGGATGGAAATTATGGCCAGTCTACCTTGATTAACTGATGGTAAGACATGATCACGTCATCGCTTCGGGTCAACACGAACACGCCTTGGAAGGTTTAGATGTGCAATACTTTTGCATTAGCGTGTGACAGGCGGGTCGCCAGTGGCAGCGGCGTAGCCAGGAATTTCATTTGGGGGACAGGGTATAAATCTTACTAGTCATTGCTATTTCAAAGTCAAAACATATGTTAGTGTCCCACGTGTGAATAAAACATTAAAAAACTTGAAGGTAAACTGATTTGGGCTGGGTGTATACAGGGTGTATTTGGGCGGGGTGTATTTTTGCGAAATATAGTATCTACTTTCGCTTGGGTTTCTGTCGGCAATGTCTTACACGCAGGCGATTGTTCTTGGACGATCTTTTCAGGACATCGCCGACAGTCGATCGCTTCCCTCGGCAGAAGGAGCTACGGCCGTCGACGCCAGGGCGTAGAGTCCGCCTGCTTCATCGTCGTCGCCGCCCCCCGAGAAACCGTGGCCGATGGAAACGCTCGCCTGATCTTAATTGGGCTTTAGCGAATGCCGTTGCCGTTGTGATCGCTCGCTCTTTTCGCTTCGGCGAGGAAAAAAAGCGAAGCGAAAGTGGTCTCTGAAAGAATTAAGGCTAGATGGTGGTCTATAGTACTCAGTATAAAAATGTCCATTTCAGAAGTGCGTTCTGCCTATTACAGTCCCTGTCTAGCAGCTGTTGAAGACAACTCCTCTAAGCCAGATACGAGTAAGTCTTTTATTACTTGTCTGAAAAGACTAGAATTCACTGGCGATGTCTGGCAGCCGAGTTTGACGACGATTTTATAATGCAATGCAATGTAACGGAATATTTGTATAGCGAAAATGTCTACGTCCCCCCTTATTCCGGAATCTTGGCTACGCCACTGGTGAAAATAATAGACGCAAAAGACGACAAGAATAAATTCAATTAATTCGGAAGCGTTTTACTCTCAAATAATAAGTCATAACTTATTTTATGCTTTACACTGAAGTGTGATTTATGTTTTTTTAAAATGCGGGCCTTTGGAAGCAGAGATGGGACTGCATGGGTGAAATACATCGATGCAGGGATATTTTACACCCCCTAACATCCCCAACACCCACCCCCATATGAGACCTACGCCCCAAAACCCCTCCCCAATCTGAGCCTGTGGTGACCTATTTTTTTGCTTGTCAGGCTTTTTCGGCAAGGACGGACAGCCAAAATATATCGACACCCCCAAAAAATTATAATCCTATAAATGACCCTGGTTCAGAGGGTCACATTGGTCATGTGTTATTTTGAGTGACCCATTGTCGATATCTGTATTTATAGACGGGGGTTACATAGGCGCCCACAGAATTGTTTCCCGGAGGGGCAAAACACACTTGAACACAATGGTCACGGTTTTTAGTTTTTGGCCATATTTCAGAAAATACTAAAGATATCCGTATGCAATTTGGCAATTACATCAGAAACGTTCCCAGGTATATGGCCTATAAATTTTATTGAAATCGCTACACACGCGGACGAGATATTAAATATCATAAAGGGGTCCAGATTTTACTTGTTCACCCTGTATATTATAATAACGATAATGATGATGATGATGATAATGATGATGATGATGATGATGATGATAATAATAATAATAATAATAATAATAATAATAATAATAATAATAATAATAATAATAATAATAATAATAATAATAATAATAATATGTGTTTGGTGTTGAAGGCATCGTTCCCGGTGAAGATGCTGCAGATGTCTGGTGTAACGCAGCCTGGGACTCAGTCAGCTGCTGGCCTCCCACCCCCGCTGGTCTGGTGGCCTCCGTGCCATGCCCCTCGTTCTTCGCCGGAATTCCAATCGATTTTTCCGGTAAGTGGGAAGAAATCTCTCTCTCTCTCTCTCTCTCTCTCTCTCTCTCTCTCTCTCTCTCTCTCTCTCTCTCTCTTCAAATATAGAAGTTTCTAGAAAGTTGAGGAGAATGAAAATGGACAGAACGGCGCCCTTTTCTTACTTCTTACGATTTTCGTCAATTAGTTGGGGGCGCCATCAGTATGCTCCATTGTCTCCGGGCGCCGCGGACACCCTAGCTCCGCCCCTGCATCCGATGTACGTGCTTCTATAGCGCCATTTGCATCCGATGTCCGTGCTTCCAAGTAGAATTCTCGAGGGTAATCACGGTCAGACTTAGAGCGTCGTAAAGAGATCCCGAGAGCGGCGGTCCGGTTAATGGAGAGAAGCACTCTGCCTCTCCACGGGAGCCGCAGAGGGAGAGAGGGAAAGATAGAGGGAGGGAGAAGGAAGGAAGGGAGAGAAGGAAAGAGTGGGGAGAGAGAGTAGCCGGATCAGCGCTATGATCAGAAATCCCAGAATGATGAGAACTAAGAAAGACGAATAGAAGGCGATCGCTGATTTGCACACATGCGACGCTCCACCGAATAGAAGCATCTTCTTCTTCTTCAGCAGTGGCGGCTCCACCGGGGGGTCAAGGGGCCGTGCCTTCCCCCTATTGAGTGCCTGCCCCTCCAGTGCCCTCCTGTTGGGACCCTATACTAATGCTACATACATTAAACAATAAATGGTTGCCTCCATGATTAGAAGTTGCCACCCCAACGGCCCCCCCACTTGCCAAATCCTAGAGCCGCCACTGTTCTTCAGGTGCCCTGTATTACTACGTTGGCGACCATGGACTTCCACTCCATCCTGTCATATGTCGCTTGTAGCAGTTCTACTTCTGATATATCGTCTTTCGTGTCGCTTAGCAGGTTTTCGATGAACGTCAATCTTTGTCTCCCTCTTGCTCTTTTCCCTTTACTAGGTGACTAGGTTTTTCAGGCCTTTTTCCTCGTTATATGTCCGAAGAATTCTAATTGCCTTTTCTTTATGATTTTTAAAAATTTCCTTCTTGAATTTACCTTTTCCAGAATATCTTGGTTTGATTTTTTCTCTGTCCATGAAACCTTCATCATTCTCCTTAATTAAAAACCACATTTCCACTGTCTCTAGTTTCTTTTTCATCTGTTTCAAAATTGACCACAATTCTGCGTTAATTCCACGATGTGGCAATCTTTGTTATTATATCCCTATCCTTTCACATTTCCCATTGCTGGTTATCCAGCTTCCTAAATATTTGAAATCATTTACTCGTTCTATTAGATGGCCGTTTATGTATAGTTGGCATCTTGGTGTATCTTTTTGTTTGGAGATCACCATGCAGTATGTTTTCTTTGTATATATATTTTTTTAGTCCCTTTCTTTCGCCTTTCTTAACTACTTCGTGTACGCCATTAATGCTGCATCGTCCGTGAATCTCAGGAGGTTGTTAATGTTCTGCCCTCCAATTATGATTCCTTCCATGTTCTCTATTTTTTCCACGATTTCCTCTCCATAAGCGTTGAAGAATTCTGGTGATAAACCGCATCCTTGCCTTGCTCCTTTCTGTATTTTGATCCAGTTTCCCTCTTTCCCTTTTATTCTGACTGTTGCTGTCTGTTTCGCATAAATTTCCGATAAGATTTTCGCGTCTTTTCCATCTATTCCCACTTTTTCCAGACAATCAAATACTGTAGCTCTTTGTGCATGACGTTATCAAAAGCTTTTTCGTAATCGATGAAACAGATATATACATCCTTCTGCATCTCTATGCATCTCTCACTGATTCTTCTTAAAATGTATACTGCGTTTCTACATCCACATTTTTCCTTGAAACCGTATTGATAGACTATTTATTCAACTATTCACCAAAGATACAGAAATGCAGTCACGCAATCAGAAAGCTACCCGGGGGCAGACTGCGACAGCGACCATGTATACCAGTCGTGGCAAATATAAAAGTAAAACTGAAGAAGATGAAGAGAAGGTTAGGATGAGGAAGGTATATGACTGGAAAGAACTGGAGAGGAATGAACAAAGCGCAGAAGATTACAAACAACAAATAACAAACAAATAGAAGCATACATACGCTTGTATAAACAACCACTCTCTCTCCATCCCTATCTTTCCCCATCCCTCCTACCACCCCTTCCATCCATTTTCCCTCCCTAACTCACTCACACTTGCTCACTCACTCACTCTGGCTCTGTATATATAATTATATGTGTGTGTGTGTGTGTGTATCTGTCTCTGTTTGTATATGTGTCTGTGCCTGTGTCTCTGTCTCTGTTTCTGTTTCTGTATGTCTCTGTCTGTTACTGTCTCTGTCTCTCCCTCCCTCTCTCCTTCTCTCTCCGGTTCTCCTGTCTTTCCTTTGGACTCGCTTTAATGGACCTGCTGTTGGTTCGGATCATTGCTTTCTCCTGCTGCGCCACTAAACACCACTTTCACCGACGCAGACGGAGGAAGAAGAGATTTCGGTGACCCGCCTTATCATTCCAAAAACCCTATACGCGTATACGGGGAACGCAGGCAGTAAAGCGCCTACTTATAGTAAAGGAAGGCAGAAGCAGGTGACAACGTTAACGCTAAGTAAGCTATCACCCGGTTTTAAGCCAGAAGCGCCATGCACTAACTAACTATAACTGGGATTCAGACGACATTAACTTTATGACGAGCATACAGAAGCAAAACAGACCGTCAATGGCACAGAGCGACAGAATAACAGACCGTAAACCATTCGACTCGAACAAAAAGGCTCGCAGTTTTTCTGGCACAGCATGTAAAGAGAGACATGTGCGACGTCTAAAACGCAAGCTTCGACCGTACGTAGGCGTATCTTATTTCCGAAGATAAAACTACGTATAATACGCATACGGTAAGATTTTCGTACGCTAAAATATGTCGCCTCGCCGTATTTATTACCAGTGGTGCAGCTAGGAGGCGTTCGGGGGGGGGAGCGGCCGTTCCCCCGAGAAAATTTTCAGAAAAGTGGCGCCTTTTTCAGAACTGTAATAAATTGAAAACTAAACAATGCAGCAGTCATAGATGAAAAGCGTCTGCATTTAATCGACGTACAAGGGGCTCCATAGGCCCCAGGCCCCATATTTGGACGGAACGACCCTTTTTGCTCGTCAAGACCTTTTGACCTGTCTTTGACAAAATTTGATGTACCCCCTTATTCCGAAATCCTGTTGCGCGCCACAGAATGCTGAATGTGAACTGAAAAGGATGCGCCTTTTTAACCCTTTCAGGGGCCGTTAAGAAAAAATATTAGCCTACCTTGTATTTATACTAGAATTGACGAAAAACCAGAATTACATCAATCAAAATGTTCAACTAAAACCACACTTTCCAAAGCATTTTCTGCGCTGAATTCACATATGTATTTCTATGTGGGAGAATAACGCATCCCAGCGCCCGTGTAGACCGTCACCATGTGTGGGTAGCCTATAGCTACCAGTGTCCCTGAAATGGTTAATATGCTCCCCTGGTCCAAGAACCCGGCTGCACCACTGCGCCATATAATTACCGTTGATATCTAATGGACTGTGTGTGTGTTCGAATGTGACGGGCGTTTTGTAGAAAATGCCACCAGGATCTGTCATCGGAATGGAACGTGGCAGACGAGAGCGGACTACTCCGACTGTCTGCCTCTGTTGACGACCGATCTCACGGTTTGCGTTTGCGTCTGTGCTTTTAGGCGATTCGTCAATTGTTGTGCCCCGCGGCGGCCACAAGGCGCAGCTGCCAATGGAGTCCAGTCCATAGTATAACTCAGATCTCGCTTAAGTTGCAAGGGGTCTGACAGAGGGCGCCCGAGAGACCCCCGAGTCCAGCGGATTTCTGTCATCGGCGATTTATCTCAGTTGGTCTAATGCACGTAAACAGACAGATAATAGAATTTTGGTAATTTTCCGAAGTAAATCCACTATAAGCAAGAAACGACTGGGCTAAAAAAAGAGAGTCTCAAAATGGAAACGGAAAGAAGAATGACCGGAATGATGGAGATTTCCAAGTCAATCACTGGAGTACTCCAGGAATAAGTCAATAAATTAAGCAGACAGACAGACATATACATAGACATATACATATACATACATGCACTGGTTATTTCTATTGCGCCTAATCGAATGATTCCAATCTAATCTAACCTTGAACTTCTATAGCGCCACTTCAAAATGCTCAGGAGCATGTTTACAAGCGCATCGGTTACAAGAACTGTTAAAGACGCGACTCCCAAGTATTTACGGAATGCGACAGATGACTCTAGGTTCAATCAATCAATCAATCAATCATGACAATCAATCAATAGAAATGGGGAGATGAAGGAGGTAAAAAGGCTAATAATTAATGTGAACAAATTAGTCTGGAATTAGAGCTTCTGTCGTCTGCTTTGACAGGATTCGTCGTCTGAATGGAACATCGTCTACTGTTCCGGGTTCATGTTGTCAATGGCAACGCTGTCAATCTCTCTCTTCATCTTCATCCGTTTCAAGTAACGTATAAAGCATACAGTAAAACCCCCTTAAAATGCGAACTGCGCTGAGCCTGGGACAGGCGGAAAGTCCGTGTTTAACGCAGGGGCGTAGCCAGGAATTTGATTTGGGGGTATAATGTGATTGGGGGGAGTATAAATCTTTAAAAAACACATTGAAAATTTTAAGGTAGTCTGATTTGGGGGGGTATATACCGATATACCCCCGTCGCTAGGTCTCTGGTTTAACGGGGTTCTACTGTACTTCCTCTGTGATTAGGTCGATTAATCGTTAACAATGCGTTTTTTTACCAACCGTATCTCATTGTTAAATAGCGTTTCCCATTATAAGAAATGGTCGTCTCGTCTATAGACGGCGTTTCATTAGATCGGGACTGTCACAGCCAGTGGCGGCTCCACATGTGGGACCAGAGGGGCCCGTGCCCCCTGTTGAGTGTCTGGCCCACCAGTGGCCCTGTTGGAACCCTATACTTACTACTACATACCTATTGACAAATAGTTGGTCTCCGTACTTGGAAGTTGTCACTCCAACGCCCCCCCCCCCCACTTGCCAAATGCTGGAGCCGCCAATGGCTACAGCTTGTCCAGACGTAGGCCAATTTTAATGAAACTTATATCGCGGCGTTCGCTAGAAAATTTGTTTTTAGGCAATACAATTTTCCTTAAAATCGGTCCACGTCTGGTAAAGTTATAGCCAAAATACAAAATGGTCCCATTTCATCAAACACCCGCCCTGTATATTGCCCACTATTAGAACTCACTGCTGTTGGGGAGGTCGGGGTGGGGTGGGGGTGGGGTGGGACCCCCAAAATCCCTCCTAATAGTCTATGAATAATAAAACGAACGAATATAATTTACTGGGTCGGCGTTCTATTTAGCTAGATGACAGCCTTCAATTTTGGCGTGTTATTCTCTTTCGTCCGTTCTATGTTGGATCGTAGGCGAAATGGACGGCATACTGATGCCCTCCCTGCTAAGCCTCCTTTATTTACTGCGTTCCCCCAATTTCCGAATGATTGTTTCGATCTTCTGAGCTGTGCTGTTTCTCTGTCGCTATATTCGACGGCTGTCATTTTCAGCTGCAGCTGCAAGATACAATCGCAATCTGTTGCAAGGCTGTTGAAAAAAATACCATTTTATATTTTTAAAAGGGGGGGCAAAATCCAAGCAACGCGTATGGCGTTCGGCTTCTAGGTTGTTGACCAGTGGCGTAGCCAGGTTTCTGGAATGGGGGGGCACATCGATCTATTTTCGGGTCGTCAACGAATTCTTTGAATATTCACGTATTCTCGTCGATCGTGCTACCCACCCACCCCCCCACACACACACACACAAATCTCAACGGTTTTGCGCAAGATCCACGCAGGTCCCAGCCAGAATAGAGAGTTCTGCCTCCCGTACCCCCACTCCCCCCACCCCGCCCTGTGGCTTCGCCAATGCTGTTAAGATAAATAAATGCTTCCAGGAATTTTGGCAGGAGATGACGGAAAATTAGAATTATCTCAAAACGAAAGTCAATGGCTAAACCAAAATAAAAACATCCTTCTAACCACCCTCCACCCCCCTGCCTCATCCCCCCCACATCCATCCAAGGTCTCCATTTCATCCCGCCCCCGCCCCCGATCTGTATTATTACGGTCATCATTGTGTAGCGGCCAAATCTTTATTTCAATTCTTCGAGAAATAAACAATTTAGTCACGAGCCTAATGCTTAATATTTCGTACGGTTGAGATATTTTATTTCCTGTAAAGTGCTCTTGATTTTGACCTTTTGTCATGCATACTGCGCTATATAAGTTTTCAGTTATGAATGAATGAATGAATGAATGAATGAATGAATGAATGAATGAATGAATGAGTGAATGAGTGAATGAATGAATGAATGAATGAATGAATGAATGAATGAATGAATGAATGAATGAATGAATGAATGAATGAATGAATGAATGAATGAATGAATGAATGTATGCTCCGCAAAACTGTTCACAGTGAGTGGTCGAACGCCGTAAACCACAATGTTCACCCTTCGCCGGGGTTCTGCCTTATCGTTCAGCGATGGGGTTAACCCCTCAAATCTACTGTATACGGTTTGAATGTGTGGGTGTGTTTGTGTGTGTTGTATATATAGGAACCTACGTTGTATGCGGAATTCCATCCACTGTCACCTGATCGTCTCTTTTATCGTTCGCATGGGCGCCTGGATGGTCATTTACTTCGGCGTTCCGTCGATCGAATACGAAAGCGAACGGCCAGCCATTCGGGTAGGCATCGAGGCCGACATTTACCATTATGGGGGATGGAGAGAGATAGGGGCGGGGGCGCTAGGCACCCGCAAAGTCCGAAAACGAGATGTTAGAACTCTAAAATAGGCAGAATGGCGCCGGTTTTGAATCAACAACTTGTGCTGATGGCTTTTCTTACTGGAAAATGTCGATGTGCCCCCCCCTATTCAGGAACACTGGCTACGCCACTATTGAGTAGTCAAGTTGTTTCGCCTGTTGTTGTTGTTGTTGTTGTTGTTGTGTTGTAGTTGTTCTGCAAGGCTGTTGTCGTTCTGTTCAACTACGCCCAGGCGACCAATTTCTTCTGGATGCTGGTCGAGGGTCTCTACCTCCACACGATGATCGTCTGTCCTTTCGCTGCGTCCGCCCGGGTTCGACTCTGGCATTACGCGCTCATCGGATGGGGTGGGTGTGTGTATGTGTGTGTCGCCGTCAACATTTCTCTGTGTTAGCGCCGCCCCATTTATGCGCTAAATAAGCGCTCTTGTCTTAGACCTAAGTCTTGTCTATTACACTGAAGAAATTGTCTGGTAATAATAATAATAATAATAATAATAATAATAATAATAATAATAATAATAATCAGGGCGCGATTTATAGGGGAAGGGGATTCTCCCCCCCCCCACTGCCCAACTGCATCCCCCTACTGCTACATCCCCACCACTACATCCCCACTGCTACATTTCCCAACAACTACATCCCCCAAGCTCGACATATTCCCCCCACTGCTCCAGGTCACAAATCGCACCCTGATAATGATGATGATGATGATGATGATGATGATAATAATAATAATAATAATAATAATAATAATAATAATAAATAATAATAATAATAATAAATAATAATAATAATTGGCGGGTGTTTTGGGTGATGAGTAGATGTGGCCCGGGCGTGGAAGAACGAACTCTGGTGGTGTTCTAGACCAGTGGCGTACCTAGGGGTGGAGGGGCGGTCCCCCCGGACGACGCAAGACATTCAAGGCTGATGAGCACGCAGCTGTTGCATCTTCCCTAGACACACTTTTCTTTCAATCGGAAAATAAAGCTCACAACGGACTTCACGTTGGTTTACTGCATTCGTTGCTAGAACCCTTTCATTGTGGCAATAACAGAGAGATAATTCTTTTTATTGTTATTCTCGCCAAAATACTTGTACAGGTTTCTTCTTGATTTGCTGTTGTGGGCGTTAGGCGGGAGACTTGCCCTTGATAGCGTTACGTCAAAGGCAGCCTTTGTTTAATTTTCCCGTAAACTTTCATCTCAGTGGCGTAGCCAAGATTTTCAGAAGGGGTGGGCTGGGGTGGGATTATGGTTCCCCTGATTCCCAACTTCGAATGATTCTGACAGCCACGCGGTAAAATTCGAAATTCTTGACGAGCAAAAAAGGTCGTCAACTATTATTTTGCTTTGATAAGTGAATTATATAGCGCGTACAACTAAACTATATTGACACACACAAAAGTTTTGGTCGAAAGCTAAGAAAGGGGGGTTTAACCTCCAAAAATCTCCCTTGACTACATTAAGAACAGCCAAGAGGGGTTAACTCCCAAGCTCCCCACCTTGGCTACGCCACTGTTTCATCTGATTTCCTTTGTTGACTTTTAGACCACCTCCTATGATCCAGACAATTCCGAATTCTGTGCTTATTTTTCAGGTATTCCGGTGGTAATCGTCTCTTCCTGGGCAACGCACAAAGCCAGTGCAGAAGACGAAATGTAAGAATTCTGCAAGGTTCTTGGCAGTGGCGTAGAGTGGGCTGGCGTACCCCCACCCCCACCCCCGAGGCGGAAATTTTGAAAAAATTGAAAAATTTTGTTAATCGCCTGAAAAGTCTGACGGGCAAGAGAGGTCGTCGGCTCTCGCAGTGGCGGCTCCACATGGGGTCCGGGGCCCTTGCCCCCCATATTGACTGCCTGGTCCCCCCAGGGACCCCCCAGTTGGGACCTACACTTATCAACAGATGGTTGGCCCCCATGCTTAGAAGTTGCCACCCCAACGGTCCCCCGCTTGCCAAATTCTGGAGCCGCCATTGTGCTCTCGCCCGCGTTAGCATGTCTCCTCTGTAAATTCCTTAATTTCTATATAAGTCTTTTTCTCTTTCGCTCACTAGCGTCGCCACGGGGGGGGGGGCAAATGGGGGCAAGTGCCCCCCCCCAACCTGCCCCAGACCACCTACCAGATTCGCGCAAATCCGGTGAGAAAGTTTTTTGTGAAGGGGCAGGGGTGGGTAAGGAATCTGACATGCTACCCCTTTTGACCCCCAACCAAAAATTCCTGGCAACGCACTGCAAACAGGCTAACAAATATATAATATTTTTGTTTTCTATAGAACTTGTCTTACAAGAAACCAGCTCTCTTAAACCCCTTCTTGTCTCTCGTTCGATTTTTTAGACATTTGACAGAGAACAGATTTCTGAAAGACTTTGTATAGTGTCGTTTCAAATGGCTCACCATTTTTCGGGGCATTTCGAATGCTCTAGAATAAAATTGAGGCAGAATATATTGACAATTCTAGTACAGTTTGACTCAGCTAAGCTGGGGACACACGAACATGTAGTTTTAATTTGTTTCATCACTCTTCTGGATTTTGCATATCTATAGCCTACTGTAGCAATAATCCTTGCATTGTCCAATGTCAAGCAGGCACTAGCGCGCCACGGGGGGGGGGGCAAATTGGGGCAAGTGCTCCCCCAACTTGCCCCAGACCACCTACCAGATTCGCGCAAATCCGTTGAGAAAGTTTTTGGTGAAAGGGGGCAGGGGTGGGTAAGGAATCTGACATGCTACCTCTTTTGACCCCCAACCAAAAATTCCTGGCGACGCCACTGCTTTCGCTTACAATTTCTTCCGCCTCTGAAAAATATTTTACCCCTTAAAATACCGCCTCTAAGGAGCGTGCCTCCCGGGGCGGACCGCCCCCTCACCTTCCTACGCCCCTGGTTCTTGGTTAATGGGTTGATATGGGTCAATTGAGCTGTTTATATATTCACACAAGAACAAGCGCCTCTGAGTAGAAAAATTTAAGAGGCGCTATACGAATGCTACATTACACTACATTACATTACAATCGATGCTTCAAGGAGGCGCTATAGAAGTCGACAATTGGATTGGCTTTTGCTATAGACTATAGTTGATTGAATTGGATGAAAACTGACTGATGTATGTGTCCCGTTATAGAAGGTCGCTCGATCTATCAGAGACTGTTTAGAGTTGTCTGACTTCTGTTGCCAGAGTCTGCAAAATATAACATTGTTTTTAGGCACCTCGCTTTCTGATTATCTTCGAGTTATCCACCAAGATGCGAGAATTGTCTTACAATCGATCATCCAAATTATTTGAAAATCCATTCATCTATCCGGTTGTTCATCAATATGCGGTCTCGTTCCATCTTTCAACGTCTTTTTTCCGACCACGCAATAACCAACCAACCCTCCCCCCTCCCCCACCAAGCCAGGAGATTGGTGCTTGGGACGCTGTAATCTGCCTCTGATCTCCTCCACATTCTATCAACTTCTTTACGTCGTCGGATTCTTTTGATTTAATTGGTGATCAGGAAGGAGAGGGAGGAGGGAATGGAGAAAACGGAGGAGGAGTTATGACCCGGTGTCCTTTCCAGAAATTTCATCCGTAGAATGGTAATGACAAGGAACGCTTGTTTGTCTCTCACCGAACATGCCTCGCATCAGACATACAGACAGACAGACAGACAGACAGACAGACAGACAGACAGACAGACAGACAGACAGACAGACAGACAGACAGACAGACAGACAGACAGACAGACAGACAGACAGACAGACAGACAGACAGACAGACAGACAGACAAATTCTCTGACGAAAACCATATTTTCTTCTGTCCCCATCTTCATTGCTTCAAATCCTACTAGAATTAGTCAATATAGCCTGTCTTTATTTTGCTCTACAGTGTTCGAAATGAGACACATCTCGTTTTTATTGCAATTTATTCGCGATGTACCATATATACAGCACTGAGTGAGCGAAAGGGTTAAAACAGGTATCTTTCCTCTGGCAATAGTCCCTCTCCTTGGCCAGAACCGACCTCTTATGGATCTGGCTTATGGCTTTTCAACCACGTTCTACCAAGAACACGAATCTCACTCTGAAGAGACCTTCGACTTATGCTAAACGCATTATTGTAATGGCGCTACAGAAGCTTCATGAATGAATGATTGATTGATTGATTGGTTGGTTGATTGGTTGGTTGATTGATTTATTGATTGAGTGATCTATTTTTAAAGATGTTGGCTACCAAGGGTTTCCGGTCCTTATGAATTCATTCTGATTGTTCCAATCCTATGCGTCCTTTTCGTCAACTTACTTATCCTGGCCAACGTAGTCTACGTGCTCGTCACCAAACTCAGAGACTCGAAAAACCTACAGACAGTTCAATACAGGTACAAAGGTGCTACAATCATCCGATGGCGTATCTAGGCCTACTCAGTTAACATGCCTAGGCACTCGTTTCTTTGCAATATTATAGGGGCTATAGGGGCTCTATAGCAGAATCGTACGGTGGACAATGATCGCTTTATTGATTGGGATCGATGCTGGAGTGAGGGAAACGTCGATTATGGTCGCAAAGTCATCGCTAAAAACAATAAATAAACTCATGGGCGGATTTTATTAAAGGCTAGGGTAGGCTTAAGCCTACCCACTAATCCCACGGATGGCACGCATGATGGACGGCACCCCCAGACCCCCATGCTAGCCTACCCAAATATTAAAATCTAAATCCTCCTGTGCTTGACCGGAGGGGAAGAGACACGGTTCAGTGAAAAACTTTGTGTCACTTCTGAATTTTTGGGGTGAGGGGAATTTTGAGGGTTTTTGGGAGGGTGTGGGGAATCTCCCACCTGGATAGGCGGTTAAGGTGGTCCAAAAAGTTTAGTGCCTGTGTTCAGCGACGTTGCTTTGCTCTTAGGGTGGCCGTAAAATCGACGGTGGTTTTGCTTCCTCTGCTCGGTCTTACTTATCTCTTTCTTCTGATCGACCCTGGCAGGGAATCCGTCGTTCAAAAGACGATCGCTCTCATCAACGCGTTCCTCCAATCGACTCAGGTATTATTTGACAACACCTCCATGCCCCACCCCAGGGGCGGTTCCAAGATTTCTTGGTGGGGGGTGTAAGGAATTTATAGGAAGTTGGTGGAGGGATGAAATGATGGATGAAATTTCTGATATAAAACGCTCTCGACTTTAGCCCTAGCTATGCTATAGCGTTTCATAAATTATCTATGTAATAATAATAATAATAATAATAATAATAATAATAATAATAATAATAATAATAATAATAATAATAATAATAAAAACGAAATCCCAAAGGTTGACAAGATAAAGAGGTCATTGAAAGTGTTTCCCCTGCAAATGTAAATAAAACTTCCCGAAAAAGGGTAACAAGCAAAAAATTTCTTCAGCTCTGTTTTGTATAAAAATACCCGGCGGACATGTAGCGACGTAACGACTTGGACCGGTAAACCCCCTTGAAACGCTGACGAGTAAAAATAAGCTCGGTGGGGGGATGCATCCCCCAGTCATCCCCAACGTGGAACCGCCCATACGTCGTCGTCGTCATCGTCGTCGTCGTCGTCGTTGTTGTTCTGTTACTCATTTGTTGCGAGTGAAAAGGAAATCAATGCCTGACTGACAAAAGGAAGGGTTGCCATGAGAAAAATGAAAAACACAGAAAGACAAAAACATCGGCATTAGAACGAATAAGTGGGTAATAGAAAGTGTTGCGTGGAGTACAGCATCATATGGATGCGAAAGCTGGACTTTAAAGAGAAAAAATACAAAAAAGGAATAGAAGCTTTTCAAATGTACTCATTGCGTAACATGCAGCGCATACTGTAAGTTGGAGAGAGAGAGAGAGAGAGAGAGAGAGAGAGAGACAGACAGACAGACAGACAGACAGACAGACAGACAGAGAGAGACAAAGAGACAGACAGAGAGAGAGAGAGACAGAGACAGAGACAGAGGAAAGCCAATGAAGAGGTTTTGCAACTGTCAGACACAGAAAGACGGTGCGTCATCATCTGTGCTAAAGAAGGAAGTTGCAATATTTCGGGTACGTTCAACGGAACAGCAACGCTAGGTCAACACAGGAATGGACAATCCAACAAGGAATGATCCCGGGAACAAGACAATGAGAGCCATCAAAGAGCAGGGGCGTAGCGACGGGGGCGATATCGGTATATATACCCCCTCCCCCCAATCAGGCTACCTTAAAGTTTTTAGTGTGTTTTTGAAGATTTTCAAAGCTTTTTAAGACCCTCCCAAATCGCATTATTCCCCAAATCAAATTCCTGGCTACGCCACTGCCCGAGAGACGATGGACGATGGGCGGATGACGTGGAACAGTGGACAGAACTGCAGCGGCGGTCGAGAGGACACGGGATCGACATTGCTGGAGAAAAGACATTCTTTCTGTCGCCTCAACTTCAGTTAATGAAGGAACAAGGAGAAGATGATGTCATTAAAGTAATACGATTTTAAAAAAATAAAACGTTTCTGGTGTCTTAATACATAATTTTGCTGAATGTAATTCTGTCGAATGATTTGGCGATAGCCTGAATCCGGGAGCTAAGAGGGCTGATTGGCTGTTGGCTGTTGTTCTGTTCAGGGATTTTTCGTGTCGTTGTTCTATTGTCTTCTCAATGGAGAGGTTAGTTAAACGTTCTTCTTATGTTTGACTTTATTTGCTGAATCCATTCGATCACCTTCAGTGCATTTCATTCTAACCAGGGATATTTGTACACACCCTAGCACCCCCCAACACCCCACCCCCAATTTGAGGCCGACAACCCTCCCCCAGAGGCGTCATTTGGGATCAGACTGGCCGGCCCCCCCCAAAAATGAAAATAATAATTTGTAATGTATTAATAACCTATAAGAAGGGCTGACAAGCAAAAAAAAAAAAGGTCGTCAACTATTTTTGGGGTAATTGTAACGTAAAAACGTAAAAAGAACTGACTAGCAAAAAAAAAAAGGTCGTCAACTTTTTTTTGAAACTCAAACTAACTCAGTCAAAAAATTTTCCAAAAATAAAAAAAATTTGAAAAGAAAATTTTACAAAATTTCTCGCCCCCCCCCCAAGAAAAGTGTGAAATGACGCCACTGCCCTCCCCCCGATCTCAGCTATGGGATGCCATTTTTTTCTTGTTTTTGCTTGTCAGACTTTTTGGGCAAGGGACCCCAGAATTTACCGACAACCCCCTCCCCCAAATTGATAATCCTAGAAATACTAGGCATTCCGTTAGATATTCGCCAGGTCTTTCATTTAGTTGATGTGTCTCGTTCTCGTACAGTCAATGGTGTTAGTTAGTGTGTTGTATGAAATGGCTGGGTGTGCTCTATTTCAAACCCTGTAGATCGAAATTGAAAATGATATTATTGATTATTCTTGCAAAGGTTAAAGCAATGAAGAAGGAACAAGAAGAAAATGTGGATTTTATCGGAGAATTTCTTCAAATCGATTAGATTTTTACCTATCTAGAGCCTATATACCTTCTATTCAACAGGCCTTCAATAGGCGAATTAATTATAAAGCTTGTTTTTGATGTCTATAAAACATGCTGCATGCCTATAATGAACCAGATATCTTAAAGTGCGCAAAACAGAAAGACCAGACCACGGAAGTAACGCCAATTGGGAGAAATGTGCTTTAGACAGTAACTCTTGTAAGATCTGTGACGAGTTGGGAGTTTACTGCCAGATATTTATTGAGTTTTAATCTGGCCGGAGTCCTCGAAAGAAGGTGAATTTCCAGGTAGTTCGTACCTGTTGCGGTGTTTACCATGGGCGTAGCCAGGAATTTTATTTGCGGGGTTGGGGTATAATGTGATTTGGGAGGGGTATAAGTCTTTAAATACTTTGAAAATCTTCAAAAACGCATTAATAATTTTAAGGTTGTCTGAATTTGTTTGGCGGGGGGGTATATATATACCGATATACCCCCTGTCGCTACGCCCCTGGTGTCTACGTGTATATTTCAGGTAAAGTCGACGGTCAGGACCTGGGCCAAGAACCTCATGGGCGAATGCGGCGTCCGAACGGTAACACCGGATGCGATGTGCTGTCTCTTTTGCCGCCCACGCGGCCACAAAGGAGGAGGCGGCGGCGGAGGAGGAGGAGGAGGAGAGAAGGAGGCGTACCCAGGCGCACCATGGCAGCGTCTTCAGTCACAGAACTCACGAAACAGGACATCGAATTGCAAACGACGACAAGACACTCCCTCGCTCTCGTCTACTAGGAAGCGTCTCCAGCAGAGGTTTCAAGGCGCCTGCCAAGGCAACTGCAAAGACCGTGTTCCATAGTTGTTCATCGGTTGGGTTAACCCATGGGTTGGTTTGGGCAGTGGCGGTTCCAGGAATTATTGGTGGGCAGTGGCGGCTCCACCGGGGGGCCAGGGAGGCCCGTGCCCCCCTATTGAGTGCCTGGCCCCCCCAGTGCCCTCCCCCAGTTGGGAACCTATACTTAATGCTACATACATTAAACAACAAATGGTTGGCCCCCCTGATTAGAAGTTGCCACCCCAACGGCCCCCCACTTGCCAAATCCTAGAGCCGCCACTGTTGGTGGGTGAATGAAAAAATGTATAGGGAGTTGGTGGGGGATGCGAAGTGAAGAGGGAGAAAATAAAAGAGAGAAAAGGGTCATTGTTAGTGTTTTGCCCAATAAATGTTTATAAAACTTGCCAAAAAAGGCCGACAAGTAAAAAAAGATCATTCGCAGTATTTTTAACTAAAGTTTTAAAAACTGACCGGAAAATAGGTTGACAAGCAGAAAGGTCATCCGAAGGGGGTGGAAGATGGCAGAGTGGATTACGTGCTGGAGCGTCAGGCTGACGGAGCGGGTTCAAGCCCCGTCAGTGCCCCTAGAGGCAGTAATGCCTTCTAAGTTCTAAGTCACTTTAAATCATGCTGTTTTTCATGCTAAGAAACCCCGGTGGGGGGATGCATCCCCAGTCATCAATAGGGTGGAACCGCCACTGGGTTGGGTCCGGATTTTGAAAAAATTAATGGTTGGGGCTGGGTCGCGTGCGTCTATAAATTGTCCTGCTTAGACCTTCTGTTTTGACAATGGCCATAGATTCTTGTATTACACTGTATGTCAAATGATATTGGTGCCATGTACGTTAGCCCAGATACCATCGCTGGCAACACATTCAGTAGTCTGTACTTACCGGACCACATCAAATCACGTGGTCGGATAACCTGAGTCGGCTGTTGTTTTTTTACTTGTCTGAACCATTTCTTAAACCGGCTATAGGCCTACAACTAGTTGGCAATAGGCAAGATCATAAAAGGAAGTTTTAACGTTGTTCGACGTTATAATTCAGTACACGTTATTGGATATATACTCGAAAATATCAATGGAAAGTGATATCGGACGTCATCTGAGAGGTTAGACTTTTAAAAGCCAGTATATGTTAATCAGGAGCGTAAATCGCGGGGGGGGGGTCGGCGGCGGTGGACGGTCCCCAAAATTAGTGAGGGGATAAAGTGCCATCTATTCCCCCCAATGTTTTGTGGTTCTTTGCTACACTAGCGACAAGGTCATCACTAGTTTTTTGCGCTTCTTTGACATCTTAAAACTTAGTCTATAAAAACAATGACAAGCAGAAAAGGTCATCGCTAGATTTTTGCATATATACGAGTGAGCATACTTTTAAAAACAGTTCTGCTCCCTCAATGTTGATGGCAGGATATTACGCCAATGATAGTAATACGGTAATCTTCAAATCAGTCAGCTCGGCAGTCAAAGAAGTGACTTTCAATCTGTAGGATAGACTTTTACAGATACAGCTAGATCGACTCTAAATAAACTCTTTATTTATGTGCTTGGTGTGATGTATGTTTTTAAACGTGCGGTTGTACTTTCACTTTTTCGTCTGGTTGGGTTGGGTCAGCAGACAGGAATTTTATATGGGTCGGGTTGGGAAGTTGGGTGGGTAGGGTTGGGTTTGTGTTCAGAAAACCGACCCATGGACAACTCTGCCGTTCTCTGCGTCCGTGTTTAGACCTATAGCATCAACTTAATATGACAAAGGTATCAATTCGGGGCTATTTCGAGGATTGTCAATTTAGGGGGTGTCGGTAAATTCTGATGGTCCCTGCCAAAAAAGTCTTGACAAGCAAATAAAGGTCATCCCATGGCTGAAATTGGGTGTTTGGGGGATGTCGGTAACAAATTGGGGGTGGGGTGTTAGGAGGTGTAAAAGTATCCCTGTATCAATCGATGGTTGCATACTCAAGTCAATCTGCTTTAAATCTTGTCGTGTCCAGAGTTCTGTCTGTGCGAGAAACAGCAAGATATCCTATCTAATATCTATATATTTATCTATGGATGTTTGTTTGATAATAATTAATTGCATTTTAACTGTAAGCGGAAAAATAGCAAAATACGGAGTAATATTGTATTTGAGTTTTTATTCCTCTAAAACTGCAACGTTGTGAATCAGAAAACAAGAGTTTCAAGATATCAAAGTTTACGACTTCACTCAGACTAACTTAGCCTCCTAAACCACTCATATTCACATTATTATTATTATTATTATTATTATTATTATTATTATTATTATTATTATTATCGTCTTACAGCTTACAGTAGAGTTCCTAAATAGAATGACCGCTAACGTAGAAGTGCGACAGAATTTAAGGGGAAATCAAAGTCAAGCACAAAGTCAAGACAAGTCAACAAGTGACTGACACTTGTCTTTACATCTGTCAAGTCGTCACGTTTATGTCATGTTGAAGGTAACTCCGGAGATGTCTCCGTCTGCTTCGACCCATTGGAGTGACTGGATGTTTGGATTTCTGTGCGCAAAATCGACGAAATGTTTGTTGTCGACTGCAATCTGTGATTAATATAAAAATAAGAATTATCATTATTGTAAAAATTACTAACAGCAGACCTACAGGGGTGTCAGAACCTTGGCCCGCGGGCCAAACTTGGCCCGTGGGCTGATTTTATATGGCCCGCAAAAATATTAACGTTTTAAAATTTTTTACTAAAAGTTTATTTGTGAAATTGGCGTGATGTAAAATCTTGTTTGGTTTGAGAAATTGGTTTCTTGCAGAATATTTTTGAATTTTAAAAATTGCTTTGATGTAGAATCGTACATCCTGTATTTTGCAGGCATGACAAATAAATGGAAGAGCGTAAATCTTTATTTGGTTTTGAGTTTCGTTGGTGATGTTGACTGAACTATTATATCGACGTGCTACATCAACAGCGGGAGATTACTGCAGTTAAATAGAAGACAAAAATATTATGAAATCGATTTCCTGTTTGACATTAGCCTATGGAAGGACTATTGTTACAGCAAGCTATATAAATGCAAACATTCAGAATTTCAGAAGAGTGATGAAACCAATTAAAACTACATTTTCTTGTGTCCCCATCTTTAATGCATCAAATCATTCTGGGATTGTCAATATATTCCATCTCAATTTTATTCTAGAGCGTTCGAAATGCCCCAAAATGGTGAGCCTATGGAAGGACTATTGTTACAGCAAGCTATAGATATGAAACATTCAGAAGAGTGATGAAACCAATTTAAACCACATTTTCTTGTGTCCCCCATTTTTAATGCGTCAAATCATTCCGGAATTGTCAATATATTCTGTCGCAATTTTATTCTAGAGCATTCGAAATGCCGCAAAAAGGGCGGCCATTTCAAAACCACACGATACAGTCTTTTTTAAATCTGTTTTTCGTCAAATGGTAAAAATATATACGTGTACTTATATTCAATATATGCAGCCATATACTCACTTAGCATACTTGCATTAACCCTTCGACGGGCGTGGGGTCAAAAATGACCCGAGACGGCCCTTTGTAAGCATGGTACGATGGCAAAATTAAATTTGATACTTTGAGCTTTCATGACATTGTTCCCACAGGATGTTACTACCTATTCCAGTATAGTACGCGAAAAATTTGATAATGATTAAAAATTAAAAGCATATTTATACAAATTGGGTCATGGGGTCATTATTACTACTGTTTAGCATTTGTGTCTCACTGGACTACAAGATTACACAGTTTGCCTATGTGGCATAGCAATGCTGATATGTATCAGCGTCTTTTTATGTTGTACATTTTACTTTCTTATACAAAGTACATGTACAGCGCCAGTATATATTCCAGCAAAGGTAGCCCCAATGAAGGTCCGTTCAAGGATCTGGGAGGAAAAGTTGTCCACCAACTCTTGCAACCTCTTTACTGTGACGGTCGCAACAATACCACTGATAACTATTTCACGTCTCTGGCCCTAGCTAGAGATATTCTGAAAACGAATAGAGCAACTATGGTTGGTGCTATCCGTGCCAATCGAGTAGGGCTGCCAAAAGGATTTGTAACTCCGGCCGGACGCAAGTTGTACTCGTCCCTTGTCGGGTTCAAAGAGACCGGCGACTCCTCATTGGTTTCTTACAAATGATAGAAACTTTCAGCACTAAGTTTGCAACCACTGCCAACCAGACGTTGGTCAGTAGTGCTGTTCTGCAATCTGATAGATATTGCAGCACTCGACGCTTTCGTCCTTTTTGGTAAGTTGAAGGTGGACGGAACTGACGGAGAAATACGCCGGCTGTTGATCAAAAGTCATATTATAGTCATAAGTCTTTATCAAAAGACTGGGAAAAGGTCTTTGTAAAGAGCTACAGGAGCAGCGACGATCTGTTGCAACTCATCATAGTTTGATCAGAGCACGACTGGTAGATGCCACTCAGGAGCCGCCAAAGAAACGAGGTCGATGTCATGTTTGTGCCAGACAGGAGGACAAAAAGGCCACGGCTACGTGCAAGGCATGCCACAAGAATCTATGCACTGTGCACTGTGAGATCGTCTGTTTGAAGTGCCTCTCTTCTAATTGACGAAATACTTTTGATGATTTAGGCTTAGGCCTACGGCTAGCTTTAAGACATTAACGAAGGACATTTACAGTAATTCTTTTGTGTAACCACTGTGGTACCACTAACATCTCGATCTTTGTACGATCCAACTTTTCCCGGCTACCTCCCTGAACTAGTCCACAGGCCTTCGCCTACTGACCGGCATCATCAGCTCCGATCTGGTCACAGTGTCAAGTTGCTTGTTCCCCCTCCATCCAAGACCGTGCAACTTGGCGAGAGATCCGTTACGCGAGGGAACCCTATCCCAGGGTGCGATTTGTGACCTGGAGCAGTGGGGGGGGGGTATGTCGAGCTGGGGATGTGGTTGTTGGAAACTGTAGCAGTGGGGATGTAGTGGTGGGGATGTAGCAGTAGGGAGATGCAGTTGGGCAGTGGGGAGATTCCCTCCCTGCAAATCGCGCCCTGCCCTATCCTCTGGAATTCCCTACCTATCAACGTGTCTATGGCAGTGGCGGCTCTAGGATTTGGCAAGTGGGGGGCCGTTGGGGTGACAACTTCTAATCATGGGGCCAACCATTTGTTGTTTAATGTATGTAGCATTAAGTATAGGGTCCCAACTGGGAGGGGCACTGGGGGGCCACTGGGGGGCCAGGCATTCAATAGGGGGCACGGGCCCCCCTGGGCCCCCCGGTGGAGCCGCCACTGGTCTATGGAATCTAACATCGAATTGTTTGCAAAGAAACTTAAGACATACTTGTTTGATATATCGTATAAGTTCAGAATGTAAAGTGCTCTTGACTTGGTCTTCAGTTATGAATATTGCGCTATATAAATTGACATTTTAACATAATATAACATAACTGTTCAACTTATAAGACAATAAAGTTAATGACTTTGTTGCTGTTCAATATGTAGTATATGATTATTTCACTCAAGTGCATTATAATTAGCATGGGGTCAAAAGTGACCCCACGCCCTTACTTGTATAACACTTTTCACGCCCGTCGAAGGGTTAATCAGCTAAACCCTAGGCAAATTAGCGAGTAGCTTTGGTTGCAGATTTAAAACCAGACTTTGCTAAACCAGTGAAAAATAAACAATGTAACGTCTCATCAGCTTCCACTTCTACATCGACCGTCATCTAACTTTATATGCTTTCAGTTTGATCTTCAGTTCTTCGCCATTAACAGAGTTTGAAATTTAACTGTTTCTGTTAGACATGCGACTAGAATATGGGGTGTCATAGTTACAACAATAGGTCGTAATCAAATCAATGCAAATAATGTAATGATTGAATGGCCTTTTAATGTTTTCGTCATTTTACTTAAGATTTTTAGATGGCTCAGCATTTGTAATATAATATTGACAAGCATTTATGCATTTGGCCCACGAGGACATGGATGACATGTCATTTGGCCCGCCGCCCAAAAAGTCTTAACGCCCCTGGTGTAAATGGATGTTATAGGGTTTAGTATAGGATCTCTCTTGTACAAAAAGTAATAAAATGATTTGCAATTACTATAAAAATAATATTGCATTCGTTTAATAGTAGACCCTAGTTGTTATTGTTTTTATTACAAATTGGCACGAATAATAATAATAATAATAATAATAATAATAATAATAATAATAATAATAATAATAATAGCCTAATAATGTGATTTAAAGTGGTTTAAGAGGCCAAATACCAAGTAAGCCTGTGTGAAAACCACTGCATGATTGAAAGTGGCTTAGGAGGCATTACTGCCTGTGTGAAAGCCACTAGGGGCGCTAACGGGGTTTGAACCTCTCGCTCCGTCACCCTACTGCCCCAGCGCCGCCTAACCCACTCTGCCATCTTCCCTCCTCCTCGCTATGGATGTTACAAACCTTGAAGCCACTTCTGTTCAGTAAGTATGATGAGGTTGAACGGTTGACCCGGTTGAAAGGGAAACGTTGGATGCTGTCTGTCCTCCGGTCCCCAGGAACCGTTGAAGTTGGAGTTACGCACAACGAGAGACTGCTGAAAGCGGACGCTCATGTGAAAATGAATGTCGCCACCGAACTCCTGCGGCTTCAGATTGATCACAAAACTGAAATGACAGACAGCGCACTCTGCCAATAATGCATCCTATTATTTTTTATATTTGTAATGGCAACAGTAGTAGTAGTAGTAGTAGTAGTAGTAGTAGTAGTAGTAGTAGTAGTAGTAGTAGTAGTAGTAGTAGTAGTAGTAGTAGTAGTAGTAGTAGTATAGTAGTAGTTGTTGTTGTTGTTGTAGAAGTAGTAGGCCTAGTATTATCATCGTTATTATTTTATTTTCAGTAGGAGGGCTTATTAGAAGCAGTTGTAGTAAGTAGTAGTAGTAGTAGTAGTTGTTGTTGTTGTTGTTGTAGCAGGAATCCGAAATTTGGGGGCACATACAAGTTTGTTTTTTTTTTTTTTGGGGAGGGAAAGACTCGGCCGAGCTTTTTTGCTCATCAACAAGTTCTTTGCACATTCACTCAAGTATTCTCTTCCCTACCTACCCCCCCATTTCTCAACTTTTCCATCCAGAATAGGGGAACTCGGTCTTCGTGCCCCCGTGGCTGGCTGCGCCACTGAAGCTTAATGATCAATCAAATTAATCAGCGATTGGTCGATCAGTCAATCAATCAATCAATCAATCAATCAATCAATCAATCAATCTGTCAATTATTCAAATGTTTCTTTACGCCTTTGCTCCAGGATTCGGCGTTCCACTGACGTAGATCATGCGACCGGGGTACAGTCCTCCCGGAATGTTCCTCTTCTGCGGCTGAAATGAGCGATCAAGTAAGACACAAAATGATTTCTTGTTTGCTCGTATTAAACAAGCAGTTGTACTACTAAAACAATCGATGAAGCACTAAGATAAACAAACAACTGAAGGACAGACAGACAGACAGATAGACAGACAGACAAAGAGAAACGTGTTGGTCGTATAATTGATAGACTTGTGTTGATAGAAGTCAAAACTTTCATTTTAAGCTGATTTACTATGATTTGGAGAGTCGTTATGAGCGTGTTGTGCATATCACGCGCCTCTTAATTAAAAATGACGTTCGGATGCAAAGATGAAGTGTAAATTAAAGCAAGAGTAAAACGGTTTGCGCTTCTCCATTAATTATAAAAATTTTTGGGCAATTTTTGACGTTCTTGTCAACAACTGTCAAAGATAAAATTACGTCAAAGATTTTGAGCCCCTAGATCAATGACAGGTCCCAAAACAAGGTTAATATTTTTGCTGATGACCATTTTTCTCTTTTTGCTCATCGAGTATCAAAATGCGATGGTTATGACCCTTTTCCATGCTTTTTCCATTATAATAAGTTATTCAATTTCCGATTATTTTAAAAAGAAATTAAATTTTACATCTTCAACAACTGCAAACTTTTTCACCCCTAAATTGTTGACGTAATTAATGGAAGTTCTCAACGCTGTTCGGCCGATTGACTTAAATTTACATCTTCTGCTCAAAGTTCCCCTGCGAAATACAGTAGAACTTCGTTATAATGGACTCGGTTATGGCGCATGCTCGGTGTTAACGTACTGCAATGAACGGTTTCCGTGTGATGTACTACCAGTGGCGGTTCCACAGGGGGGCGGGGGTCCCGTGCTCCCTAGTGAGTGCCTGCCCCCCAGTGGCCCCTGTTGGGACCCTATAGTTAATACTACATACCTAACAACAAATGGTTGGCCCCCGTGATTATAAGTTGCCACCCCAACGGCCCTCCACTTGCCTAATCCTGGAGCCGCCACTGTGTACTACCCTATTGCATGGTATTGGATAAAACGTATCTCGGACATAACGTACCTATTTTTTACAGACCCTCTAAGATGCGTTATAACGAAGCTCTCCTGTAAATCATGATATTAATCTCTACTTTTCACAGACTGGGCACTTATTTACTAGATCAACATTTTAAGAAACCATATGTACTTAAAATGTCTTACCCCTACAGGAACTGGTTGTTGGCCAAAGCTTGGCTGACCATAGCTAGGCTGACCATAGCTAGGTTGACTATAGCTAGGCGGACCACCAAAGCTGGGTTGTCCGTAGCCATATTGGTCAAAGCCAGGCTGTCCATAGGCTGGTTGTCCATAGCCAGGTTGTTGGCCATATCCAGGAGGTCCGCCATAAGACGAAGCTCCCATCTGTGAGGGGAAAATATGTCACGAATGTTAGCGTTAATAATAACAGACTGTCAAATTAATTTACGTTGAAAATTGCTCGAGCAATGCCGATGCTACAAAGCAGAGACTGACGCAGAGGAAGAATTTTTGTGATAACTACGTTGGGATTTAATTTTTACTCTAATAATGGGCAATATTGCAATGAGGGGAAGAGAAAAAGAGGAAGACAGGAATGACCCGGTCTTTTGCGGATGGTGGATATGAAGTACCATCGATTGATGCCTTAGAGTAGCCTACATTAGAACTGATGCTGAAACAGTTCATCATCTTCATTATCATCATCATCATCATCATCATCATCATCATCATCATCATCATCATCATCATTTTTATTGTTATTATTATTATTATTATTATTATTATTATTATTATTATTATTATTATTATTATTATTATTATTATTATTATTATTATTATTATTATTATTATTATTATTATTATTATTATTATTATTATTGGGAAAATCCGCTGTCCTGTCTACCAGTGCTGAACAGGTGGTTAATCGTAGGCCTACGGTATTTCCGGCTGACGGAAACAGTCAATGTAAACTTTTCGTATGTTTTATTCTTCTTCCTGTTTCTTAAATTAGCAAAGCGTTATACAGCAATTATTCATTGGAAACTCAAGGAAGCAGGAAAACAAAAGTGAGGAAAACCCGAAGAAGAATTTGGCCAACGCAGTCTATTAATTAAACGCATTAATTGATCCTAACATGGGCGCCCACACATTAAGGCAAGAGGGGACACTTGCCCCCTTCCCCTTGGAAAATGCAAATACCAATATTTCACACTTAAATTTGAAAACCTTGCTAAAATATTAACCGTGTCCATTGTGTTAAAATGTGTTTTGCCCCCTCCTGGAAAAATTTCTGTGATGTAACCGTGACCATTGTGTTTTGCCCCCCCCTGGAAAAATTTCTGTGGGCGCCCATGAATCTTATGTTATGGGTTGCGTTGTTTGAACCCACGGCTGTCCGCTTACGCTGTTTTAAATATCTACAGACTAGTCTAGCGTTTCCATCATTGGCGTAGTCAAGGGTGGGGGTGGGGTTGAACCCCCTTGGTTGCCAGACAAAATTTTTCATTGCGTATTATTATTCTGTGGGTGGAGGGGCGCCAAAATCGGGTTTAAGGTAGCAATAAAGACAAAGGGAGGAAAGAAAAATATCAATATAGTTGTATGCGCTCATAAACCTATATAATTCACTTAATGAAGTAAAATAATAGTTGACGATTTTTTTGCTTGTCAGGATTTTCCGTGGGGAATCTTGGGAACCATGACCTGCTCTTCGGGAAATACTGGCTACGCCACTGGTTTCCATAACCATATTGCTAGTCGCGTTTAAGAAATGCAGTTCATTCTAGACATGGTTTTGTATTCTGCTCTAAATTCCTCTATAATTATTACTTGGCCTTACTAACGATGGAGGCGCCGGGTTAGCTAGAAGTTCAGGGGGCGGTCGCACCCATGAACAAATTTTAAGAAAAGATGCGTCTTTTTAGGAAAATCAACAAATAGAAAATTAAACAAACTAGGAGTCATAAAAATGAAAAACGCGAGCCTTTTGCTCGTCCAGACTTTTGACCAATCAGGGAAAATGTCGGTGTGACCCTCTATTCCGAGATCCTGGGAACGCCACTGAATGTGGACTGAAAAAGTGGCGCCTTTTTAACAGATTCGCCGCTCCCCCTGGTCTTAAAACCTGGCTGCCCCACTGGATGGAAAACTAGATTCGGGTTTGAATGGACAGGATGCCACAGTGGCTCTCACACAGGGTAGACCCTATACTGAACCACTCTAAACCTTATTACATGCTATTACATGCATTATTATTATTATTATTATTATTATTATTTATTATTATTATTATTATTATTATTATTATTATTATTATTATTATTACACACACACACGCATGCCTAAGGTGCCAGCAGGATGCATACGAAACAGTGTTTATTCTAGGCCTTTTTGGGGGATCCCCCCAATGAAAAAATTCCCCCCTTAAAAAAACATTTTTTTCATATGATGCATGGGAAGATGGAAATTTTCCCCCCAAAGTGTGGCGACGGGTTTTTTATTTTTGGAGAGGGGAAAATATAAGGAAGATTGTCACAGAGCGTTTAAGAAGGGAAAACTGGCAGATGACCTTCTTTTGCTCATCAAGATTTTTGAGACGTCAAACCTTGTCCACCAAACATTATTCTATCTCCCTTGTCATTGTGGCTATTTTGAATAAACACTGCATACGAAATCAGTCCTCAACGCGCCCCCTCCCCACCTACACCACTCCTATTAGTCAAATACTGCATATTATGACTCAGGCTCTAAAGACTAGCATCCATAACACTGTTGTGATAACACTGTTACAGAAGGCCACAAAGTTGTCAGTTTAGGTTAATTGGCGCTTTAACCCCTTAACTGGGGATCCCGGATATATCCGTCCATTTTACATTGAGTTACAGTTAAATACACGGTTAAGGGGTTAATTAAAGTCTGTTTAATTAACATCCGTTTGTAAGCAAATATAACGATCCGCCTCGCTATGTTTTTTACGGCAATGGGCGTCTGCTCTATCTGCAATTCCCTAGATACGCCACTGTCAACACACACACACACACACAACGGCACAGCCTGGAATTTGATTTGTGGGTATAATGTGATTGGAAGGGTATAAATCTTTAAGCACTTTGAAAATCTTAAAAACACATTGAAAATTTTAAGGTAATTTGATTTTCAGGGAGTATATATATATATATATATATATATATATATATATATATATATATATATATATATATATATATATATATATATATACCGATATACCTCCGTCGCTACGCCCCTGACACACGCACACACACGCACACACACACAGAGGCTGTGCGTTGAGTGAGACTAATACTACCTGTCTGTTTTGTGTCCTTCCGTCCGTCTTTTGTCTGCTTCTTTATCAGTCTGTTTGTCTGTCTCACAGTATCTCTCCGTTTCTTGATTTGTCGAAAAACCACTCAGGCCTACTCGCGATCGAGTTACAGTCCAGAGTACAATCATTGGGGCCTTTGCACGGGCCTCTCTACTCGGACAGGTATTTTTCGACTGTTTAGCCTACCTGAGGCATTCCGTAGCCGCCAAACGAGACGTTGTACACCTGTGCAGTGCCGCCAACGATCACGTGAGTAACTCTGTCCTGAGGAATTCGATGACGAAAGTCCGCGAAAAACTGACCATTGTAGGCAATCTAAATGCGAACATATACATACACATGTACATATACATATGCATATACATATATATATATATATATATATATATATATATATATACATAGGGGCCTATGTATACATGTAACCTGGTTTTCGCTAGGTGGCTCCACTGCGCATTGGAATTTGAAATAAAAACTTAAATGGCTGTATTCAGAATGTAAGCCTAAATGTGGGGCCAGAGGGCCCCCACATTTTATGCACCTTGACCGAGGGGATGCGAACATATTTACAATGAAGCATGGTGGTTCCGGTTTTATTGCCACACCCTGTATAGATATGATTACATTCGAAAAAGAAATAGATCTATTATTAGCATGGGCGTCCGGAGGGGGGTGCAAGGAGGTGCAATTGCACCCCCCTGGAAAAATTGTGGAGTTATGAAAAAAGTAAAATTGACTGTTTCTTTAGTCACAAAATCTTGTTTTTCACCCCCCCCCTGAAAAATGTTTTCATTTCTTTTGTCACAAGACCATGTTTTGCACCCCCCTGGAAAAATTTCTGCGGACGCCCATGATTATTAGGAGACTTAATTAGAAAAATTCAGCTATAAAGTCAGCTTCTGAACTATTGAAATGGACTGGCGCTTAAAAGGCATGGGCTTAGTCACTGTAAACCCGGACTAGACTATTCAATATCTTGAAAACAGTTTTAAAACATGACTCAATATTTGCAGTTTAACAAGTCTTTCACTTGACAGCATGGGCGCCCAAACAATGGGGCAAGGGGGCACTTGCTCCCCCCTGGGAAGTGTAAATATATTTTTGTAACTAACTATATTTTGGGCTAAACCAATATTTTCACACTAAAACACTACTGATACACAAGGTGAAATTGAGAAATTCAACTTTAGGCCCTAATTAAAAACTGTGGATTTGAATTTATTGAAAACTACTTAACCCCTTAACTGGGGATCCCGGATATATCCGTCCATTTTACATTGAGTTACAGTTAAATACACGGTTAAGGGGTTAAACCGTGATCATTGTGTTTTGCCCCCTGGAAGCAATTCTGTGGGCGCCACTTCTTTAATTCCGACAAACAGTTGTCCAGTTTTACTGAGATATTAGGGGCCATATATATACAATTTTACGCTTCGGGGGATTTGCTGAGTCATTGTTAAATGTACCTAGAACCAACACTGAAATTAGTAAGAGAGTTTTTTCTATTTTTGGGACAAAAATCTGGAACTCTCTCACTCTGGCTGTCAGATCTTCCAATTCATTGAATATTTTCAGATCCAGACTTAAAACACACCTCTTACCTCAATTAGCATTTCCTCCATAGTCGGTCTTACTCTTTCCCTCTGACTGATCTCTTGAATGACCTGGTCATTTGCGGATGGATTTGAAGTACCATCGATTGATACCCTTGGGTATTAGAACTGGCGCAATAGAAGTGCATTATTATTATTATTATTATTATTATTATTATTATTATTATTATTATTATTATTATTATTATTATTATTATTATTATTATTATTATTATTATTAAAGCGGATTGGTATCTAAAGTTCTAAACCCCGCACAAAAAACGTATAAAAGTATGAAATATTATGAAAGAGTCAATATTTTTAACGATTTATCGTTCAGATTTACTGCTGGTCTGTTCGAGGTTTTAACGCCATAAAACAGTAGTTAACGTAGCATGAGATCTTAAGTGCTTTGCTTAGCTTTGCTTTGCTTCAACTGGTCTAAACACTGATTCAACATTTAGCCTACGCATCTCTTTATCAATATGCAGAACACAGGCGGATTTTATTAAAGGCTAGGATAGGCTTAAGCCTAATCCCACCAAAACAAAAAAGGTTTTTTCCACCAAAACCAGGTCGGTCGCGTGCTGGATGGCACCCCCAAACCCCCATGCTAGCCTAGCAAAATATTAAACTCTAAATCCGCCTATGATGCAGATTTCGCATTGATAGCCGCTTCTGACTATATTGTATTACATTACACTTACAATACTATATTGCATTACATTACGATTACAATAATGACTTTAAAGATTTCGAGATGGTTTTCTCAGCTACTTGGAAGGGGCGGCTTCAACCGTAGGCATGAACTTCTAATGCGCCTTTTGAAAGACTACCATAGGTATGGACATTGGCGCAAATTTTGATGGAAAAGTGGGAGGCCCAACCCCTATACCTTCCCTATGGTAGCCCCCTCAAAAAGTGGGGACTCAAACCCAGAGGTCTAATATAGAAGTGTACGCCTATGGGCCTCAACCATCATCTCAACCTGAATGCCAGCGTAAGTAAGTAAAATCTCGTAAATTTATATAGCGCTTAGGAAAGTAGTACACTAAGTACAGTATATATAGCTGGTTATTCTTATGCGCTTAGTCTTTTTGAGAACATGAAATAGCCATATGGGCAAGGTGGAGATTGTCGGTGGGGGGCAAAGGTCAGTGCTTCCACGAGGCGACGTAGGCCTAGGCCTACCTGGTATTTGTCTGGAAACGAAGTGATGGTGCACTGGAAGTTGACGTTCTTGTGGAGGAGGGGGAAGGCGCCGCCTCTTTCCTCCGCCCTCCACTGTCCATGTTCGTAGGAGTTGCGGACGACGACGTTGCCTTCGAAGAACCGGTGGTCGGCGTGCAGAGCCACGTCGCCGGCGAGGAGCGAAGGTCCACACGACAGATTGATCGAGAACCTATACAGGCGATAGAGCGATTCGACGCCAGGGTTATTTCTAGGATTATAAATTGGGGCGGAGGGGGTTGTCGGTATATTGTGGGGGTCAATCCTCCTTGCCGAAAAAGCCTGACAATCAAAAAAGATCATCACAGGCTCAGATTGGGGTGTCGGTCTCAAATTGGGGGGGTTAGGGGTTGGGGCTGTTAGAGGGTGTGTAAAATAGTCCTGTTCGTCGCATTGGCGTAGCCACAGGGGCGCCTGCGGGGCCTCCCTCCTACTGGGGCTGGGACCGGTAGTGGGCTTTGCGCACAACTGTTGAGAATGTTTGTGTGTGGGGGCGGGCGTGGGTAGCATGTTCGAAGAGAATAATAGACATACGTGAATGTGCGAATAACTGGTTGATATACGACGACCTGTGTTTTTTACTCGTCGGATGCCCTCCTGCCCCCCTATTCCGTCCGGAATCCTAGCCATGCCTCTAATGGTTACATCAGTGGTTTTCACACAGGCTTACTTAGCCTCCTAAACCAATTAAAATCACATTATTATTATTGTCATTATTATTATTATTATTATTATTATTATTATTATTATTATTATTATTATTATTATTATTATTATTATTATTATTATTATTATTATTATTATTATTATTATTAGTATTATTAGTAGTAGTAGTAGTATTATTATTATTATTATTATTATTATTATTATTATTAATTCGTCGTCGTCATCATCATCATCTTCTTCTTCATCACGATACATAGGCTACATCGTCGTTGTCATCACTTCTATCGCATCTGCTAGAATTAGGCCTGAGCCCGCTTGTAGCGAAGATGTTTTTTACAACTACTGTATAGACTTTCATAACGACGACGACGACGACGACGATGATGATGATGATGATGATGATGATGATGATGATGACGACGACGACGACAATATGAACGACATGTTGAAGTAATAATTCATCGAGCTATATTACTGATGGGCGTTGGGAGGTAGGAAGCCATCGATTGTGATGACAAGACCAGGCTGCATCGGGCCAGGTAGAGGACGCACAAAGTCCTAAAAGCAAAACAACAAGACATGCGTATATTTATACAATAGCCTATATCAGTGACGGCTCTAGGATTTGGCAAGTGGGGGGCCGTTGGGGTGGCACCTTCTAATCATGGGGCCAACCATTTGTTGTTTAATGTATGTAGCATTAAGTATAGGGTCTCAACTGGGAGGCCACTGGGGGACCAGGCACTCAATAGGGGGGCATGCCCCCGGTGGAGCCGCCACTGGCCTATATTTGTGTGTGTTCCTGAAATTTTTGTTTTCTGAGAACGTCCAGTTTGTCATCTCTTCATCTCTGGCGGTCTGTCTGCCTGTCTGTCTCCTCGCGAGTGTCCATCGGTCATTGTATGTCTCCGTGTCTCTGTTTCTTTCTCTCTCTGTGTCAGAGTAATTTTGAGATAATCCCGGTTACTTTTGACGATACGTTTTTTGTGTTTAAAAACGCACCGCCTTTTTCTAGTTCAGCGATTTTCAAAATAGTCTCTGATTTAAGAGACGTTACCCTAAATAAATAATCAGTTAACAGTTGTTATTGTGAACTTAAAAGTGTTTTAGCAACTTTCAAAAGGGGCTGTCCATTAATTATGTCAACAATTTTTGACCCCCTCCCCCTTGTCAACAACTGTCAACTTTCAGTTACACCATCTACAATTATGTCAAAAACTTCTGACCTCCAAGATCAATGACAGGTCCCAATAACAAGGTTATTATTTTTTGCGGTGATGACCAATTTTTCCTTTTTTGCTCATCGAGTGTCAAAATGTGGTGGTGATGACCTTTTTTGCCATGCTTTTTTCCATTGTAATAAGTAGTATTCCATGAAATTTCCTAATTTTTGATTATTTGTAAAAAGTGAAATTGTTGACGTCAACTTCTCTTAACCCCCTCCCTCTGTCAACAACTGTCAAACTATTTCAAACCCCTCCCCCTAAATTGTTGACGTAATTAATGAACAGCCCCAAAGTCATAAAATTAGGATAGGCCTATAGACCTGACATTTTAACAAAGTCATCATTGCACTTTAAGCTACGCGGGCCCTTGGGCATACTTCAGGCACGAAATTAACCAGGAAGAGCTCTCGTCTATGCTCAATACTGAACAAACCAGGTCCTCTGAAAGTAAAAATTGTTATTATTTTATAATAACAACGAATTTATTTTATTAAACTAACCGCCATTTTATTCTGACTTTAATTACGAAGCGACAGGAAACGAAATTTTTCCAACTGCTCTCAACTGAACACTAAGCTACACTATACATCTATAGCGTCGACAGGAGGCAGATTGCTGGAGATAAGCATATCAGTTGAGGACTCATACACTTAACAGTGATTGACGCACGGCCCCACTGCGAATGATCTGTCTTAAGCCTATAACGCGTAGTGTAGCCCTAATGACAATGCACATGACACTATTAGGCCAACGCTGGGACCAAAGTTACAAAGCCTACGAGCACACAAGACCGCATATAGGTCTATCTGATCAGTAGGTCCACTATAGGCTCTCAAGACTCTATAGCGTAAATATACAATTAATTATAATAATAGGGCCTAATACTAATAATAATAACAACGTGACCTCAAGTGGTTTAGTAGCAGTGGCGTCGCTAGGGTTGGTGTCACCCAGTGCGGTAAAATCGTGGTGTCACCCATTTCCTTCTCAAATACCGTGACAAGCAAAAAAAGGTCATCCTTGTCCGTGACAAGCCAAAAAAGGTCATCCTTGCTTGGTGTCACCCCCCTAGATGGTGTCACCCGGTGCGGTCCGCACCCCCCGCACCCCCTCTCGACGCCACTGTTTAGTAGGAGGCTAAATTAGTCCGAGAGGGCCAATATATTTGAAATTTGAGATTAGCCTACTTTTAGGCCTACTGAAACAACGCATTACAATTGCAACAACTATAAGCCTAATTGTTAGTAATCGCTTAGAATTGCGATTACCTCCTTAAAAGGAAGCAATCTCTACACAATATACGCAGCATCCAACACTCAGTGGCGGCTCCACCGAGGGGCCAGGGGGCCCGTGCCCCCCTATATTGAGTGTCTGGCTCTCCAGTACCCCCAGTCGGGACCCTATACTTAATGCTACATACATTAAACAACAAAGGGTTGGCCCCCCATGATTAGAAGTTGTCACCCCAACGCCCCTCCCACTTAACAAATCCTAGAGCCGCCACTGCCAACAATTAGACCTACTGTATATTTAAAAGCAAGTTCGTTCAGTTCAAGTAATGAATTTGCAGCTGATGCGTAGGCCAATGTAGGTAAACATCTGCTCTGACTCGACAGATTCTCAATTATGATGGAATAATAGCAGCAGCACTGAAAACTGTAAATGTGCATATGACAAATGCAGACGATAACAAAGTGATAAGCATAGATGATAGTTCTTCCTGGTTAATTCGTCGCATTACGTAGGGGGCTTAAAAAAAGTGCCAATCGAAGTGATAACGATGAATGAATGAATAGATGGATGGATGGATGAATGGATGAATGAATGAATTGGCAGTTTTAAGTAGGCCTCAGTAAACTTCTACCGCTTTCTTGTAGTAGGCATATAAGCTGTACATTGTTCCGCAACACTGAAAAATTAAGATAAAGGCAAGGCACTGGTATAGTCCCTTACGCGAACGATCGTAGGGTCCGGCGCTTACGTGTAGGCCTATTAGGTAAGCAGCAGCGACGCAGGTGACTTTCGCCATTAGGGGCCGTCCATAAATTACGTCACGCGGTTAGGGGGTCCGGCCATTTGTGACGAAGTGTGACGAGGGGTTTCCGTAAATGTGACGTCACGCAAAAAATTAGGTCATTACCTTTGACCTTTCTTTGGTTGTATTACCTTTTTTGCTTGTCAGGGATTTTGGAGAGGAAAAATACAAGGATGGCCTTTTTTGCTTGTCAAGACTTTTTGGAAGACGAAAATGAGGGGGGAGGTCGGCCCGTTGTGACGTCATATTTTAGAGGGTCCGACGTTTTGTGACGTCGCGTTATGTAAGAGAGGTTAAAAAAGTGCCAAATTCGCGTGACGTAATTTATGGACGACCCCTTAATCTGGAGTAGTTCCTCACTGCCATCTCTAAACTCGCGTTTTACCTTCGCAGCTTAGCGCTGCTACAAATTTATCGATGCCTAAGTGATGACCGGCTTAATTGGTTGGCCACCGGCACAGCGACTAGATCCCGGGGTGGTCACCCATCCAAGTACGAACCGCGCTCGTCGTTGCTTAATTCGGTGTTTTGACGGGAATCGGTCGCCTAATGTCAGGTAGAACGGAAAAAGTAAACTTTTGCCAAATATCCTGTTGAAGATTTATATGCCCAACATGTTTTCAAAGCGTCGCTACAGTAACAATGAATAGAATTTCGATCGCAGAATTATTATAACTATAGCGCCATCTTTTCAAGTGGTTCTCATACAGGGCAGTCCCTACTGAACCACTTTAAACCTTGTTATATAGGCCTATTATATATTATATTTTCGCTGCCATCAGGACTATATCTAGGGTGATTCTAATCGGCGGATGACGGCGGAGCGGATGAGCCGGCGGATGAGCGGGCGCCTGAACGCGGCGGATGAGTTTGTTGTCCGATTCGGCGGGGCGGATGAGACATATAGTAGATATGGCGGGGCGGTATTTATTTGAATCGGCGGATGAGAAGCCTGGCGGATGAGAAGCCTATATGGGGAGGGGCGAATGCGGGGGGCGCTATATGTCATATTCAGCTAGGAGGGCGGTCTGTTTGATTCGGCGGATGAGAACTGTGGCGGATGAGTAGCCTGGCGATGAGAAGCCTGGCGGATGAGAAGCCCAGAGGCGTCATTTGGGAGAAGCTGGGGGGGGGGGCACGGCCCTCCTAAGGAAATGAAAATATTAATTTATAATGTATTAATGTGCAAATAAATTGCAAAAATTGCCAAAAATGAAAAAAATGGCAATTTTCCAACACTGGCCCTAAAGTTGGCCAAAATTTCCCCAAAATTTGACAAAAATTTGCAAAAAAATGTATCGCCCCTCAAGAAAAGTGTGAAATGACGCCACTGGAGAAGCCTATATGGGGAGGGGCGACGGCGGCTGGCGCTATATGTCATATTCAGCTATGAGGGCGATATGTTTGATTGGGCGGATGAGAAGCCTGGCGGATGAGAAGCCTATATAGGGATGGGGCGACGGCGGGGGGCGCTATATGTCATATTCAGCTATGAGGGCGATCTGTTTGTTGTTGTTGTTGTTGTTGTTCTTCTTCTTCTTCTTCTTCTCCATGTCAAGCTGAGGCACGTGGGCCAATCAGCACGCGTGCCATCAGCACGCGTGCCTTATGTTCCATAAGGCTAACAATGCAGAGTATTTGAACAAATACAACCGCACATTTGAAAGTTATTTCGTCGTGTCATAGGTCGAATTCAAGCACCATATTCAGCCACTATCTCTAGCATACATTACTACATTGATATCAGTCGCTATTGCAAACATGGGCCATCACCTTCTGCATTTAAAACGGCTCATCCATGACAACCCTCGTTATTCCATAATGCTAATAATGCACAGGATTGGTGCAAATTCAACTGCATTTTTGAAACTTATTTCGTCCTGTTAGAGATGGATTTCAAGCACTATATTGAGCCACTGTCTTTAGCATTTTCACTACATCGATATCAATCGCTGTTGTAAACGTAGGCCATCGTCTTCTGTATTTATAGCGCATCCAGCATGACAACCCCGTTGTTCCATAATGCTAATAATGCACAGCATATGTGCAAATCAACCGCATATTTGAAATTTATTTCGTCCTGTTATAGATCGAATTCAAGCACCATATACAGCCACTATCTCTAGCATACATTACTACATTGATATCAATCGCTATTGCAAACATGGGCCACCATCTTTTGCATTTGAAACAGCTCATCCATGACAACCCTCGTTATTCCATAATGCTAATAATCAGACTTGGAGTCCTCGAGGCCGTGGCCTTGGCCTTGGCATTGGCCTCGGGAAACAAGTCCTCGGCCTTGGCCTTGGCCTCGGACCTGCTGGCCTTGGCCTTGGCCTCGGGTACAAGTCCTCGGCCTTGGCCTTGGCTTCGGGATACAAGTCCTCGGCCTAGTGTACTCGAGGCCAAGCCCTCACACCATGGAATTAAACCAGAAAATCGCGCATTCAAAATTTTGGAAGTGACGAATAATATCTGAACAAAACGTCCTCTGTTCAATCCAAACGGTAGACCCTGAGAATTCCTGCTAGCTCTAGTAGCTTGTAATTATGTTGCTTGCATTGACAAGGCTGCCATTGTTTGAAGCGAACATTGCCTCAGGGATTGAAGTAGGCATTTGGACCAGATAATTGGGTTTCTTGCTAATAAAAGTATTAAAAGGCTTGAACTTAAATGGATATATGGCGTCTATTTTAGAGCAGTAATTGCATTCTAGACAGCGGCGGCTTCACAGGGGGCCAGGGTTTATTGTCTCTAAAGTATAACAGAGACACCTGCGAGGCTGCATCTGCTTAGGCTAAGGAGGTTGTAGACTGGTCGCACTTGGAAAAGAAACGGTGCCGTAGTGACAGCAATCTCTGCTGTACCTATTGCTATTAACGTTTGTAAGTAAAAATACGCAAGCAAAGAATATGGCCACAAATGAGCCTAGCATTTTGAAGTTTGCTTTCACCGATTTCAAAATAATAAATGAAAGAAAGTGGTCCGCGAAATGCAAGCATTTTCGCGAAATAATAAGTGAAACTCGAGGAACTTCAAGTGGGTTCAAGAAACATCTGGATAGAAAACACGAGACTGGCAAACAGCTACAAAACATCAAAAGGTATTTTAATTTTATTTTTAAAACATGGTTGATAGTAGTACTGAACCTTACTGCCATGGACGCCAATCCATAAGGAGCCAGGGCACCCAATAATTCGGGTAGGGGGCCCAGCACTTGTTTGGCCCCCAAAATTTCAATATTTTGACGTTTAATCTGCCCAAATCGAGTGTTGGCCCTGATCAGCGCGCGATTTGCAGGGAAAGGGGGGATTTTACCTCACTGTCCATGTACATCCCTTCCACTGAGGTGGCTACTGCAGGGCCGTTTTAAGGTCTTTGTAGGCCTTGGGCACTCTCATATTCGTAGGCCCTCCTCAACTTAAACCTCCAAGTTGCCAACTACGCAACCAACTGTGGATTAAACTGTAGAGTTTAACACTTCTGCATTATTTCATGACTTCGTGCTTAACGGGGGCGTCATTTGGGGGCAGGGGCGTGGCTCCAAGGAAATGAAGAAATAATGTAACAAATAAATAAATAAATGTAAAATGTGCAAAAAATTTGTCAAAAATTTGGCAAAATGTACCTAAAAATTTGGTCAAAAACGCCAAATATCTGCTGGCCTTGGCCTTGGCCTTGACTACGGACCTGTTGGCCTTGGCCTTGGCCTCGGACCTGCTGGCTTTGGCCTTGGCCTTGGCCTCGGACCTCCTGGCCTTGGCCTTGGCCTTGGCCTCGGACCTCCTGGCCTTGGCCTCGCCTTGGCCTCGACAGTTGTGGCCTCGACTCCAAGTCTACTAATAATGCACAGGATTTGTGCAATTTCAACCACATTTTGGAATTTATTTCGTCCTGTTAGAGATGGATTTCAAGCACCATATTGAGCCACTATCATTAGCATTTTCACTACATCGTTATCAATCGCTATTGTATACTAGGTGTTTACCCGTCAAAAATGACGGGGGAGATTGGCTGTTTTACCACCCGATTTTGCGCAAATGCAATAGCATTTTATGACGGTGGAGATTGTCTGTTTTACCACCCGATTTTGCGCTAATGCAATAGCATTTTGCGCAATTAGTTCTCCTTCACTCGCCGCCTTTTCCTTCAACCGAGTTAACGCCCATTCGCAGGAATTTTCTGAACCTTGATAGTCAAGGAAGGTGTACTGATTTGGCAGTGTCGAACGACATGCAGTGCTTGATTTTCTTGTTTGCTGTGCTGCTTTTCACGCCGAGCAACAGCCTGCTCCTCATTCTCACTTGATTGTTGGAAAGCTCGTGAGCGCTGGACTTTTGTTTTGCACGGACGGTTAGAAAGAGGAATAAAAAAGCTAAACAATGGTGCAAACCTCATCTTCTTAGCTCTTATATAGCCTGAGATATAGCAAATTAAAAAAAATTGGAAACTTTCGCAGACTTCAAAACTTTCGCGAAATTCACCGATAATACTTATGTTCAAACATTGGGGTCATCGGGTTAGAACTGATAGATCTTTGCCAAATGTCAACCGATTTTCAAACTTTTTGGTTTATTTTGTTCCTCTGACATCCCTTTACAACTTTGCCGCTGACCAAAGTGGGGTTACCGCTGAAAATATTTTGCTAGGGGGCTTTAAACATTTTTCGGGGGGAAAGAGTGATATTTTAGGCCGTAAAGTGGACTCTACCCCCACATTTTTTTGTTTTGCACGGACGGTTAGAAAGAGGAATAAACAATCTAAACAATGGTGCAAACCTCATCTTTTTAGCTCCTATATAGCCTGAGATATAGCAAATCCAGCTTGACAAGCCCGGATGTTCCATAATACTCATAATACAGAGTACACTCAAAAAAAAATTCCGTTAATATTGAGGGAATTTTTAAGGGAATAATCCGTCTCCTATTACTGTACAGAATATTCCCTCACTTTGAGGGAATACAAATATGAGAGAATGATTTCCCTCAAACATATTTGAGGGAATTATGAGGGAATGAATTCACTTGAATAGATGTAAATAAGTGAATTAATCCCTCATTCGAAGTTTGAGGGAATGATGAGGGAATGCAATCACTAGAATAGATGTTAATAAGTGAATTAATCCCTCATTCGAAGTTTGAGGGAAAGGTTAGGGGGCAATTCTCTCAGAAACCCATTTTAAGGGAATGAAATCGCTTAATATAAATTTTGAAGGAATGTATACTTGAGCAAATACAACCGCACGTTTGAAAATACAAATATCTATAAGCGTGCTATTTCTTCTAGAAATCTTTTCTCTGTCAAATGTTTACAAAGCTAAAGATAGTGAGCCATTTGAAACGACACTATACAAAGTCTTTCAGAAATCTATTCTCTGTCAATTGTCTAAAAATCAATCGAGAGATAAGATGGCGCTTAAGCAGTGGCGGCTCCACCGGGGGGCAGGGGGGGCCCGTGCCCCCTATTGAGAGCCTGGCCCCCAGTGCCCCCAGTTGGGACCCTATACTTAATGCTACATACATTAAACAACAAATGGTTGGCCCCCATGATTAGAAGTTGCCCCCCCAACGGCCCCCCCACTTGCCAAATCCTAGAGTTGCCACTGCGCTTAAGAGAGCTGGTTTCTTTTATTGCAGGTTTTATAGACCATAGAAATATTATAAAATTGATACATTGTTTGTGCTACAGTAAGCTATAGATACGCAAACATTCAGAAGACTAATGAAACGAATTAAAACCACATATTTTCGTGTCCCCATCTTTGTTGTGTCAAACCGTACTAGAATCGTGAATATATTCTGTCTCAATGTTTTTCTAGAACATTCGAAATGCCACGAAAAATAATAAGCCTTTTGAAACGACACTATACAAAGACTTTCAGAAATCAAATGTCAAATGTCTAAAAATCAATCGAGAGCTCTAGTACGGTTTGACACAACAAAGATGGGATCACAAGAATATGTGGTTTTAATTCGTTTCATTAGTCTTCTGAATTTTTGCATATCCATAGCCAACTGTAGCACAAACAGGGTATCAATTATAATATTTCTGTGGTCTATAAAACCTGTAATAAAAGAAACCAGCTCTCTTAAGATATCTGGTTGATGAAATAGAGCACAGCCAGCCATTTCATACTACACACTAACGCCAATGACTGTACGAGAACGAGGGACATCAACTACATGAAACTCCTGGCGAATATCTGGCGGAATGCCTAGTAGGGCGATCAAGGGAAGAGCCGCGTATTAAGATATCTGGCTGATGATATATAGGCCTACAACAGGATTTATAGATATGAAAACGAGTTTTATAATTAATTCGCTGTGTGTGAGTGAAGCCAATTGAAGGCCTGTTGGACCTATATAATCAAACATCTAATATATTTCAAGAAATTCTCCAACAAAATCCACATTTTCCTCTTGTTCCTTCTTAGTTGCTTTGACCAGTGAAGACTAATCGGTAATATCATGCTCAGTTTCGGTCTAGAGGGTTCGAAATAGAGCACAGCCAGCCATTTCATACTACACACTAACGCCAATGACTGTACGAGAACGAGGGACATCAACTAAATGAAAGTCCTGGCGAATATCTGGCGGAATGCCTAGTAGGGCGATCAAGGGAAGAGCCGCGTATTAAGATATCTGGCTGATGATATATAGGCCTACAACAGGATTTATAGATATGAAAACGAGTTTTATAATTAATTCGCTGTGTGTGAGTGAAGCCAATTGAAGGCCTGTTGGACCTATATAATCAAACATCTAATATATTTCAAGAAATTCTCCAACAAAATCCACATTTTCCTCTTGTTCCTTCTTAGTTGCTTTGACCGGTGAAGACTAATCGGTAATATCATGTTCAGTTTCGATCTAGGGGATTCGAAATAGAAATGTGCCTTTTTATATTACACACTAACGCCAATGACTGTACGAGAACGAGGGACATCAGCTAAATGAAAGTCTGGGCGAATATCTGGCGGAATGCCAAGATCAAGGGAAGAGCCGCGTATTAAGATATCTGGTTGATGATAGGCCTACAGCAGGATTTATAGATATGAAAACGAGTTTTATAATTAATTCGTTGTATGTGAGTGAAGCCAATTGAAGGCCTGTTGGACCTATATAATCAAACATCTAATATATTTCAAGAAATTCTCCAACAAAATCCACATTTTCCTCTTGTTCCTTCTTAGTTGCTTTGACCAGTGAAGACTAATCGGTAATATCATGCTCAGTTTCGGTCTAGAGGGTTCTAAATAGAGCACAGCCAGCCATTTCATACTACACACTAACGCCAATGACTGTACGAGAACGAGGGACATCAACTAAATGAAAGTCCTGGCGAATATCTGGCGGAATGCCTAGTAGGGCGATCAAGGGAAGAGCCGCGTATTAAGATATCTGGCTGATGATATATAGGCCTACAACAGGATTTATAGATATGAAAACGAGTTTTATAATTAATTCGCTGTGTGTGAGTGAAGCCAATTGAAGGCCTGTTGTACCTATATAATCAAACATCTAATATATTTCAAGAAATTCTCCAACAAAATCCACATTTTCCTCTTGTTCCTTCTTAGTTGCTTTGACCAGTGAAGACTAATCGGTAATATCATGCTCAGTTTCGGTCTAGAGGGTTCGAAATAGAGCACAGCCAGCCATTTCATACTACACACTAACGCCAATGACTGTACGAGAACGAGGGACATCAACTAAATGAAAGTCCTGGCGAATATCTGGCGGAATGCCTAGTAGGGCGATCAAGGGAAGAGCCGCGTATTAAGATATCTGGCTGATGATATATAGGCCTACAACAGGATTTATAGATATGAAAACGAGTTTTATAATTAATTCGCTGTGTGTGAGTGAAGCCAATTGAAGGCCTGTTGGACCTATATAATCAAACATCTAATATATTTCAAGAAATTCTCCAACAAAATCCACATTTTCCTCTTGTTCCTTCTTAGTTGCTTTGACCAGTGAAGACTAATCGGTAATATCATGCTCAGTTTCGGTCTAGAGGGTTCGAAATAGAGCACAGCCAGCCATTTCATACTACACACTAACGCCAATGACTGTACGAGAACGAGGGACATCAACTAAATGAAAGTCCTGGCGAATATCTGGCGGAATGCCTAGTAGGGCGATCAAGGGAAGAGCCGCGTATTAAGATATCTGGCTGATGATATATAGGCCTACAACAGGATTTATAGATATGAAAACGAGTTTTATAATTAATTCGCTGTGTGTGAGTGAAGCCAATTGAAGGCCTGTTGGACCTATATAATCAAACATCTAATATATTTCAAGAAATTCTCCAACAAAATCCACATTTTCCTCTTGTTCCTTCTTAGTTGCTTTGACCAGTGAAGACTAATCGGTAATGTCATGCTCAGTTTCGATCTAGGAGGTTCGAAATAGAAATGTGCCATTTTATACTACACACTAACGCCAATGACTGTACGAGAACGAGGGACATCAACTAAATGAAAGTCCTGGCGAATATCTGGCGGAATGCCTAGTAGGGCGATCAAGGGAAGAGCCGCGTATTAAGTTATCTGGTTGCTGATATATAGGCCTACAACAGGATTTATAGATATGAAAACGAGTTTTATAATTAATTCGCTGTGTGTGAGTGAAGCCAATTGAAGGCCTGTTGGACCTATATAATCAAACATCTAATATATTTCAAGAAATTCTCCAACAAAATCCATTTTCCTCTTGTTCCTTCTTAGTTGCTTTGACCAGTGAAGACTAATCGGTAATATCATGCTCAGTTTCGGTCTAGAGGGTTCGAAATAGAGCACAGCCAGCCATTTCATACTACACACTAACGCCAATGACTGTACGAGAACGAGGGACATCAACTAAATGAAAGTCCTGGCGAATATCTGGCGGAATGCCTAGTAGGGCGATCAAGGGAAGAGCCGCGTATTAAGATATCTGGTTGATGATATATAGGCCTACAACAGGATTTATAGATATGAAAACGAGTTTTATAATTAATTCGCTGTGTGTGAGTGAAGCCAATTGAAGGCCTGTTGGACCTATATAATCAAACATCTAATATATTTCAAGAAATTCTCCAACAAAATCCACATTTTCCTCTTGTTCCTTCTTAGTTGCTTTGACCAGTGAAGACTAATCGGTAATATCATGCTCAGTTTCGGTCTAGAGGGTTCGAAATAGAGCACAGCCAGCCATTTCATACTACACACTAACGCCAATGACTGTACGAGAACGAGGGACATCAACTAAATGAAAGTCCTGGCGAATATCTGGCGGAATGCCTAGTAGGGCGATCAAGGGAAGAGCCGCGTATTAAGATATCTGGCTGATGATATATAGGCCTACAACAGGATTTATAGATATGAAAACGAGTTTTATAATTAATTCGCTGTGTGTGAGTGAAGCCAATTGAAGGCCTGTTGGACCTATATAATCAAACATCTAATATATTTCAAGAAATTCTCCAACAAAATCCACATTTTCCTCTTGTTCCTTCTTAGTTGCTTTGACCAGTGAAGACTAATCAGTAATATCATGCTCAGTTTCGGTCTAGAGGGTTCGAAATAGAGCACAGCCAGCCATTTCATACTACACACTAACGCCAATGACTGTACGAGAACGAGGACATCAACTAAATGAAAGTCCTGGCGAATATCTGGCGGAATGCCTAGTAGGGCGATCAAGGGAAGAGCCGCGTATTAAGATATCTGGCTGATGATATATAGGCCTACAACAGGATTTATAGATATGAAAACGAGTTTTATAATTAATTCGCTGTGTGTGAGTGAAGCCAATTGAAGGCCTGTTGGACCTATATAATCAAACATCTAATATATTTCAAGAAATTCTCCAACAAAATCCACATTTTCCTCTTGTTCCTTCTTAGTTGCTTTGACCAGTGAAGACTAATCGGTAATATCATGTTCAGTTTCGATCTAGAGGGTTCGAAATAGAAATGTGCCTTTTTATACTACACACTAACGCCAATGACTGTACGAGAACGAGGGACATCAACTAAATGAAAGTCCTGGCGAATATCTGGCGGAATGCCTAGTAGATCAAGGGAAGAGCCGCGTATTAAGATATCTGGTTGATGATATATAGGCCTACAACAGGATTTATAGATATGAAAACGAGTTTTATAATTAATTCGCTGTGTGTGAGTGAAGCCAATTGAAGGCCTGTTGGACCTATATAATCAAACATCTAATATATTTCAAGAAATTCTCCAACAAAATCCACATTTTCCTCTTGTTCCTTCTTAGTTGCTTTGACCAGTGAAGACTAATCGGTAATATCATGCTCAGTTTCGGTCTAGAGGGTTCGAAATAGAGCACAGCCAGCCATTTCATACTACCACACTAACGCCAATGACTGTACGAGAACGAGGGACATCAACTAAATGAAAGTCCTGGCGAATATCTGGCGGAATGCCTAGTAGGGCGATCAAGGGAAGAGCCGCGTATTAAGATATCTGGCTGATGATATATAGGCCTACAACAGGATTTATAGATATGAAAACGAGTTTTATAATTAATTCGCTGTGTGTGAGTGAAGCCAATTGAAGGCCTGTTGGACCTATATAATCAAACATCTAATATATTTCAAGAAATTCTCCAACAAAATCCACATTTTCCTCTTGTTCCTTCTTAGTTGCTTTGACCAGTGAAGACTAATCGGTAATATCATGCTCAGTTTCGATCTAGAGGGTTCGAAATAGAAACAGCCAGCCATTTCATACTACACACTAACGCCAATGACTGTACGAGAACGAGGGACATCAACTAAATGAAAGTCCTGGCGAATATCTGGCGGAATGCCTAGTAGGGCGATCAAGGAAGAGCCGCGTATTAAGATATCTGGCTGATGATATATAGGCCTACAACAGGATTTATAGATATGAAAACGAGTTTTATAATTAATTCGCTGTGTGTGAGTGAAGCCAATTGAAGGCCTGTTGGACCTATATAATCAAACATCTAATATATTTCAAGAATTCTCCAACAAAATCCACATTTTCCTCTTGTTCCTTCTTATTTGCTGTTGATTTGAAGATATAATCATTAATATCATTATGGAATATCGAGGTTGTCATGGATGAGCCGTTTTAAACGCAGACAGTGATCAGCCCATGTTTGCAATAGCGATCGATATCAACGTAGTAATGGATGCTAAAGATAGTATCTGAATATGGTGCATGAATTCGAAATATAACTTGACGAAATAAGTTTCAAAAATGCCTAGTATTTGATCAAGGGAAAGCCAGTGCATTATTAGCGTTATGGAATAACGAGGGTTGTCATGGATGAACCGTTTTAAATTCAGAAGGTGATGGCCCATGTTTGCCATGAGCGATTGATATCAATTGTAGTAACAGTGGCGGCTGTCTAATAGGATTTGGCAAATTCTGGGGGCCGTTGGGGTGGCAACTTGTAATCATGGGGGCCAACCATTTGTTGTTTAATGAATGTACCATTAATACGCGGCTCTTCCCTCGATCACCCTTATATAAATTCCATAAGATATTCGGCAGGACTTTCATTTAGTTGATGTCCCTCGTTCTCGTACAGTCAATGGCATTATTGTGTTGTATGAAATGGCTGGTTGTGCTCTCATATTTCGAACCCTGTAGATCGGAATTGAGAATGATATTATTGATTATTCTTTCACAGCTAAAATCAGTAAATGAAAGAACAAGTGGAAAATATCTGGGTGCTGTCGGAGAATTTTTTCAAATTGATTAGATTTTTTTAAGATATCAAGGCCTTATAAACCCTCTTTTTATGAGCAGGCCTTCAATTGGCTTCTCTCACACAGCGAATAATTATTATAAAACTTGTTTTGATGTCTATTAAACCTGTTGTGGCCTCTAATGAAGACAGATATCTTAATATAGGCCTTCAACAACTGGGGGCCATCACTATCTTCAAGGATCGCTTGCCCCTTGCCTTCGATGACTAACATCCATGGATAAGATAGTTGCTGAATAAGGGTGCTTGAATTAGATATATAACTCTGACAAATCAATTTCATATGTGCTTATTGATTTGAACATATGCTGTGCATTATTAGCGTTATGGAATATCGGGGTTGTCATGGATGAGCCGTTTTATTTCAGAAATTTGATCGGAATATCTAGTTGATATTAATGCCAAGATGATTATTCTTGATGATCAGGCCTAAAAGGATTTATAGAATGAGTTTTATAATTAATTCGGTTGTGAAAACCAATGGAAAATAATCAAACAAATATATTTCAAGTTCAACAAAATCCAAAAAATGAAGCCATTTTATATCATGTTGTTTAACGCCAATGACTGTACAAGAACGAGGGACATCAGCTAAATGAAAGTCCTGGCGAATATCTGGCGGAATGCCAAGATCAAAGAATGATATCTGGCTGATGATATATAGGAGCCAAACAGGATTTATAGATATGAAAACGAGTTTTATAATTAATTGGCTGTGAAAGAGTGAATATCCTGTTGGACCTATATAATCAAACATCTAATATAAACAAAAATTTCAAAAAATCCACATTTTCTCTTGTTCAAACAGTTGCTTTGACCAGTGAAGATATCGGTAATATCATGCCGATAGAGGGTTAGAAAACGATCGAGCGTTTTATAAAGATGATAATCCCATGGCCTATGAATGCCTAACAGCGTATTTATATGGTGCCTTGATATTCGATAATTAATTCGCTGTGTGTGAGTGAAAATTGAAGGCCTGTTGGACCTATATAATCAAACATCTAATATATTTCAAGAAATTCTCCAACAAAATCCACATTTTCCTCTTGTTCCTTCTTAATAACGCTTTGACCAGTGAAGACTAATCGGTAATATCATGTGGCTCAGTTTCGGTCTAGTAGGGGTTCTTGTAATCAGGGAAGAGCCAATTAAGATATCCATTTCCTACAACAGTTTATAGATATGAAAACGAGTTTTATAATTAATTCACTGTGTGCTACGCCAATGACTGTACGAGAACGAGGGACATCAACTAAATGAAAGTCCTGGCGAATATCTGGCGGAATGCCTAGTAGGGCGAGAACAAGGAAGAGCCTGGCGAATATCTATTAAGATATCTGGCTGATGATATATAGGCCTACAACAGGATTTATAGATATGAAAACGAGTTTTATAATTAATTCGCTGTGTGTGAGTGAAGCCAATTGAAGGCCTGTTGGACCTATATAATCAAACATCTAATATATTTCAAGAAATTCTCCAACAAAATCCACATTTTCCTCTTGTTCCTTCTTAGTTGCTTTGACCAGTGAAGACTAATCGGTAATATCATGCTCAGTTTTCGGTCTAGAGAGGTTCGAAATAGAGCACAGCCAGCCATTTCATACTACACACTAAACGCCAATGACTGTACGAGAACGAGGGACATCAACTAAATGAAAGTCCTGGCGAATATCTGGCGGAATGCCTAAGATCAAGGGAAGAGCCGCGTATTAAGATATCTGGCTGATGATATATAGGCCTACAACAGGATTTATAGATATGAAAACGAGTTTTATAATTAATTCGCTGTGTGTGAGTGAAGCCAATTGAAGGCCTGTTGGACCTATATAATCAAACATCTAATATATTTCAAGAAATTCTCCAACAAAATCCACATTTTCCTCTTGTTCCTTCTTAGTTGCTTTGACCAGTGAAGACTAATCGGTAATATCATGCTCAGTTTCGGTCTAGAGGGTTCTAAAATAGAGCACAGCCAGCCATTTCATACTACACACTAACGCCAATGACTGTACGAGAACGAGGGACATCAACTAAATGAAAGTCCTGGCGAATATCTGGCGGAATGCCTAGTAGATCAAGGGAAGAGCCGCGTATTAAGATATCTGGTTGATGATATATAGGCCTACAACAGGATTTATAGATATGAAAACGAGTTTTATAATTAATTCGCTGTGTGTGAGTGAAGCCAATTGAAGGCCTGTTGGACCTATATAATCAAACATCTAATATATTTCAAGAAATTCTCCAACAAAATCCACATTTTCCTCTTGTTCCTTCTTAGTTGCTTTGACCAGTGAAGACTAATCGGTAATATCATGCTCAGTTTCGGTCTAGAGGGTTCTAAATAGAGCACAGCCAGCCATTTCATACTACACACTAACGCCAATGACTGTACGAGAACGAGGGACATCAACTAAATGAAAGTCCTGGCGAATATCTGGCGGAATGCCTAGATCAAGGGAAGAGCCGCGTATTAAGATATCTGGTTGCTGATATATAGGCCTACAACAGGATTTATAGATATGAAAACGAGTTTTATAATTAATTCGCTGTGTGTGAGTGAAGCCAATTGAAGGCCTGTTGGACCTATATAATCAAACATCTAATATATTTCAAGAAATTCTCCAACAAAATCCACATTTTCCTCTTGTTCCTTCTTAGTTGCTTTGACCAGTGAAGACTAATCGGTAATATCATGCTCAGTTTCGGTCTAGAGGGTTCGAAATAGAGCACAGCCAGCCATTTCATACTACACACTAACGCCAATGACTGTACGAGAACGAGGGACATCAACTAAATGAAAGTCCTGGCGAATATCTGGCGGAATGCCTAGTAGGGCGATCAAGGGAAGAGCCGCGTATTAAGATATCTGGCTGATGATATATAGGCCTACAACAGGATTTATAGATATGAAAACGAGTTTTATAATTAATTCGCTGTGTGTGAGTGAAGCCAATTGAAGGCCTGTTGGACCTATATAATCAAACATCTAATATATTTCAAGAAATTCTCCAACAAAATCCACATTTTCCTCTTGTTCCTTCTTAGTTGCTTTGACCAGTGAAGACTAATCGGTAATATCATGCTCAGTTTCGATCTAGAGGTTCGAAATAGAACAGCCAGCCATTTCATACTACACACTAACGCCAATGACTGTACGAGAACGAGGACATCAACTAAATGAAAGTCCTGGCGAATATCTGGCGGAATGCCTAGTAGGGCGATCAAGGGAAGAGCCGCGTATTAAGATATCTGGCTGATGATATATAGGCCTACAACAGGATTTATAGATATGAAAACGAGTTTTATAATTAATTCGCTGTGTGTGAGTGAAGCCAATTGAAGGCCTGTTGGACCTATATAATCAAACATCTAATATATTTCAAGAAATTCTCCAACAAAATCCACATTTTCCTCTTGTTCCTTCTTAGTTGCTTTGACCAGTGAAGACTAATCGGTAATGTCATGCTCAGTTTCGATCTAGGAGGTTCGAAATAGAAATGTGCCATTTCATACTACACACTAACGCCAATGACTGTACGAGAACGAGGGACATCAACTAAATGAAAGTCCTGGCGAATATCTGGCGGAATGCCTAGTAGGGCGATCAAGGGAAGAGCCGCGTATTAAGATATCTGGCTGATGATATATAGGCCTACAACAGGATTTATAGATATGAAAACGAGTTTTATAATTAATTCGCTGTGTGTGAGTGAAGCCAATTGAAGGCCTGTTGGACCTATATAATCAAACATCTAATATATTTCAAGAATATCTCCAACAAAATCCACATTTTCCTCTTGTTCCTTCTTATTTGCTGTTGATTTGAACATATGCTGTGCATTATTAGCGTTATGGAATATCGAGGGTTGTCATGGATGAGCCGTTTTAAACGCAGAAGGTGATCGCCCATGTTTGCAATAGCGATCGATATCAATGTAGTAATGGATGCTAAAGATAGTATCTGAATATGGTGCTTGAATTCGATCTATAACTTGACGAAATAAGTTTCAAAAATGCGGTAGTATTTGCACAAATACAGTGCATTATTAGCGTTATGGAATAACGAGGGTTGTCATGGATGAACCGTTTTAAATGCAGAAGGTGATGGCCCATGTTTGCCATAGCGATTGATATCAATGTAGTAACAGTGGCGGCTCTAGGATTTGGCAAGTGGGGGCCGTTGGGGTGGCAACTTGTAATCATGGGGGCCAACCATTTGTTGTTTAATGAATGTACCATTAATACGCGGCTCTTCCCTCGATCACCCTATTATAAATTCCATAAGATATTCGGCAGGACTTTCATTTAGTTGATGTCCCTCGTTCTCGTACAGTCAATGGCATTATTGTGTTGTATGAAATGGCTGGTTGTGCTCTATTTCGAACCCTGTAGATCGGAATTGAGAATGATATTATTGATTATTCTTTCACAGCTAAAAGCAGTAAGGAAGGAACAAGTGGAAAATGTGTGAATTGCTGTCGGAGAATTTTTTCAAATTGATTAGATTTTTCGATATCAAGGCCTTATAAACCCTCTTTTCAGCAGGCCTTCAATTGGCTTCTCTCACACAGCGAATAATTATTATAAAACTTGTTTTTGATGTCTATTAAACCTGTTGTAGGCCTCTAATGAACCAGATATCTTAATACGCGGCTCTTCCTTCGATCACCTATTATACATTCCATAAGATATTCGGCAGGACTTTCATTTAGTTGATGTCCCTCGTTCTCGTACAGTCAATGGCATTATTGTGTTGTATGAAATGGCTGGTTGTGCTCTATTTCGAACCCTGTAGATCGGAATTGAGATTGATATTATTGATTATTCTTTCACAGCTAAAAGCAGTAAGGAAGGAACAAGTGGAAAATATAAAAAATGGGGTTCGAAATAGAAATGTGCCTTTTTATACTACACACTAACGCCAATGACTGTACAAGAACGAGGGACATCAGCTAAATGAAAGTCCTGGCGAATATCTGGCGGAATGCCAAGATCAAGGGAAGAGCCGCGTATTAAGATATCTGGCTGATGATATATAGGCCTACAACAGGATTTATAGATATGAAAACGAGTTTTATAATTAATTCGCTGTGTGTGAGTGAAGCCAATTGAAGGCCTGTTGGACCTATATAATCAAACATCTAATATATTTCAAGAAATTCTCCAACAAAATCCACATTTTCCTCTTGTTCCTTCTTAGTTGCTTTGACCAGTGAAGACTAATCGGTAATATCATGCTCAGTTTCGGTCTAGAGGGTTCGAAATAGAGCACAGCCAGCCATTTCATACTACACACTAACGCCAATGACTGTACGAGAACGAGGGACATCAACTAAATGAAAGTCCTGGCGAATATCTGGCGGAATGCCTAGTAGGGCGATCAAGGGAAGAGCCGCGTATTAAGATATCTGGCTGATGATATATAGGCCTACAACAGGATTTATAGATATGAAAACGAGTTTTATAATTAATTCGCTGTGTGTGAGTGAAGCCAATTGAAGGCCTGTTGGACCTATATAATCAAACATCTAATCTATTTCAAGAAATTCCTCCACCAGTTCCACATTTTCCTCTTGTTCCTTCTTAGTTGCTTTGACCAGTGAAGACTAATCGGTAATATCATGTTCAGTTTCGATCTAGGTGGTTAGAAATAGAAATGTGCCTTTTTATACTACTCACTAACGCCAATGACTGTACGAGAACGAGGGACATCAACTAAATGAAAGTCCTGGCGAATATCTGGCGGAATGCCTAGATCAAGGGAACTTAGGGAAGATCCGCGTATTAAGATATCTGGTTGCTGATATATAGGCCTACAACAGGATTTATAGATATGAAAACGAGTTTTATAATTAATTCGCTGTGTGTGAGTGAAGCCAATTGAAGGCCTGTTGGACCTATATAATCAAACATCTAATATATTTCAAGAAATTCTCCAACAAAATCCACATTTTCCTCTTGTTCCTTCTTAGTTGCTTTGACCAGTGAAGACTAATCGGTAATATCATGCTCAGTTTCGGTCTAGAGGGTTCTAAATAGAGCACAGCCAGCCATTTCATACTACACACTAACGCCAATGACTGTACGAGAACGAGGGACATCAACTAAATGAAAGTCCTGGCGAATATCTGGCGGAATGCCTAATCAGGTAATCAAGGGAAAGAGCCAGCGTATTAAGATATCTGGTTGCTGATGATATCTGGCCTAGTAGGGCCAAGGAAACAGGATTTATAGATATGAAAACGAGTTTTATAATTAATTCGCTGTGTGTGAGTGAAGCCAATTGAAGGCCTGTTGGACCTATATAATCAAACATCTAATATATTTCAAGAAATTCTCCAACAAAATCCACATTTTCCTCTTGTTCCTTCTTAGTTGCTTTGACCAGTGAAGACTAATCGGTAATATCATGCTCAGTTTCGGTCTAGAGGGTTCTAAATAGAGCACAGCCAGCCATTTCATACTACACACTAACGCCAATGACTGTACGAGAACGAGGGACATCAACTAAATGAAAGTCCTGGCGAATATCTGGCGGAATGCCTAGGGCGATCAAGGAAGAGCCGCGTATTAAGATATCTGGCTGATGATATATAGGCCTACAACAGGATTTATAGATATGAAAACGAGTTTTATAATTAATTCGCTGTGTGTGAGTGAAGCCAATTGAAGGCCTGTTGGACCTATATAATCAAACATCTAATATATTTCAAGAAATTCTCCAACAAAATCCACATTTTCCTCTTGTTCCTTCTTAGTTGCTTTGACCAGTGAAGACTAATCAGTAATATCATGCTCAGTTTCGGTCTAGAGGGTTCGAAATAGAGCACAGCCAGCCATTTCATACTACACACTAACGCCAATGACTGTACGAGAACGAGCGACATCAACTAAATGAAAGTCCTGGCGATTACCTGGCGGAATGCCTAGTAGGGCGATCATGGAAAGAGCCGCGTATTAAGATATCTGGTTGATGATAGGCCTACAACAGGATTTATAGATATGAAAACGAGTTTTATAATTAATTCGCTGTGTGTGAGTGAAGCCAATTGAAGGCCTGTTGGACCTATATAATCAAACATCTAATATATTTCAAGAAATTCTCCAACAAAATCCACATTTTCCTCTTGTTCCTTCTTAGTTGCTTTGACCAGTGAAGACTAATCGGTAATATCATGCTCAGTTTCGGTCTAGAGGGTTCGAAATAGAGCACAGCCAGCCATTTCATACTACACACTAACGCCAATGACTGTACGAGAACGAGGGACATCAACTAAATGAAAGTCCTGGCGAATATCTGGCGGAATGCCTAGTAGGGCGATCAAGGGAAGAGCCGCGTATTAAGATATCTGGCTGATGATATATAGGCCTACAACAGGATTTATAGATATGAAAACGAGTTTTATAATTAATTCGCTGTGTGTGAGTGAAGCCAATTGAAGGCCTATTGGACATATATAATCAAACATCTAATATATTTCAAGAAATTCTCCAACAAAATCCACATTTTCCTCTTGTTCCTTCTTAGTTGCTTTGACCAGTGAAGACTAATCAGTAATATCATGTTCAGTTTCGATCTAGGAGGTTCGAAATAGAAATGTGCCATTTCATACTACACACTAACGCCAATGACTGTACGAGAACGAGGGACATCAACTAAATGAAAGTCCTGGCGAATATCTGGCGGAATGCCTAGTAGGGCGATCAAGGGAAGAGCCGCGTATTAAGATATCTGGCTGATGATATATAGGCCTACAACAGGATTTATAGATATGAAAACGAGTTTTATAATTAATTCGCTGTGTGTGAGTGAAGCCAATTGAAGGCCTGTTGGACCTATATAATCAAACATCTAATATATTTCAAGAATATCTCCAACAAAATCCACATTTTCCTCTTGTTCCTTCTTATTTGCTGTTGATTTGAACATATGCTGTGCATTATTAGCGTTATGGAATATCGAGGGTTGTCATGGATGAGCCGTTTTAAACGCAGAAGGTGATCGCCCATGTTTGCAATAGCGATCGATATCAATGTAGTAATGGATGCTAAAGATAGTATCTGAATATGGTGCTTGAATTCGATCTATAACTTGACGAAATAAGTTTCAAAAATGCGGTAGTATTTGCACAAATACAGTGCATTATTAGCGTTATGGAATAACGAGGGTTGTCATGGATGAACCGTTTTAAATGCAGAAGGTGATGGCCCATGTTTGCCATAGCGATTGATATCAATGTAGTAACAGTGGCGGCTCTAGGATTTGGCAAGTGGGGGCCGTTGGGGTGGCAACTTGTAATCATGGGGGCCAACCATTTGTTGTTTAATGAATGTACCATTAATACGCGGCTCTTCCCTCGATCACCCTATTATAAATTCCATAAGATATTCGGCAGGACTTTCATTTAGTTGATGTCCCTCGTTCTCGTACAGTCAATGGCATTATTGTGTTGTATGAAATGGCTGGTTGTGCTCTATTTCGAACCCTGTAGATCGGAATTGAGAATGATATTATTGATTATTCTTTCACAGCTAAAAGCAGTAAGGAAGGAACAAGTGGAAAATGTGGGTGCTGTCGGAGAATTTTTTCAAATTGATTAGATTTTTCGATATCAAGGCCTTATAAACCCTCTTTTCAGCAGGCCTTCAATTGGCTTCTCTCACACAGCGAATAATTATTATAAAACTTGTTTTTGATGTCTATTAAACCTGTTGTAGGCCTCTAATGAACCAGATATCTTAATACGCGGCTCTTCCTTCGATCACACTATTATACATTCCATAAGATATTCGGCAGGACTTTCATTTAGTTGATGTCCCTCGTTCTCGTACAGTCAATGGCATTATTGTGTTGTATGAAATGGCTGGTTGTGCTCTATTTCGAACCCTGTAGATCGGAATTGAGATTGATATTATTGATTATTCTTTCACAGCTAAAAGCAGTAAGGAAGGAACAAGTGGAAAATATAAAAAATGGGGTTCGAAATAGAAATGTGCCTTTTTATACTACACACTAACGCCAATGACTGTACAAGAACGAGGGACATCAGCTAAATGAAAGTCCTGGCGAATATCTGGCGGAATGCCAAGATCAAGGGAAGAGCCGCGTATTAAGATATCTGGCTGATGATATATAGGCCTACAACAGGATTTATAGATATGAAAACGAGTTTTATAATTAATTCGCTGTGTGTGAGTGAAGCCAATTGAAGGCCTGTTGGACCTATATAATCAAACATCTAATATATTTCAAGAAATTCTCCAACAAAATCCACATTTTCCTCTTGTTCCTTCTTAGTTGCTTTGACCAGTGAAGACTAATCGGTAATATCATGCTCAGTTTCGGTCTAGAGGGTTCGAAATAGAGCACAGCCAGCCATTTCATACTACACACTAACGCCAATGACTGTACGAGAACGAGGGACATCAACTAAATGAAAGTCCTGGCGAATATCTGGCGGAATGCCTAGTAGGGCGATCAAGGGAAGAGCCGCGTATTAAGATATCTGGCTGATGATATATAGGCCTACAACAGGATTTATAGATATGAAAACGAGTTTTATAATTAATTCGCTGTGTGTGAGTGAAGCCAATTGAAGGCCTGTTGGACCTATATAATCAAACATCTAATATATTTCAAGAAATTCTCCAACAAAATCCACATTTTCCTCTTGTTCCTTCTTAGTTGCTTTGACCAGTGAAGACTAATCGGTAATATCATGTTCAGTTTCGATCTAGGTGGTTAGAAATAGAAATGTGCCTTTTTATACTACTCACTAACGCCAATGACTGTACGAGAACGAGGGACATCAACTAAATGAAAGTCCTGGCGAATATCTGGCGGAATGCCTAGATCAAGGGAAGAGCCGCGTATTAAGATATCTGGTTGCTGATATATAGGCCTACAACAGGATTTATAGATATGAAAACGAGTTTTATAATTAATTCGCTGTGTGTGAGTGAAGCCAATTGAAGGCCTGTTGGACCTATATAATCAAACATCTAATATATTTCAAGAAATTCTCCAACAAAATCCACATTTTCCTCTTGTTCCTTCTTAGTTGCTTTGACCAGTGAAGACTAATCGGTAATATCATGCTCAGTTTCGGTCTAGAGGGTTCTAAATAGAGCACAGCCAGCCATTTCATACTACACACTAACGCCAATGACTGTACGAGAACGAGGGACATCAACTAAATGAAAGTCCTGGCGAATATCTGGCGGAATGCCTAGATCAAGGGAAGAGCCGCGTATTAAGATATCTGGTTGCTGATATATAGGCCTACAACAGGATTTATAGATATGAAAACGAGTTTTATAATTAATTCGCTGTGTGTGAGTGAAGCCAATTGAAGGCCTGTTGGACCTATATAATCAAACATCTAATATATTTCAAGAAATTCTCCAACAAAATCCACATTTTCCTCTTGTTCCTTCTTAGTTGCTTTGACCAGTGAAGACTAATCGGTAATATCATGCTCAGTTTCGGTCTAGAGGGTTCTAAATAGAGCACAGCCAGCCATTTCATACTACACACTAACGCCAATGACTGTACGAGAACGAGGGACATCAACTAAATGAAAGTCCTGGCGAATATCTGGCGGAATGCCTAGATCAAGGGAAGAGCCGCGTATTAAGATATCTGGTTGATGATATATAGGCCTACAACAGGATTTATAGATATGAAAACGAGTTTTATAATTAATTCGCTGTGTGTGAGTGAAGCCAATTGAAGGCCTGTTGGACCTATATAATCAAACATCTAATATATTTCAAGAAATTCTCCAACAAAATCCACATTTTCCTCTTGTTCCTTCTTAGTTGCTTTGACCAGTGAAGACTAATCGGTAATATCATGCTCAGTTTCGGTCTAGAGGGTTCGAAATAGAGCACAGCCAGCCATTTCATACTACACACTAACGCCAATGACTGTACGAGAACGAGGGACATCAACTAAATGAAAGTCCTGGCGAATATCTGGCGGAATGCTAAGATCAAGGGAAGAGCCGCGTATTAAGATATCTGGTTGATGATAGGCCTACAACAGGATTTATAGATATGAAAACGAGTTTTATAATTAATTCACTCTTGCCAGCCAGCACGGGTGCCAGCCAGCACGGGTGCCAGCCAGCACGGGTGCCAGCCAGCACGGGTGCCAGCCAGCACAGGTGCCAGCCAACACGGGTGCCAGCCAGCACGGGTGCCAGGCAACACGGGTGCCAGCCAGCACGGGTGCCAGCCAGCACGGGTGCCAGCCAGCACGGGTGTCAACCAGCACGGGTGCCAGCCAGCACGGGTGCCAGCCAGCACGGGTGTCAACCAGCACGGGTGCCAGCCAGCTCGGGTGCCAGCCAGCAAGGCTGCCAGCCATCACGGGTGCCAGCCAGAACGGGTGCCAGCCAGCACGGGTGCCGGCCAGCACGGGTGCCGGCCAGCACGGGTGCCGGCCAGCACACGTGCCAACCAGCATATTGCAACAACAACAACAACAACTACTACTACTACTTCTACTACTAATAATATTAATAATAATAATAATAATAATAATAATAATAATAATAATAATAATAATAATTCCAGAGCACTGCGCCTTAAGCTCGGATCACTACTACTACCACATTTTCTAGCACTACTACTACTACTATTACAACTACTACTACTACTACTAATAATAATAATAATAATAGTGTTAATAATAATTGAGTTTGAAAGTCGCCTAGGGCAGCATGGAGCACTGCTTAAAAAAGGGCACTGCGCCTTAAAAAAGAGCACTGCGCCCTAAGCACGGATCACTACTGCTACCACATTTTCTAGCACTACTACTACTACTACTACTACTACTACTACTACTACTATTACAACAACAACTACTACTACTACTACTACTACTACTACTACTACTACTACTACTACTACTAAAAATAATATTATTAATAATAGTATTAATAATAATTGAGTTTAAAAGTCGCCTAGGGTAGCATGGAACACTGCCTAAAAAAGGGTACTGCACCCTAAAAAAGAGCACTGCGCCCTAAGCACGGATCACCACTACTACCACATTTTCTAGTACTACTACTACTACCATTACGACAACAACTACTACCACTAATAATAATAATAATAATAATAATAATAATAATAATAATAATAATAATAATAATAATAATAATAATAATAATAATAATAGTAGTAGTATTAATAATAATTGAGTTTGAAAGTCGCCTAGGGCAGCATGGAGCACTGCTTAAAAAAGGGCACTGCGCCCTAAAAAAAGAGCACTGCGCCCTAAGCACGGATCACCACTACTACCACATTTTCTAGCACTACTACTACTACTATTACAACAACTACTACTACTTCTACTACTACTACTACTACTACTACTACTACTACTACTAATAGATTAAAAATGATCAAGGGATATCATAAACTAACCTATGAGGAAAGGCTAAATCACTGTGGATTGACAACCCTGGAAAAAAAGAAGAGAGAGGGGATTTGATCGAGACATACAAAATACTAACAAACAAAGTGGAAATGCCAAGAGAAAGATTTTTACAATGAAGCAGTATGATAGAACCAGAGGACACAAAATGAAACTGTTCAAGAAACGGGTTGGGAGGCATAAACAGCATTTTTTTAGTGCAAGAGTGGTGGACAGATGGAATGAACTGGATGAGGGGATAGTAATGGCTACAACTGTAAACGAGTTCAAAATAAACCTCAGTAGTCTAGGGTATTAGATTGGACAGGAACAACAGTGGTTCTCACAGTCCCTACTGAACCACTTTAAACCTTGTTATATTATATATATATTATATTATATTAATAATAATAATAATAATAGTAATAATAATAATAATAGCATTAATAATAATTGAGTTTGAAAGTCGCCTAGGGCAGCATGGCTCAATATGGTGCTTGAATTCGGACGAAATCACTGTCAAAAATGCGCTTGATTTTGCACAAATCTTACGCTTTATTAGCATAATGGAATAGCGAGGGCGGTCATGGATAAAGCCTTCTGAATGCGAAGACGACTTTCATTCTGAATTATTATTATTATTATTATTATTATTATTATTAGTAGTAGTAGTAGTAGTAGTAGTAGTAGTAGTAGTAGTAGTAGTTGTTGTTGTTGTTGTAGTAGTAGTAGTAGCAGTAGCAGTAGTTGCAGTTGATGTAATAATAGTAGTATAGTGCTAGAAGTGGTCGTAGTTCTTCATGCTTAAGGCGCAGTGTTCCTTTTTTTACGGCGCAGTGCGTTTTATCCCTTAACGGTGTTCCGTACTGTCCAAGACGACTTTCATTCTGAATTATTATTATTGTTATTATTATTATTATTAGTAGTAGTAGTAGTAGTAGTAGTAGTTGTTGTTGTAGTAGTAGTAGTAGTAGTAGTAGTAGTAGTAGTAGTAGTAGTAGTAGTAGTAGTAGTAGTAGTAGTAGTAGTAGTAGCAGTAGTTGCAGTTGATGTAATAATAGTAGTAGTGCTAGAAGTGGTCGTAGTTCTCCATGCTTAAGGCGCAGTGCTCCTTTTTTACGGCGCAGTGCGTTTTTTCTTTTAGCGGTGTTCCGTACTGTCCAAGACGACTTTTATTCTGAATTATTATTATTATTATTATTATTATTATTATTATTATTATTATTATTATTATTATTATTAGTAGTAGTAGTAGTAGTAGTAGTAGCAGTAGTTGCAGTTGTTGATGTAATAATAGTAGTAGTGCTAGAAGTGGTCGTAGTAGTAGTTCTCCATGCTTAAGGCCCAGTGCTCCTTTTTTACGGCGCAGTGTGTTTTTTCTTTCAACCCCTTAACTGTGTATTTATCTGTATCTCAATGTAAAATGGACCGATATATCCGTGGTCCCCAGTTAAGGGATTAACGGTGTTTCGTACTGCCCTAGACGACTTTCATTCTGAATTATTATTATTATTATTAGTAGTAGTAGTAGTAGTATGATACATCGCCACTGTCTCATTGATATAGATATATATTTCTTCTTCTTCTTCTTCTTCTTCTTCTTCTTCTTCTTCTTCTTCTTCTTCTTCTTCTTCTTCTTCTTCTTCTTCTTCTTCTTCTTCTTCTTCTTATTCTTCTAGAAAAAAATTGAGACAGAATATGATGACAATTTTAGTACGGTTTGACACAAGAAAGATGGGGACACAAGAATAGGTGGTTTTAATTCGTTTCATCACTCTTCTGAATGTTTGCATATCTATAGCCTACAGTTGGCCCAAACAGACAGATAGACAGACAAACAGAGCAGGAGAAATAGATAGATAGGACTATAGCTCTTAAATATAAATTTAGATTTACATTTTTATTTAAATTATATATATATATATATATATATATATATATATATATATATATATATATATATATATATATATAGAGAGAGAGAGAGAGAGAGAGAGAGAGAGATGGAGAGTGTCCCTCTTCTGAATTTTTGCATATCTATAGTTACTGTGGCGCAAACAGGGTATCGATTTTATAATATTTCTGCGGTCTATAAAACTTGTAATAAAAGAAACCAGTTCTCTTAAGCCTCATCTTATCTCTCGATTGATTTTTTGACATTTGACAGAGAATAGTTTTCTAAAAGACTTTGTATAGTGTCATTTCAAATGGCTCTTCTTCTTCTTCTTCTATAAAAAAATTGAGACAGAATATGATGACAATTCTAGTACCCTTTTGACATAAAAAGATGGGCACACAAGAATATGTGGTTTTAATTCGTTTCATCACTCTTCTAAATTTTTACATATCTGTAGCCTACTGTAGCCCAAACAGACAGACAGACAGACAAGCAGAGCGGGAGAAATAGATAGGCCTTAAGCAACAAATGATTAGAAGTTGCCACACCAACGCCCCCCACTTAACAAATCCTAGAGCCGCCACTTCCTATAGACCTCACCGCCGCCGTGCGTGGAGGGCTCTCGGCAGTGCGGAAATGGCTATCCGCATTGCGGGATGGTAATGGGGCAGCTCATCATCATCATCATCATCATCATCATCATCATCATCATCATCATCATCATCATCATCTTCTTCTTCTTCTTCTTCTTCTTCTTTTTCTTCTAGACTATCAAGAACAAGATGAACAAGAACAAACACATCGCCCTCATAGCTGAATATGACATATAGCGCCCTCCGCCGTTGCCCCTCCTTATATAGGCTTCTCATCCGCCAGGCTTCTCATCCGCCCCATGAAACTTATCGCCCCTTAGCTGAATATGACATATAGCGCCCCCGCCGTCGCCCCCTCCCCATATAGGCTTCTCCTCCGCCAGGCTTCTCATCCGCCGATTCAAATAAATACCGCCCCGCCATATCTACTATATGTCTCATCCGCCCCGCCGAATCGGACAACAAACTCATCCGCCGCGTTCATCCGCCGGCTCATCCGCTCCGTCGTCATCCGCCGATTAGAATCACCCTATATCTACTCTATGGTCACCGAATACGTATGTAGGTTCATAATTAATAATTATATACTCCGGGTACTGTGGGCATACCATAGACTTTAATATCACTATTATAATAAATCTATGGGGCATACGAAAATGAACTGCCATTTAATTCATTTAGTTACATTTTTGCGATAAATCGAATTAAATGGCTTCGCTGGAGGACGAGGACATAATCGAAGACGACCACTTCAGCGCAGTCTTAACGTTTCCTCCCGAGGTCCAAGAGGCGATCGACCAGGTCAGTTGCCCACCCCGTCTGGGCCGTCGATAACAATAATAGTTATAATAATAATAATAATAATAATAATAATAATAATAATAATAATAATAATAATAATAATAATAATAATAATAATAATAATAATAATAATAGCAACAGTAATAGTAATAACAATAATAGTTATAATAATATATAATAATGGCAACAGTAATAGTAACAATAGCAGTAATAATGATAATACGAATAATAATGACGTGCTTGATAATGATGATGGTGACGACAAGTGATAGTAGTGCGCTTCTATAGCGCCAGTTCTAATGCGCAAAGGTATTTAGTCGATGGTACTCCAAATCCAGCATGGCTTTATGGTGCAACAGCAGAATGCAGTATATTTATACTGAAGCTCTTCAAAATATCATTGATAAATCTATGATATTTAAATAACCTAATTGATTTATTTCCCATTTTAGTTGGCTTCTGGATTTCTGGCATGCTCACCATGTTGTGTATAATATAATTGTTTTTTTACTTTGCTGTTGAAAAACTTAATGAAATTTATTTTTGTTATTGCTTTAAAAATTCACTGATATTGCTGTGTATATCACTGTAAATCGCTTAGTAAAATGGAATTTGAGATGTCATTTGACGGAGTTGCCTAAATATGATGATGAGTTATGAAATACAAAGTGCCGTTGGTCTGTAGGTGATTCCAAGCTCTGACCCGCTCGATCGTCCGGATTTTGATGCAGTCGAGTACATTAACGGACTGTTTCCCACGGAACAGTCTTTGTCTAACATTGATGACGTCATCAACAGAATACGATACAGAATTAAGTAATTATAATGTGATTGAATTTACGTCTTTCTTTAAATAGCACAATGCTTGTATGCTATCAAAGTTTGTTACAGAAATCTGAATGCATTAAAAATGTGTGCTTGCATTAATGTGTGTCTAGTTCTTGTTTCCAGAAAGAATGCTGGAACTAATCTCTATGTCCAATTAGTTGTAAATATTGTATTTATATAGCACTGTATATATATATGTATATATATTATGTACACAAAATTTTAAAAGTAGATTTTATTGAAGTGCTTTTGTTTAAACTGTTCATTTTCTAATAAAAATCATTGCTACCAAGTTTGGCATTCATAGGCCCTATTAAACTTCACACTTACATTGAAAATTACAAACAGGGTCATTCCATGACAATGCAGCCAGTATTTAGACAATTGTTCAATACCATCTCAGATCTGCAAGAAATTTGCAAGGCTTGAAGTACAGCTCAAGTTGAGTAAATCTTGAAATTTTCAGCTAGTTTTGTCAAAAAATCTCAGAGATATGATATTTTGAAGATAATATCGCGAAATCAACGCTTGTGTTATGTTTTACGATTTTTGAAGTTTAATATCTTGAGAAAAACAGCAGATATCAGGCTGAAATTTGCAGTGTACACTTTTCCCAGCTGAGTTGACTGGTGTTTAATCTTTATCATAGGTGCTACACAGCATGCTCTAAACATGTCAAAACATCCCATAGCAGCCAGTTTTCACCGATATTTGACCCTTTATTACCATGAATCAGCAAAACGTTAGACTATGTTTTTACATATATGTACTCATCAACTAAGCAAAGGTCGCTGTAATCAAAGCATGGTTGTGCGATTTTACTGAAGCACAAGGATACCAAAACGCTTGGACAGATCGACCCCAAGTTGAAGTCAGCACCAGAGGCAATAGAGTCCTGATCAGAACATCTCCTGATAACCGGAAGCTAACGTTTCTGAACTTCTTCTGAGAGAAAACTATATAAGTCATTAGTAAGGCCTCACTAGAATACTGTGTTGTGTCAGTCATGAAGAAAGCCAGGTGATGAAAGCACATTTTGCAGTCTATGCGACCATGGCAATTTTATAAGAAGGTTTCACATGAAGAATAGAAGCGGAGTGCCTAAACATGATAAAGTTATGGTGTGTGGATGCATGGCAGCCAGTGGGGTTGGGAGACTTCATATTGTTGACTGGATGGTGATTGCAGATAAATACATTGACATTCTAGAGATATTCTAGAGAAATGTATGCTGCCATCAGCTAAACAGCTGTTTCCTAGCAAGTATTTGTTTCAGGACTGTAATGCACCCTGTCTCAGAGCGAAAACTGTTGCTTGTAGGAAGAAGAATCATGGAGTTCAGTCCATTGATTTGCCGGCTCAGTCACCTGATATTGACACTATTGAGAACTTGTAGTAGTAGTGTACATACTGCACAATGTACAGTAGTAGAGTCAGCTGAGATTACCAAGAATCAGCCTCAGAAAAGGCGCGAGCTGATTGAGTCTCTAATTGCAGCCTGGAATCACATCATAACACATGAGCACCTTGTCAAATTGGTCCATTCCATGCCACACAGATGTTATTTAATCAGAAAGAACAAGGGTTGGGCCATAAAGTACTAATGACAACAATAAATAAAAACGGCCCTTTCAAGGCTACCTTATAAAATTCAAAAAGCGCATATTGAGCTAAAGTAGTTAGAACGCACCATATCATACCATTTTAGTAAAGATTGAGAAATCACAGGGCCATATTTCCTCATAAAAGTCTGGGAAAAGTGCATAATCAAGTGACATCACATACAGAAATGGAGGCAGAATTAAAATTGATACAAAAAATATATAATAACCACCAATTCTACAAGAAAATCTGATAATAATATCAAAAATTTATTAAAATACTTGGTTTTGCAGCCGATGCAAGACTTTTCACACACTGTAAATATAGGAGTCGTGTGACAGTACTAAATATGTTTACATTCGACAATTTGTTTTTATCCCAAATGGAACAGGAAAATGCAAAAGCACTTTGAAAAAGTATAACTTTGCTTTTGAGATGCTCTTATATATATATATATATATATATATATATATATATATATATATATATATATATATATATATATATGTTTATATATTGAGGTTTAGACTTTAATTAAAATGCAGATATTGCACAGTGATATTAAAATTAGTTGAAACTTGAAAAGCCATAAAATTAAAATCATTAAATTATGGACTCAAGAAGCAAAGTATATAGACATAGTGTGTGTGTGCATTATTTGGATTATGTTTCTTGGCATAAGTTTTGGATGTTTTAAGTTTTACTTTGGCGATATGAGTGTAATATTGAGCATCATATACTGTGAACATTGAAGGGTCCAACGTATGAATGTGCTTAGTTGTGTTGATGTGAAACAGACGCTTGGATGAGGACATTCGAGTGGTTGTTCGAGGACAGACTAACGTCGGCGAGGAGGGAAAGGACTCACTGGAGGAAGCACAGAAGGCCATACTCCAGCTGTTCACAAAGATCAAGGATATTAAAGATAAAGCGGAAAAGTCCGAAGCAATGGTAATACTAAAAAATTTTGGTTCAAAATTAATCTGACTAATTTTCTCTTACAAATTTAAATGTCATGTCGTGTGTTGTAATATAAAACTTAGACATGTCGTTAGATACTGTTGGGTTTTGAAAAGAAATTACACTGCAAACAACTGGATCACGCATCTGACGACTTAACGACTCAACCACCTTAACTGTTGATGCTCTTGAGTAAGTTTGCTGCAATTTACCAAAATCATTTCGAGCACTTTGCATTTATACATTGAACCAGTTTGACACTGCTTTGTTACCCAATTCTTACACACACTTACACACACATATAAGTAACCAAAATACTAAAAAAATTAATCAAAAAATTAATCTATTAAAGAAAATTTAAAATAATAAAATTTTGAAGGGTTAGTCGTTAATATCTGCAGCCCTATGTTAATTACTTGTAGATTTGAACTTGACCACATTTTGTGCTGCTTGTTACAGTACCTTGAATATCCTTTGCTTATTGCAGGTCCTTGGCACAGAAAAGACAGTATGGTGAGGTTGCCAATCTGCTTGAAGGTGTACTTAATGTACTCGAGCATTTCCAGAAGTACAAGAGTATTCCACAGATCGGGGAGCTCGCTGATAAGTAAGATGATTTTTGGTCATTGATAGGCTTTTCATTGATTGTTTGATTTCATACAAATGACCATAATATAACTGTAATTGTAAAGAGAGTCATGCCATTAACTTATGTTAGGCCTGAATATTTATCTAGTCTTTGAATTAATCCTATGCAGACACGGATTACGAACCAGTTTTAATTTAATATTTTAAAATGTTATTCATAATTTTATAATACAGAGTTGGTCTTATCAGAGAAGAACTTGCACAACAGATTAAATCAGATTTTGAGACAGCTTTTCAGGGAACAAACATCAGGGTGATTCTCCCGTTTTCTATGTTTTTTTCTTCTTTTTAACTATCAACTTGTTTTTGAACAACTTGGTGGACGCACGATTGGTCAATCAATTTGCTTGTTAAATGGTATCAATATTTTAAAAATGTGATTATAGTTTGTTTAATAAAAAATTAAATATCCTTATCTGGGATGGGAAATAGAAGAGCGGTAACAACAGTGGCCCGCAGAGGGGTTGATGGAAGTGAATTCGTTACCCACAGGAGCCCTGATGTTGACTCAGTCTTCACTCGACATCAGTGATAAAAATGAGTAGCAATGGTAACATTGCGAAAGTAACCATATGTTCAGTGGACAAGGCTGTCCACCATCTACCAATGAATGGCTTTGCCACTTATGGGCTGATGGCAAAGAAACCGGGGATCAGCACCGGATCCTATGGGCAATGAGGCTACGGGTGAACCTTTACCTTTAATCCTCATCTTAGATTGATCTTAGTTTCTGTTAATACTCCACTCTTAGGCTGTGGTCCTGTTATAACACTAGGTTTTGTTTTAATTTACGATTCAGCAGGGCCCTGTCAACCAGACCCAGTTGGCTGAGGCATGCTTTGTTGTCAACGTGCTTGACTCAAGAGTGAAAAAGGATCTCTTGAATTGGTTTGTGAAGCTTCAGCTGTCTGAATACCTTGTTCTTTTTGGAGAAGATCAAGAAGTGAGCGTCTGCATTCATTTTGGAAATTTTTGTCCGTATAATTCTTTTGAATTAACTTGTATTTCTGCATTTATATCTCGTGAATAGTTAGCCCCTTAACTGGGGATCCCGGATATATCCGTCCATTTTACATTGAGTTACAGTTAAATACACAGTTAAGGGGTTACAATGCTTCTTACTGAGTTGCATATGTGTTTGTGTATTCTTGCGGGTTGTACATGGGATAGCAATTTCACAGAGAACATTTTGAATTGTCAATTTTTATATTGATCTGTTTAATGTGTTTGCAGTGTCTTTGATCTGCTTTTTTAATTCTTCACAAAATTTTTAAGTTCATCTTGTGTGGTACTCCTCTTGTGCATTTTGCATAAGAATGCGGTATACAGGTGTGAAGTTTACACATGTTTACAGCATGTAAAGTTTTACTGCAGAAACAGTACTTCTTTAAAAGTTACATACGTAACTGTGGTGCTTGATGTGTTTCTACCATTGTCCTGATCGAAATTTTAACCCCTTAACCGTGTATTTAACTGTAACTCAGTGTAAAATGGACGGATATATCCGGGATCCCCAGTTAAGGGGTTAAGAATTACCGATTGCTGGCTATTATTTTGAAGCGGGATTAATTGCCAATTGCTTTAATTATATTTTCAATATTTGTGGATGCCTGTTTGACATCTGTCCAGTTGGCATGGCTTGATAAAATTGACCATCGATATCAGTGGATTAAGCGAACTCTGATGGAATTTGAGGAAAAATTTGGCAGGATGTTTCCACCATCGTGGGAAGTCAGCGAAAGAATTTGTGCAGAATTCTGTGAAATTACAAGGTTTGCCACTAATATTACTTGTATCAGAATTTCCTTTTAAAAACCCTTTATGACTGATTTCTTTTGGAATAAACAGTTTTTGCAAAACTATTTTATATATTTTGTAATTTACTGTATTTGTTTGTAGTTATTATATCTCGTTCAAACCTCTGTTTGCATGGTTTAATACGAATCATTAACCCTTAAACTGTCGGAACAACCCGAGCATACACAGCAAAATTGCATATAGTTATAAAAGTATTTGGCAGTTTAGGGGTTAAAATGTTGCCACTAGTGATTAATTAACTAGATGATTAACTAGATGGTTTAATATGATTTTACATGAAAATCGCAAAATTGTTTTTGATGGCTGAAGATGTGTGTGAAATTGTAGTGAAATAATATAAAGAGGCTTATTATATTTCCGCTTTGAAATTTTGCTTAGTCAAGCAGCAGTGTGGTTCCAGTAAAATGATTGTAAAGTAAATGGATGCTGTGTTCTGTGTGTAGGAAAGAGTTGGCAAAGATCATGTTGAAACGTTCCAGTCAGATTGACGTCAAGCTGTTGCTGTTCGCCATCCAGCGTACCGTTAACTTTGAGACGCTTTGTGCCCGGCGTTTCATTGGCCGAACATTGACCGCGGACAAGGTTAACGGCAATGAATTTACTCTCATGCAGAGCCGTAACTAGGGGGGCAGGGGGGCAAGCCGCCCCGGGCGCCGACCTGTGGGGGGGGGCATTTTGGATGAGGAAAAAATAAATAAAAAATAGCTATGCGGAATAATAATAAAAAAGATCCTTTGTGACTTTGTGATGACTAAAAAAAGGGTTCTAAAAAAGGTCATAAGCCTGAAAATAAATGGTTAAGTGAACTTAAAAAAAGGTCACCAAAATTTAGGAGCGCAAAATATAAATCCTGCCCCAGGCGCCGTAAACCCTAGCTACAGCTCTGCTCTTGTGTTCTCAAATTGGAGATATTTGCAGATGTAGTTGAGTCAAATGCTTTGTAGAAACAACTTTGTTTGGTTGAATACTAAGTGAATATATTGATGTTTTCTAGAACTTTGTACTTTTATGTTATGCATGTGATTTGATTCAGCCGATGGCCAGCTTGACTCCTTCCATGACACCTCTGTCGCCGTCTAATCCGTTTACTGAGTCCACAAATCCATTTGAGGTCGATTCCGATGGCCAGGTGCCGAGTCAGACGTCGCCTCCTGAGTCGGACAAACAAGTAAGAAGACAAACTTTATTGCGAATGAAGAATGAATTCAAGGAATCTCTGACCCTTAAACCACCGTAACCAACTGAGCATACTCGGTCAAATTGCATATAGCTATACAAGTATTTGGTGGTTTAGGGGTTAAAATGTTGCCTCTAGGTGATCAATTCTTCATCGTTCTCCTGCAATTTTATCAAGACTATATCAGCGACTATGGTGATGTCAACAACAGAGCTTGTTTACCATAGACTTGCATCTGGTTGTCTGGTTTGATATCCTGGATTTTATGCAAAGCAGGGTTATTTCCAGGATTATCAATTTGGGAGGAGGTGTTGATATATTCTGGGGTCCCCTTTCTCCCCTTTGTTAGCACTACCATCTTAGCTTCATAATAATTAGGGGGTGTTGCTCTCAGATTGGGGTGGGGGGGTTTGGGGAGTGTTAGGGGGTGTAAAAATATCTGATACTAAGCCATTAAAGTGGATTTTGGATCCATTGAATTTTGTATCTGTGTCATCGGGCACATTGCTCGGATACTCTGTAGCCAGACTTGACCTGGAACTTGTGCGATTTCGATTTGGCTTGCCATCTGCTGATGCTTCTGTGCATTATGAAGTGGCGCTATAGAAGTCAGTGATTAATAAAGATTAGATTGGAGCCTGATTGTCGTGCGTTGTGATTTTTTTCAGGCTGCTGAAGCAAAATTACCTCAGTCGCCGTTTGTTGGTTTGATTTCAAAATGCTTTGAGGCCCATCTCAACATTTATATTGAGTCACAAGACAGGTGAGAAGGTTTTCACGTGTTACATTGGTCGTACTGTAGTAGATGCAAAGAGGATTGGTGTCTTTAAGCTTTCTGGAGCAGGGTTTTTATTTGTTCTTGATTCACATACATTTGCAAGGTTTTTACTATGTGAGCAATGATATTATTAGGACCAGTTGGAGATTGAGAAAGTTTTTAGACAAGGGGTGAAAGTAAGGTTTAGTGGCAGGGGGGGTAGCTTTCTGGGCAGTGGCATCTGTTTCAGAAATGTTTTGTTTCCCCGAAATCCTGGTGTCCTTAAATTTTCAAGAATACCTCACTTTTCCTGACATGTTTTCTCCAGGCTATTGAGGATTCACAGAGCATTTTTCTGGCTTAACCCCTTAACAGGGCGTGGAGATATATCCGTCCATTTTACATTGAGTTACAAATAAATGCCCAGTTAAGGGGTTAATACACATTTATGTGACATTGTAAATGCTCATGCAGCCTCATTATAATGGCCTTCGGGTTTTTAATGCATCTATCTGTGATGTAACTTTCTTGTTAGACATCCTGTGATGTCTAAGTTGGAACCTGCAGATCTGAGAAAAACTTGAATTAAGTCGTCAGTTGCGTATTTTGTGTATAGCACGTTATCTGTAGCCACAGATGTTTTGTCGTTTGCGAGTCCAGTACACCAGTTTTAGCATTTTGTACTCGTTCTGCAGAAACCTGGGCGAGCTTATCGACCGATTTGTTGAGGACTTTCGCCAGTACAAGACTCAGAAGATGGACACCGAGGATGGAAGCAACATTCTGCCGAGCTGCGCCGACCTGTTTGTCTACTACAAGAAGTGCATGGTGCAGTGCTCGCAGCTGAGCATGGGACCACCAATGCTCCTGCTGATGAAGACCTTTCAGAAGTACCTGAAAGAATATGCGCTCAGACTGCTTACTAACAATCTGCCCAAGTACGTTGCTCACTTAGGTCATGAGTAGTAGTGATGATGATGGTGGTAGTAGTAGTAGTAGTAGCAGTAGTAGTAGTAGTAGTAGTAGTAGTAGTAGTAGTAATAATAATAATAATAATAATAATAATAATAATAATAATAATAATAATAATAATAATAATAATGAACTGATTATGGTGGCTTATCGAACAAGTACTACTAGGACACCTTACAACTAAAAAAACAAACAGTATATCCTACAATGATCAATGTTCTGGATAACTATGAACAAAGAGAGCAGTTTTAGTAGTAGTAGTAGTAGTAGTAGTAGTAGTAGTAGTAGTAGTAGTAGGAAGAGGGAAGAGGAGGAGCAGCAGCAGTAGTAGCAGTAACAGTAGTAATAGTAGTTGTAGTAGTGACAATATTTAACATAGTAATGATGCTCTATGTTCATCATTATAATCTTGTATTGGGGAAGGGGGCGGCCAAGAAGAAGCTGTATGGATGACATCTTTGACTGAAAAAACACAAAGAATTATGGGGCGTTGAAAAGAGCGACAGAAGATAGAGAGAATTGGAGGATGATGAATGCCAGCCCTTTGATAGAGGAAGACACATAAGGAAGAAGAATTGTTTTCACTCTTAGTTCTTTCAAATTATTTCCTTTTTTCCCTCTTCCTTGCTTTATTCGCCTTTAAGTTTTATAGTTAAATCGATCGAGTTTTTGCTCGGATTTTGGCTCCTCCTCCACTGCGGCCAATCCTCCTGTTGCCATCATTAACCCCTTAACTGGGAACCTCGGATATATCCATCCATTTTACATTGAGTTACCCAGTTAAGGGGTTAAGAACTGTTTTCATCACCACTTGTGCGCACGCCTTTTATTTCGGTGCCATAGGCTGGGCAAGCAGGAAAGTCTCGGCAGTCAGCTGGCAAGAATCTCAAAGCAGGAGCCGACAATAGCGTCCGCCAGCAGTCTCTTACAGAGCATACTGAAGGAGGGCGAAATGGTGAAACTAACGGAAGAGGAGCAGTGCAGAACGTGTAGCATCCTGTGCACTGCCGAATACTGCATGGAAACGACACAGCAGCTGGAGGAGAAGCTGAAGGAGAAGGTCGACCGGGACCTGGTCGATAAGATCGACCTTCGAGCAGAACAGGATATTTTTCACAAGTAATCTTGCTGCGATGTTTTTGAATGATTTAGGAAATAATTAATTTTTCTCGGGATAGACCGTAGTAATTATCTTATTATTATGTTTTATTATTATTATACAACGAATTTATGTGGCAACTAATACAGTGACTGCATGGACACATTACAAATTATAAATTTTTCTCGTGGTAAGTTTTTGAGTCTCTTCTTGAAGGTGTCTGTGTAATGTAACACTTAAATGTTTCATTTCATTTTGAAATTTTAATACGATTTAATCATGTCATTTTTTCTTCTTTTAATATAATTTATTTATTGGATTTAATTTGGAAATTAGGTCATTCTGCAGAATTTCTACATGATCTTAGATTAGTACCATTTGTCATTTTTATGACTTTTGTATTTCAGTGTCATTTCTAACTGCATTCAACTTCTTGTTCAAGATCTTGACTGTGCTTGTGATCCTGCCCTCAGTGCCATGACAAAGGTCTGTTATGATGTTACTCTTTTATATTTATTTGTTAATTTTAATGATTATTCATGAAGTATTTCTACTATTTATACATTAAACAGTTAAAATTATTTTCCTGAATTCATAACATTACGTTTCATGCTTCAAATGTTTAGTCAGTTGATAGGGCTTAGCAAGTCATTACTCTTTTCTTTATCGACATGCAGTAATCATGGTGGAAGCACTTCTGAGTGGTTCCTCGAAAGATGCACTATACAAATATTCTATTACATTACATTACCATATATATTGGAGGTTATTATATGCATTGTGGAATGTGAAAGCTAAAGATATTGTGAAATAACTAAATGGTTATCCTAACTGTGACAGATCTGATCACAACGCTTTGGATATAGCTATTTCAATGGTTGATTAAGTGCCTAGGAATAAGCAACCAACCACTGTGGTGCCTACTTTAAAAGACAATATATAAATTCATGAGATTTTACTTACTTACTTACTTGCTTTGTGGTTGCTGTTTAGTTGGCTTGGCAGAATGTTGAGTCGGTGGGAGACCAGAGCAGCTACGTTAACGCAATCATCGGGCATCTGAAAGCGAACCTTCCCGTCATTCGCAACAATCTCTTCTCCTCTCGGAAGTACTTCACCCAGTTCTGCATCAAATTTGCCACGTAAGCAAGTTGGGATCTTCTAATATCTGTTTCCGCTTTGCTCTGAGACATGTAAAGTGCCCTACCCTCTGTATGTAAAGCGTCCTTGTTTTTGGTTATGCTATGCTTACGGCGCTATATAAATAGTCCAGTATACAATACAATACAATATTGAGATAGAGGGATTCATCTTGGGATTTCAAAAAGCTTGATTCTAAATCAGGGCTATTCAAAACATGGAACCATGCTCCACAGTTTGAACACACAGATTTTTTCAAACTACTGTGAGATCTATAAATATTTTACTACATTGTGTCTTATTAGAGTAGCTATGAGAGGAACCAACCACTCCCTATTCAGGCCTAGAATTGCTGTAAAATTCCTGCAAAACTGATGAGAAAATGTGTCTGTTGGAGGGGGGGAGTGATTACTGATGTGATGTCATATAGTTTGAAAATAAGCTCCAAATCTCAAGACTGTCGTATAATATTACCCTAAATTTTGGTGTTCCTATTCTGGAACCCCTCCCATTCCAGTGCTGCATCTCATGGTTTGATAAAATGTGCATTTTGATTCTATGATAGGCCATTTTTTACATGATCATTTTTTGATGATAAGTTGTTAGACTAATCAACACATTGAATCGTTTATTGATTTTGCAGTCTTACACAACTTTACTTTGAGAAAGAATATCTGGATAAGTGTTGAAAAATTGATGGCAAAATGCCTTCCTTACAGGAATTGTGTTCTGAGAAATACCCATTTATTCTGGGTTTTTGGTTGGATGCACAACCTCCATTTCTAATCACTGAAACACAGTTTGATTACAATAATATTGTAATGTGAAAGAACTGAATTCACAGCTCTTACATATGAACCATTTGTTTTGGAAGACATGGTTGCAGCTGATTTTGGTTTGATTTGTTTATAATTATTGTTTTTTTGTTATCAGGTCTTTCATACAGAAGTTTGTCGTGGCCATTTACAAGTGCAAGCCTATTAGCACCGTTGGTGCTGAGCAGGTGATGTCGTCTTCAATGCCAAATTATTTGAGCTTTTAAAGAAGTCTATTGCTTTATGTGTTCTGTCTATTCGTAGAGACCTTGTGACATATTAGTATAATAGAATTCAATTATCACTCGAATGAGTCTATGGTGTCTGAAAGTGATGCCAGTTTTCCACCATTTTGTTAAGTGTACTCACATTACTGTAAAACTCTTAATAGAAGCCGGATCTCCAACAGCCAGGGTATGAAGTCATTTGTTTCAATAGAAGCTGAGGCTTGTATTAGAAGTTTCAAGGAAGCCCTGAAATCAGAAGTGATATCTATGGTAACCATAAGCCATATCTTAGCAAAGATGGTGGCAAATTGGTGACGATGACGAAGACGACGATGACGATAAATAACTTTCTAAAGCGCTTTTACCATCCAGCTTAATTAAATTTGTGTAAAGCGCCTTTGATTTTGATCTATGTCATGTTTACGGCGCTATAAAAATTGTCAAGAATAATAATAATAAAATTGGCTTCAACTTTCCACTGTCTTTGCTACAGACTACTTCCAGTGAGTATGAATTTCTTAATTTATATCATTAGTATACAGTTTTTGGAAACATAGTGATGTGTGGTTCATGCGACAAGATCTTGATTTCAGCAATTCAATTCCAACCTCATGTTTTACATGGTGGCTCTATGGTTATCTAGTATCCATAGATCGATTCCCATCGCAGTAATATCGTGGCAATAGAGAAGTAGAAGATTCATGTTAGTTGAAATCTATGGTTGCTGATATTTTTGTGAAAGCTTTTCTAAGTATTACATAGTCATTTCATATTGTTAAACTACTAGAGGTTAATGTATTTGGTTTTGTTGCTATTTTCTCTGTTTAGCTCTTGTTAGATACACATTCGCTGAAGACTGTCTTGCAAGATCTGCCTTCACTGGGTTCACAAGTTGGTCGCAAAGCACCGGCAAGGTAATAGCGTGAGCCGTAAAATTCTTCAAAAACCCGTTTGTGGACAATTTTTTGTTTTATAACCTGATTCACTGATAGGCCTAAACAACCTGTCAGCAGCAGGTAGTGAGGCAATTTTTTGATTTTTGTATTAATTTTATTATTGCTTGAAAAGATCTCCCTGTAAAGGCTTGAGTTCAAGTCAAGTCATTTGCTCTTTTAGTTAAGAAAGCCAAGAACATTTCAATTCTTTTCAGTTTATCTTGACCGCAAAATGTGTGAAATGTGAAATGTATTTTATGAATCGTTTGTGATAGTCTTTTTTCAAGGAAGGGGCCACGTTTGAAATTCGATTGGCTGTTTGAGCCACCATTATATTTGTGATTGAAGATTCATTAATGATTGTGAAATATCATTTATCTGAAATTACAGTGGTTTTCACACAGGCTTTTAAACCTTCTAAACCACTTTAACATTTTATAAATTGCAAATAAATTCAACTGAGATTTTCTGTATAGTGAATTGATATTCTGAACAATATTCTGTTTGAGCCACCATTATATTTGTGATTGAAGATTCATTAATGATTGTGAAATATCATTTATCTGAAATTACAGTGGTTTTCACACAGGCTTTTACTTAACCTTCTAAACCACTTTAACTCACATTATTATTATAAATTGCACCTTATTTAAATTCAACTGAGATTTTCTGTATAGTGAATTGATATTCTGAACAATGCAGTTCCATCTTTACCAGCATAATTTTAGAGTTATATACTGTTTTGCTAACAACTTCTAGTGGTTCATGCTTTCACGAACAGTTTTACTTGAGAGATATTCTAAGTTGACTTGTAGCTTGTTTGCACAGGTACATGGGATCAGTTGATAAAAATATCTTGATTTTAAATTGAGTGAATTAATAGCTTTTATGTGTGTTTAAAGACCCAAACAGGGCCAAGTTAGCCAATGCTTAAACTTGTTTTGACTTTTAATTTCTTTTTTCTAGCTATACAACAATTGTTATCAAAGGAATGACTAAAGCAGAAATGATTCTTAAGGTGAAAACTTACATCTTATTGGTTGTTCTTATACTAATAAGGAAATCTCTTTTTTATCTGTGTACATAAGATCTTTTGAAGGCTTCTGTAGAGGGCTTGGTACAGGTAATATTACTGTGCCAATGCTACGATAGTAATTTCAAAATATTTCTTTTATAGAATAAAATGACTTCATTATAATGGACCAGGTTATAACTGAATCTTGGATATAACAGAAAATGTTCCCATGTCCCTTGCATTAACTCATAATTATCATATGTAAAATACTGTTGCCTGTCTAGGGTTTTAATTAATTATGATGAAAATATGTTTTAAAATGTCAAATCATTGCTCAATACTATATCCTGGTTTGTTATGGCATTATTTTAAGAATTTGGTCAGATTTCTAGCAAAGGGTTTGATTCTTTGTAACAGGTTGTCATGTCACCTCATGAACCTGCCAGAGGATTTGTTGACAATTATCTTAAGCTGCTTCCGGACAGAGGATGAGAAAGAGAGGCGAAGGCAGACTGCACAGACAAATGAAAATACTGAGCTGAGATGAAGGTAAATGTCAAATCATTGCTCAATACTATATCCTGGTTTGTTCTGGCATTATTTTAAGAATTAATATTATTCTTTTGAACTGTCTGCAGATTTTCATTATTTTCAATTGAACTCCGGTCTGCCTGTATTAAGTTTTATTCTTTTGAACTGTCTGCAAATTTAATTGAACTCCGGTATGCCTGTATTTAAGCAAACCTAGTTTGGTATGCCATATCTGATTTCTTAGAATTCTATCAGAGTCATTATTGTTATTATTATTATTATTATTATTATTATTATTATTATTATTATTATTATTATTTCTGACAATTTATATAGCCCTATAGCAAGGCCTATGCCTAAATCAAGAGTGCTTCACAACATAAGGTTAGCAGTCAAACGACGCATTGAGCAAGTGTGTCTTCAGATTCTTTGCGAACTGTTTGTCGAGAGTCGCTATCTAATACTCATAATAATATGCCTTCTCCATCGAACTAGACAGCACTAGCACATTACACCATTACTGATGAACCTACATTGGCTCTCAGTCCCTGAGCACATAAAATACAAACTGGTGCTGCTGGTTTTTTGATGCCTACACGGTATAGGCCCAGGATGTCTTAAGACTGAACTGCAGTGGACAGCAGACCTTGAGGGCTGACAGCGCTTGAGGTCAGCCTCTACTAAAATGCTACACGTCCCACGTACCTGCCTCACCTCGGTAGGTGATCGTACCTTCCCAGTTACTGCCGCAAAGACCTTGCCTTCTACTTTACAAACTTGTCATCACACGACTTGTTCAAGAAGCACCCGAAGACATGGTTTTTTCAGACCAGCTACACGTCTCAAGTTAATATCTACTGTAACAATGTATTGTGTTCACGCAGTCCGCTATTGGATAAGTTACCACATAAATCTTAACCTTAATAATAATAATAATAATAATAACAACAATGATAGTAGTAATAACATGTTAATGTTTTCAGGGCTTGAAGCGAAATGAGCAGAACAGCCTGGTGGACTTGTACAGGGCTAAAAAGCCAACGACTTCGGCTAACGAGACCCCAGAAAAGTCCTCGGCATCGTCGGCCGATGGACCAGAACAGCAGTCAAGTCGAATACGCAAACTGAACAAGCTCATTAAGAGACTCTAATTCATGTTTTTGTGTATTAGATAGTGACTCTGATAAGAATTATAAGAAATCAGACATAAACTTGGTTTGCTAAATTAATCTCCAGGCATAAATTGAAATTATATTGTGAAGAAAACGATTTGTTATGTTAACAATTTTTCTGCAAAGTACAGTATTAGTTGTAGTTTTGCTGCACTATGTAACTGTACAACGTTGACAATGCAGACTAAATTTGAAATAGTGATGTTTAATGTAAAAAATCTGATTAAGACATTTTGCAATATTGCACTGTAGATGAGTAATGCATGCTGCAATATGCAAGCAGTGATTTCAACGAAAATTGTAGAATACAAAATTAGATCAGACTGGATTCTTTTCAATGTTTGAATGTATTAAAATACGTGTATTAATTTGCTAGTAAATTTTACGTCTTATAAAAGTACAGGTATTATGCATTCATGAATACCATACGAGGCACTATTTGCACTGGGATTTCTTAGGGGGAAGGGGAAAATTTTTGATCACTGTTTACTGACTTGTCAACTCTATGTATAGCAAGGCAAAGGAGGAACTGTAGAAGTGCCAACCTCCCCATCCAGCCCCCCCTTAAAATGCCTACAAGCCTACTAAGCAAAACATACAGAAATAAAGTTGAAATTAGCTGTACTCTTGTTAAGTAAATTTTAGACAATGTTGTGATGCATTCTTTTGGCTCTTGACTACCTCTGTATTCAACTGGATGGTTTGGGACTTCAATAACCCCTTAACTGGGGACCCCGGATATATCCGTTCATTTTACATTGAGTTACAGTTAAATACCCAGTTAAGGGGTTAAGGGGACATCCAATTAATAATACCCTTCAACCAAATTATCCATCTACACTGTAGTTGTTCAGCTATTTGCCACTTTGGAGAAGAATCTATAAAACTGTGGGGCCGAAATACTTTCCTCCATATAGCTTCGGCAACACTGATTAGTCAGCGTGGAACCGTTGATACCTCGTGTTCCTCAGATACAGTGGATCCCACTTAATCGCATACCGCTTAATTGCATAACCCGCATAATCGCATAACAAAAAAAATTCAAATCAGTGTTTCGTGCGTACAATTCATTATCAGACGTCCCGGTTATTTGCATAGCCCAGTTAATCGCATAAGCAAGGCTTGCACGGCACCTATGCAATTAAGCGGGTTTCACTGTATTCACGAAAGCACCAACGCTATTCACTGACCTGGCTGTCTTTTAACAATTGTACGGCTTCTACGAGGAAGGTGAATTACGAAGTGATGCAGTAAATAGCTAGAACCTAAGGCAATGCGCAGTGGCGTAGCCAGGATTTCCGAATAGGAGCACTCCGACTATTTTTCGCCCAAAAGTCTTGATGAGCTAAAAAGGTCGTTGTCTCAGATGCTTTAAACTCTACCATTTGGTGCGTTTTCCTCGATCTAATACTACTCCTACCACTCCCAACTATTCACCGGTTTTGGACGAATCTCACGACTGGTGCCGATCAGAATAGAGGCCGACCCATCCCAGTGCCCCTTCAGTAGCTACACCAATGGTGCTGAATGTGGATAAAAGGAAAAAAGAAAAGCAGCTGAGAACACCAACCTACGATATTATTGAAAGCTAAAATACTATTGGGCAGACTGTTTTACGATTTGCGTGGGACTGTAGCTAGAGCCTGACCAAAGGAGTTCGAAACACGGTTTCGAGAGTTTGGGCCGGCGCTGATCTCCGGTTTCTCAGGTAAACAGCAGAGCACAGAGCCTTCATTTTCCAGTAAACTTTTGGGCTTTCCTCTCTCGAATGTTCTCTCCATTCCCGATCTTCCATGTTCCGATTTCGAGGAGTTGGTTCTAATATAAAAGTCGTAGTCTTCTATCGTGTAAACTTTACATTTCATCTGACTCCTTCGGTTAAAAAAATCCATTGAATGTAATGTAATGTAATGTAATGTGACATTTGTATAGCGCCTCTTCTATTTCTACTCAGAGGCGCTCCTAGCATTGGAGTCGCAGGGTAAAGTAATGAGACTTCAGCTTTCGCATTGAGCAGAGCGAGGGAGTAAGAAGTGATTCCCGAATGGATGGGTTTAAGGCATTCCATAGGGAGGGTCCAGTCATTGCAAAAGCCCGACGCTGGGTAAGAGCAGTGCGTGATCTGGGGACATAAACATTCTTCTGATCAGTGGAGCGGAGCAGGCGATGAGCAGCAGAAGAGGGTGATTTGAAAAGCTCAGTAATGTAAGATGGTGCCTGACCTCGAAGTGCTGCGGAAACAATAATTACTTGTTTGAATTTAATGCGGTCAGAAATTGGAAGCCAGTGGAGGGTGTTAAGCATAAAGTCTGAGATGCTAGAGTAGCGAGGAGCTTTAGCCACGAGACGAGCCGCAGCATTTAGGACAGATTGCAGAGTGGAAAGTAAGCTTTTGGGCAGGCCAAGATAAAGAGAATTGCAATAGTCTAACCTACTAGTCACAAAAGCATGAACCAAAGATTTGGCTGCAGATAAAGAAAGCGAAGAACGAATAACCCTAATTTGCCTAAGTTGGTAAAAAGCAGGATCGAGAGAGTTTAGCAAAGTGCTCTTTGAAGGTCAAATTACTGTCAAAGTAAATACCAAGGTTTTGATACAATTTGAGAAAGATAGATTAGGAAAGAGAGAGTTCAGTAAGTCATAATCAATTTTTGAATGCAGATGTTTAGTACCAAGCCAGATAAGTTGAGTTTTATCAGGGTTCAGTCGAAGTCTATTGGAAAACATCCAATCCCGAAGAGTTGGAATTACATTGTCTACAGATTGAGTGAGCTCAGTATAAGAAGAGTAAGGGCAATGCCGGTAAATTTGAATGTCATCAGCATAGAGGTGCACAGTGAAACCAAACGAGCTAATTAAAGAGCAAAGGTCAGCAGTATAGAGTATGTACAGCAGAGGACCAAGCACCGAACCTTGGGGAACACCAAAAGGAACATGAAACCAGTTTGAGCGGGAATGCTCCATAACAATCATTTGAGAACGGTTAGAGAGATAGGATGTAAACCACAGAAGGGCTTGATCAGAAATCCCAAATGAGAGTTTGAGACGTTTCAACAATATATCAATCAACCGTATCAAAGGCGCCCGAGACATCAAAACAGGCAAGCAATGTAAGTTCAGACAAGTCAGTGGCAGTGTAGACATCAGAAAGAATAACTTGGTCGATGATCCTGTAGTTGATTAAATCTGTTCATTCACGCAACACGTCCATTAAACGAATGAGAGCGCACCTATAGTTGCCCATTAGACTTTGCCATTACCAGACTACAATTGATTTTCTTACTAGACTACTTTTGCAGATGGGCTCACTTGCTACGTAGGCCAACATCACTTTCCCAATACAAAAAATGCAAACGAATTTTTGATTTTCATTAGGATTACGACAATTAGGCCTACTTTGCGTAAAGACTAAGCGATAATAATAATAATAATAATAATAATGTGATTTTAAGTGGTTTAGGAGGCTAAGTAAGCCTGTGTGAAAACCACTGATGTAACCATCTGCATTCAATAACCTAGTTTATCTAGATAGCCTTTGAATCCGTTCACTGTTTCAACTGTCACTCCCACCTCGTCCAAACTGTTCCATTTGTCCACAACCCTTGCAAAAAAAGTTTTTCTTTCTTGGACCAACCTCTGCTTAAACAATTTGCACTTGTGGCCTCTTGTGCTAATAGTGTGCCAATGTAAAGAATCGATCATATGGCACATCTACTTTCCCAGTCATTATTTTGTATGTTTCTATCAAATCCCCTCTTTCTCTTCTCCTTTCTAATGTTGTCAGTCCACAATATTGAAGTCTTTTTTTTCGAGCTTAAATTATGGCACCCATTGACCATCTTCGTTGCTCGTCTTGTACTTTTTCTAAAAGTTCTATATCTTTTTCAAGAATGGATTCCAAGCCTGAACACAGTATTCCAGATGAGGCCTTACTAATGACTTATAAAGTTTAATGATTATCTCTTTGTCACGACTCACAATTGTCCTTTTCACCATTCCCAACATTTGGTTTCCCTTTTTTGCTGCCTCCATGCATTGGTGAGATGGATTCATACTTCTATGGGTGATTATCCCCAAGTCTCTTTCTTTTTCTGTTGCGATACGTTAACTTTTTGCTAGACTGATTGCCACTGTATCGACTGTCGTGTCACATAAAAGTAATCGTAGAATCAGATCTAGCCAATCATTATTCATTAGGCTGCGCAACACCGCCCGTACATAAAAGGAGCTGATTCGCAGCGTCTAAAAATGAGCGAACATTAATAAAAAGAACTTTCTTGTAAGTCTTGATGTGAATCGACTATTTTCAATGAGAAGTTTTCTATAAGACCATCGACAATTTCGTTGATGAATTTGATTCACTCTAATGACGCACTCTGTGGAATCGCTCTACGAAATTAAATAACGTTCGCTCGATATTCAATCGGTTTTATATAAAGCCATGAACGACGCAATCAAATGGATTCAACGTTCACCCAAACGTCGTCACTTCTCAGTCGACGTTTACGATGCTGACAGGAGTAGAATGTGACCGTGACAGCCAATTAGGTCTGATAGAACACTTTTCCACGGACCTGAAAAACGGGAACAAAACGTCTGACGATCAACTTTATTGCGTAGTAATAAATTTCGTTTTCTTCAGCGTTTTACAGGCGATCTGTCTTGTCTTTGGACTATTTGGAAATTCTCTTTCGATATTCGTTTTCGCCACAATGAAACCGCAATCTCCAACCGCTTATCTCCTGATATGGTTGGGAGTCTACGATAACATAGTTCTAATTGTCTTCTATCTCGTCAACGGAATTTCGCCAATCTGTCGAATTTTCAACACCTGTTCTTACTACATGAACATCATAGCGCCAAACATGGACACCATGGCCAGACCCGTTGGCGCTATGAGTAATATGGCAGGAACATGGGTCATCGTGTATCTGACCTACCATCGGCTCATCGGAGCCTGCTATCCTCATCACGTTGCACGGTTGGCCAACATAAGAATCGCCCGATACCAGATGATCATCAACCTAATTTTCGTTGCTGTTTTTAACAGTCCACGATTTTTCGATGACTATGCAGATTTTCGGCCGAATTCCACTGCAATGGTCGTGGCTTCGACACCGCTTGGTGGCATGGCCAATTTCGAGTTGGTATACACCGGTATCGTGTATGTTATCGTTGCTTTTATTGCTCCATTCGTGATGTTGATTTTCATGACCTTTCGACTGATCATGTCTCTGAAGAGTTTCTATCTTAAACGCGACCAAGCGAGCAAGTCTCAGAACGCGGAGAACGCAATAACCAGACTGCTCGTCATCTTCGTCGTTGCCTTCATGGTCTTGCAGGTCTGTTATCCCATCAGACGCATCGTAACCGCCGTCGACAAAACAGTTTGTGTCTCAAAGTGCGGATCGTTCTACTACTACTTTAACATTTTCGCTTCTGTGGCGTTGTATTTGGAATCAGCAATACATTTTCCTATGTATTGTTTCTACGACACACGTTTTCTTCGTCAACTGAGGCAGTGGTTAGGCGTTGCCTCAAGGTCAGTGGTGGAGCCTACGGTGCGAAGTTTGGATCGCGTGTCAGCTTTGAAATTCTGAATTGTAACTGGGGTTGATCATTGGTATTTCACTTGATTTAGTTATACATGCAGAAGACAGTTCTTATTTAACACTCTTTTGATTTGATTATCGTGACTGTGTAGGCCTACAGTACTTGCAATTATTCTGTAAAATGCTTCCAAAACAGATGTCAGCGAACTCCGATAAATGATTGTGGGCTGCGAGAACGAGGGACATCAGCACTGCGTAACATGATCCAATTGAATGACTATTGAACAGTCGGTGTATAGATAGGCCTATGTAAAAATGTCAGCGCTATGAATAAATTCCTGGACGGAAACATAGGCGGATTTAGAGTTTAATATTTGGGTAGGCTAGTATGGGGGTCTGGAGGTGCCATCCAGCACGCGAAAGACCTAGTGTTGATGGAAAAACAGTTTTTTGTTTTGGTGGGATTAGTTTGGTAGGCTTAAGCCTACCCTAGCCTTTAATTAAATCCACCTATGGAGAGAATACTTTCTTAAAGTTTCCTTCACTTTACTACAGTTTTTACTAATTGCACAAATTAAGTTATGAAGCATTAAATAGTCCCTAAAACAAATTTTAAAATATTTTGCGGTACAACTGAAGGGAATGACCAAAGGCCAAAGACCAAACGGGTACGCTATGGATCATGAGCATACCCCCTAAATACGCCACTGGACGGAAACCATATTCTTGTTTGTCCCATCTTCATTGCTTCAAATCTTGCTAGAAAATTCAATATTGCCTGTCTCAATTTTGTTCTAAAAAAGTCGAACCGGGGCACCTCCCTGCTACTTCATGCGACACTATACAGTATAGGCCTAGGCCTACATGTAAATTCTTCCAAAAATTCTGCCATCAAAATTTCAAACACTGACAAGGTTTCCAAAAACGGCAACCATTGCGTAATTGCACCTGCCCTTTTATCAACAATCGAGAAATCAACTTCTATGGCGGCACTATAATAATTCCAATGACATCGGCTGATGTCGCACAAAATCTAATAAGAATTGGAGCCAGAGGAAGCCGGAGACGGTAGTGAGATCGGCGGGGGATCCATCTAAGGAAGGGGCGTAACCTAGACGTGTACGAAGATATTAAGTGGACGGCATTTTGCCAATCTTTTACTTAGGCTGTAATTTAGATTCCAAATTCTGATAACTGGACGTCAGAATTGGCATTCATAGTGGCAACTCTGCGTCTGGGGCAGCGCCCTATATTGTGTGGCTGCAAATCTAATATATTATAATCATAAGAAAAAATTCACCCAATTCCCACTGTTGGTTGTAATTCTGGATAGGAAATAGTAAAAACAAACTTTGTGCCTTTTAAAACATCGAACTCTGAGCGTGACTGTGTCGCAACCTGATGTACGGTACATCAGAGCTGTCGATGGGTTCGGTTAACCCATGGGTTAGGTAGGGTTGGGTAGGGTCCAGATTTTGAAAAAAATAATGGGTCGGGTTGGTTTTCCTGTTAATCGCGTGAAATATAAAATGTTTCTCTTTAGGCCTTCTGCTTTGACAATGGCCATACATTCTTGTATTATGCCATAATTGGTGCCATGTACGTTAACCCAGATACCATCGTAGGCAACACATTCAGTAGTCTGTACTTACCGGACCATATCAAATCACGTGGACGGATACACGGAGTCGGCTGTTGTTGTTTTTTACTTGTCTGAACCATTTCTTAAACCGGCTATAGGCCTACAACTAGTTGGCAATAGGCAAGATCATAGAAGGAAGTTTTCACGTTGTTCGACGTTACAATTCAGTACACGTTATTGGATATACTCGAAAATATCAATGGAAAGTGATGTCGAACGTCATCTGAGAGGTCAGACTTTTAAAAATTAGTATAATGGTAACACTGTAATCTTCATATTAATTAGCGAGCAGCTCGGCAAAGTCAGAGCGTGACTTTCCATCTGTAGGAAAGACTTTTACAGATGCTAGATCGCTGCTGTCCGCATCTAAAGTGGAAAGCATTGATGGCCACGAGTGTGAACGACTTCAAAATGGGTCTCAGTACTGTAGGTTAGGCTCCTAGATTTGGATGAGTGCGACAGTGGTTCTCACACAGGGCAGACTCTATTGAACCACTTTGAACCTTATTATTATTATTATTATTATTATTAGTAGTAGTAGTAGTAGTAGTAGTAGTAGTAGTAGTAGTAGTAGTAGTAGTAGTAGTAGTAGTAGTAGTAGTAGTAGTAGTAGTATTATTATTATTGTTGTTGTTGTTGTTATATTATAAACAGTCCGATGGATTGTTGGATTGTTGCAGGATTGTCGCAATAACGGTCCTAAATAAACTCTTTAGGCCTATGTGCTTGACTTGATGTATGTTTTTAAACGTGCGATTGTACTTTCACCTTTTCGTTGGGTTGGGTCAGCAGACAGGAAATTTATATGGGTTGGGTTGGGTTGGGAAGTTCGTGGGTTGGGTTTGAGTTCAGAAAACCGACCCCTGGACAACTCTACGGTAGACAGTAGCAGTGGCGTAGCTACGTTGGTGCAAACCGGTGCAATTGCACCGGTCGGACCGCCCAGGGCAGCTTGTGCAAATCGTGTAAATCCGATGAGATTTTTATTGCGGGTGGGGGTGGGGAGGGTGTGAACCTGGTATTGTAGGTTCTACAAGACTGCAACTGGTTGATTACTACTTTTCGCGCCAAACTGGCTTCTCCAGTCGGGCAGGCTCAAGCTGTACTGCGTTTAGACTCTTCGTTATCGCATAGCATCTGGCATGACCCAATGGAATGGGCTGATAAAGAAGGCTGCCAACCCCTACTATCTCAAGTTCGGAGCAGAAGATCCCCGCTGTGTCTACTACGATGACACACAAACTCAATAGCAACATGTTCCTAGTTCAGGATTGGCGTATACGTATCAGTGTTTCAGTTGGGTAGGGATGGTTTTCGACGTGTCACTGTTGATCGTTCGAATAGGGCAAAATATCCATTCCTTTGATATTAAATTAAAAATGTCCAATTTAAGCAATAGAGAATGCCACAGGCAAAATTCTGAATGCCAAGAACTTTTGATATACAAGAGCTATGGCCTAATTTTGAAAAAAACTTGATTAATAGGTGCACTTCACTTGCCTGTCAAAAGTGCTAGCCATTCACACGTCTGCCAATACCATTCTCTGTAGTTTAAAAATGTCCAATTTAAGCAATATACGAGGTGGTCACACCAGGCCCTATAAAAGTATCAGGAGGTAAGTTATATTTTCAGTTGTCATTGGGAATGACGCAAAACAGCATGCGAGTTGAGATGATCGAATTTGGTGCTAAAATATATATATTCTGACGGAATAAATTGAGAGTGAATGTGGGCTTCAATTTACACATAGAAATGCATGGCGTTAAGCAGTAGATAATGCCACAGGCAAAATTCTGAATGCCAAGCACTTTTGATATAAAAGAGATAGTGCCCTAATTTTTGAAAAAACTTGATTACTAGGTGCTCTTCACTTGCCTGTCAAAAGTGCTAGCCATCCACACGTCTGACAATACCATTCTCTGTAGTTTAAAAATGGAAGTTGGTGGGGGTGATGCAAAGTGAAGAAGAAAAACAAGAAAAACGAAAAAAGGTCTTTGTTAGTAATGTTTTGCTCACTAAATGTTAAGAAACCTTGCCATAAAAACGCCGACAAGCAAGAAAAATAGGGTAATTTACAGTATTGTTCACTACATTTTTTAAAAACTCACCGGAAAATAGGTTGACAAGCAACAAAGGTCATCCGGAACCCCGGTGGAAGAATGCATCCCCAGTCATCAAAGTGGTGGAACCGCCACTGAGTACGTGTTGTACATTATGATAAAAACTTCACTACTCGAGAAGTGAACCTGACATTTCTAATTAACGTTCACAATGACAGAGAAGAAAGTGGCACATCCCAAATTCCCAAGTGGTGTCTTTTTGTGTGTCTAAAATGCGTTAAAATTCACACGCGGGCATTTGTAATTTTTAAAATTTTAAGGGGGTTATACTCCCGGACCCCCATTAAAAGGGGAGGAGGGGAAGGGAGGAGGAGAGAGAGAAAGGGTGAAGAAAAGAAAAGAAGGAAAAGGGCGGCTGGTTTGCACCGGTCGGGATTTTTTCCTAGCTACGCCAATGGACAGTAGGCCATATTTACTGAATATCTAACCCTCGTATGAATTAAATATCTACATTTTCGTTTGAATTGTTCAAAAAAAGGCGAAATCAAGCGCACTGTAAATCGTTCTGCGGATGTTGCCTGTATCGTTTCGATGTGTGACAATCTCTGAAATCAGAGGAATTACAAGAAGAATTGTGACTGCTGGTGAAAAACTGATAAACTTCGCGGCATAAAGATCCGTTAAGTAGTGGTTGGTAGATTCCTCCAAATTGCAGGTGTTTTAGCTTCATGCTAGGCCTGCAGTATATAAAAACACGCGAACATAATTATATCATTTGCAACAACAGGCTTGCATGCATGTTTTGCATTTTATTGCACTTAGAAACTACTGTTGCCGGTTCCATAGTTTGATCATCTGTTAGTAAAAGCAAAACGCAACGGTAGCAGTGAAGGCGCAAGTTCAGAAATATTTATTGGAATGTCCGATGGGGCTTTGGACATTGCGATTAGCGAACATTATATACGACACCAATATTATTAACGGAATGAATGATGGCTTAGTTCGCATAATTCTGTTGGTCATCATTTTTATAAGACACAAATGTACGTAACCAGCCCAGACATTGCTTCTGTCTTTGAGTTAAAAGCATTTAGATTGTCGTTAAAAATTTTAAAAGTTAAGACACCGCTAACATTAAATTAGTCATTATGATCCCAATGTCAAATTAAAATTTATGAAATGAGCCTACCTGTAGGCTATATGTGAAAGTGGCACGAAACCCAATTATGGTACGGTGGAAGCAAAATTTAATAAGCAACCGCGCGCAGAATCGTTAGTGTAGGCCCACTTACGCATAGGCTATTGCATGAAGAAACGAAATCTAAGAAACTACTGGACCACAAATCAATTCGTTTATGCATTTATACCGAAAGAGCAAACTTAAATGTCGAATTGACATGACATACTAGAGATTTTCATATAAAGGCCAAATCCGTGGAACTGAAACGAACGAGAGATATAGAGAGAGGAGACCATCAGATAAAAAAAGTAGGAAGCAGAACATAGATAAGTTACTGTGTGCTACGATTATTAGATTAGATGTGCGAAATCACCCGTTAATTCTGATCACTGCAGGATAGTAGGGTCTGAAAACGAGCAGAATTTGCAGTTATTAGTCATCAGCGATTCGAAACAATTGAAGATTAACATCTAGTTGGTTGGACAAAATGCGATGGAGACAAAATGCGATGGATAGTTAAGTATTACATCTGGCATTAGCCTACTGTAGACACTAGTAGCTGTCGGCGATATCTGTGTTTATACTACTAATTTCTCTAAGGCTGTTGCCTTTAAACTTTGTTTGAAACGTACAGAGAAAATCTGTTGCTGAAAGGCTTGACATGAATCTGTCGTATTTAGGTCCTAACTGAGAATTTTCCTATAGGACCATCGACAATAATTATTTCGTTGATGAATTTGATTTGTTCAGATGACGCACTCCGTGGAATCTCTCACGAAATTAAATAACGTTCGCATTTATCTTCAATCGGTTTTCTATAGACATATGAACGGCAAAATGCAAGTGGATTTAACGTTCAACCAAACGTCGTATTCTCAATCGACTCCTATGACACTGACGGAATTAGATTACAAAGACGATCGACTAGATTTAAAACTCGAATTTCCAAACAACACGATAGGCGGAAACAAACAATCTGGTTATCCATATTATTGCGCAGTCATAGATTTCGTTTTCTTCAGCATTTTTCAGGCGATCTGTCTTGTCTTCGGACTATTTGGGAATTCTCTTTCGATATTCGTATTCTCAACAATGAAACCGCAATCTTCAACCGCTTATCTCCTGATATGGTTGGGAGTCTATGATAACGCCGTTCTGATCATCTTCTATCTCGTCAACGGAATTTCGCCAATCTGTCGAATCTTCAAGACCTGTCCCTACTACATCAACATCGTCCAGCCAAACATGATAGCCATGGCCAGGCCTTTTGCCATCATGACTAATATGGCAGGAACATGGGTGGTAGTCTATGTGACCTATCACCGGTTCATCGGAGCCTGCTATCCTCATCACGCTGTACGGCTGGCCAACATAAGAATCGCCCGATACCAGATGATCATCAACCTAATTTTCATTGCTGTTTTTAACATTCCACGATTTCTCGATGACTATGCATATCTTCCGCCGAATTCCACTGCGATGGTCATTGGTTTGACTCCGCTCGGCGCCGGACCCAATTTCGAGTTGATATACGAAGGTGTAATATACCGTATTGTTGACTTTGTAGTTCCATTCGCGCTGTTGATTTTCATGACCTTTCGACTGATCATGTCTCTAAAGAGTTTCTATCTTAAGCGCGACCAAGTCTCAGAACGTTGAGAACGCAGTCAACAGACTGCTCGTCATCATCGTAATCACGTTCCTGGTCTTGCAGGTCTGCTACCCGACCAGGCGTATAATTACTGCCGTATACGCAGTTAGTGCCTCGGACTGTGGATCGTTCTACTATTACTTTCACATGTTCGCTTCTGTGGCGTTCATTCTAATAAACTTATATAGCATAATGCTATACAAATGGCTGTCTACATTAGGATTTAGAAACATTTTACATCGTATCTACTCTCTATTCTATGAGTTGCGTTCGCTAAGAAGAAGGGCCTTGAGTAAAAATTTGTTGTTCGTTTAACGTATTCGTGGTCATATTTAAATGAAAAGTTATTGATTCAAAAGGAGTTTGCTTGTTTGTTCTTCGGCAAAAATTGTCTGAGAATTTCTGATTTCGATAGATCTGATAAGCTAAAAGCAACATTTGAAACTTGTTTTTATGTTAAATCAGTTAAGACAATACAGTGATGGGTAATTATGTTTATCTAATTAATTAGAATTAGAATTAGTTGAAATTGTCAATTACAATTAGAATTAGAATTGCAAAATTTCACAACTAATTAATTAGAATTAGAATTAGATACCTTCTTTAATTAGAATTAGCAATTAGAAGTGCAGAAAAAGGTGTGCATTTTAATGTAACAGCGAAAATTAATTTCATCCTCCGTAATCTAGATTATATCAGAATTGCATTTTGCAAGTAAAAGTGAAAACAAAGTATCATCTAGTCGATTTCATTTTCTTCCTATCATTAAGAATAAATCCACTGCACTAAATGATTCTTCAATAAAGCAGATGTATATAGCACAATATGATGCTGCAAATTGGCTATAAACAGGGAAAGTTCAATTATGGTCCTAAAAAGAAATACAATTTTTATATTGGTTGGAGTATATCTAGCTCTCTCATTTCTGTGACGTGCAAAGTTTCTTCCATATATCCAAATAGATCGTTGGCCTTAATTTGAGTAAAAATTTGTTGTCATTGTCTAACGCTATTCAAAGGTGTCATCTGCTTTAAACTGAATTTAATGTTAATTTGTCCTTGAACAAAAATCCTTCCTCAGCACTTTATTGTTTGAGTTTGATTGGGTTCCAAAGCACTTGACATTATAAACTAATTGTTCTTTTCAATTACAATTAGAATATTCTTAGAATTAGAATTAGATAGAATATTTTGGGTAATTGATTAAATTAACATTTGAAGATAGCTAATTCATTTTAATTAATTAGTTAGAAATTGAATTATCACTGGTACAATAGAAAACAAGCAAATTATCTGTATTAATTTCGCTAAAACCAATTTATTATAGCGTGTTTATTTCAAAAGCTATATTATGATGTCATTTTTACATGGTGAGCTGCGTAGCTTCTGAACTATCGGCAGAACAATGATCTAACTGCAAACACGTGCCAGTATTTGGGTCCTCATATAATCTAACCATTTATAATTAATTTATTGATCAATAGATAACTAAGACCAGCCTTCCTAGGGTCAGTTCAATGTAGGTGGGGTCAGATTCGAACCCGCCACTCTCTGTAAGTAGAGTTGGAGGCCAGTGGCGGCTCTAGGATTTGGCAAGTGGGGGCCGTTGGGGGCAACTTCTAATCATGGGGGCCAACCATTTGTTGTTTAATGTATGTAGCATTAAGTATAGGGTCCCAACTGGGGGCCAGGCTCTCAAATTCATTTGTTGGAGGCTGAAATTCAGTTTGGAGGTGACATTTAGTGTTCCACGACCCGCCCTTCCACATGGTCTACTGCATGCTGTTAAAATCATTGAGAGGGTAGAAAGGACTACACGCGCCTGGTTATTTATGCGCTTCTGCCTTTTCAGCTTTTGGCCATGAGAAATTGGCAATTTTTGTGGGGAGGATGGTTTTTGGAGGGGGCACGTGCCCTCTGTTGAGACACTAAATGTGAAAGGTGAGATACTAGATGACAGGGAAAATAGCCACCGACAATACTGCTACAAAGTATTTTACAGTCGTCGTCATCATCATCATCATCATCATCATCATCATCATCAATAACCGTGGGCTCAGCGTCCGTTGGTGTCTGATGCAATCATTACAGTTTTGGCCCAATCTTTCCTGTTGGCTTCAACGTGAAATAGTCCTTGCAGACATTTTTACAGTCGACTAAATTAAAACGGATTGAGCTTTTTAATATTTTCATCTCGATGTATCGAAAAACAGGAGGCAAGAGATATGTTTGCGGAGTAAAAATTTTGTTAAAGAATTGCGATTTTTAGTGAAAACTGATAAACTACGCAACATAAAACGAGATGAACGTCTTTGCTTCTGGTCGGTTTGCTAAATTTAGAAAATTCTATTCGTTAAATGGTTTACAGATTCATCCAAATGCAGGTGCGTTGGCTTCATGTCTATATGCAGTAAGAAACGCGGGGGAGTAAATTTGTAGTTGCAGTAACTTCTGTCAGATAGGTCTGACATCTATCCTTTATCACAGCAAGCGTGTGTGACTATGTGTATGCCTTGCATATAATTACACCTAGAAATCCTCTGTTAAAGACTATACTTTAATATATAATCTGTTAATTTAATTGAAGCAATATGAGACAGTAGCTTCAAAACGCGATTTCAGCAAGTGCTGTATTTATTAAAATGTCTGATCATGCATTGGACATTTCGATTAGTAACCTATATACAAGGGTAAAGATAGTCCCGTAGTCGAAAGATCGTAAGTTCCGGCGCTGATCTCCGGTTATTAGGCAAGCAGCGACGCGTGTAGCTTGTATGCCATCAATCTGGAGTAGATTACATTGTACTTTTTCTTGATCAACGTTTTACCTTCGCAGCTTGACTCTACTACCATTTTATTGATGCCTGAGAGATGAACGGCTTGGTTGGCCGCCGGCACCACTTCTAGATCCCGGGATGGTCACTCGTCCAAGTACTAACCGCACTCGACGTTACTTGACTTCGGTGTTCTGACGGGAACCTGTCGCATAACGCCAAGGAGACCGATAATCTTCATATAAGACGCCAATAGCCCAATACTAATCAATATAATGACTGATTGCGTAGATCGTTTAATTCTATTGACCATCATTTTATTAGACACAAACGTAATCAGCCTAGATATTTTTTCTGCATTTGAAATACAATAAATCATTTAGATTGCCATTAGAATTGTTAGAAAGTCAACACACCGCTAACATTAAATTAGTCATTAGTCATTACGATCCTAATGTCAAATTAAAGGAGAAGGAGGAAGAAGGACAAGAAGAACAAGAACAAGAACAAGAAGAAACAAGAAGAAGGAGCAGAATGTAATAAGCAACCGCGTGCGGAGTCATTCGTGTACTTAGATTACTTAGATACTGTACAGCGTACATTACCTGAATTAACAAAATCTAAGAAGCAATTAGGCCATAAATCAATTCATTTATTGATTTCTATACCAACGAAGTAAAATTAAATGTGGAATTGACATGACAGTAACGATTTTCATACAAAGACCATATCCGCGGAAATGTAGGAAAGAGCCAGCGTGGAGAGAAGAGAGAGAAGAGGAAGAAAAGTCATCGGATCGGATATAAAGAGACCGAGTAATGTTGTAGTATTGTGCAGACGTTTCATTTACTAATGCGCCGAAAAGCTCGAGAAAGATAACAGCGACGAATAAGAAGCATAACCTAAATAAGATATGCTACGAATATCAGATTAGATGCACGAAATCATACGTTAATTCTGATCACTGCAGGATAGTAAAAACTAGCAGAATTTGCAGTTTTAGTCATCAGCGGTTCGAAGCAATTATAATCACGATCTATGCATAGATTGACATCGAGTTGGACAAAATGCGATGGATAATTGAGTATTACATCTGGCATTAGCCTACTGTAGACACTGTCGACGATATCTGTGTTTATACTACTAATTTCTTTAAGGTTTAAGCTTTAAGCTTTGTTTGAAAAATACAGAGAAAATATATTGCTGAAAGCGTTGATGAGTATTGGTCGTGTTTAGGCTATATGAGAGCTTTCCTATAGGACCATTGACAATTTCGTTGATGGATTTGATTCCTTCAGATGACGCACTCTGTGGAATCTTTCTACGAAATTAAATAACGTTCGCATTTATCTTCAATCGGTTTTCGATAGACATATGAACGGCAAAATGCAAGTGGATTTAACGTTCAACCAAACGTCGTATTCTCAATCGACAAATGTGATGCAGACGGAAGGAGCTTATTACACTGACAGTCGACTGGATCTAAAACTACAATTTTTAAACAACACGACAAGCGGAAACAAGAAATCTGGTTATTCGTATTATTGCACAGTCATAGATTTCGTTTTCTTCAGCATTTTTCAGGGGTTCTGTCTTGTCTTCGGACTATTTGGGAATTCTCTTTCGATATTCGTTTTCTCGACAATGAAACCGCAATCTTCAACCGCTTATCTCCTGATATGGTTGGGAGTCTACGATAACATCGTTCTGATCATCTTCTATCTCGTCAACGGAATTTCGCCAATCTGTCGAATCTTCAAGACCTGTCCCTACTACATAAACATCGTCCAGCCAAACATGCTGACCATGACCAGAGCTGCTGGAGTTGTGGCTAATATGGCAGGAACATGGGTCGTCGTGTATCTGACCTACCATCGGTTTATCGGAGCCTGCTATCCTCATCACGTTGCACGGTTGGCCAACATAAGAATCGCTCGATACCAGATGATCATCAACCTAATTTTCATGGTTGTTTTTAACAGTCCACGATTTTTCGATGACTATGCATATCTTCCGCCGAATTCCACTGCGATGGTCATTGGTTTGACTCCGCTCGGTGACAACGACAATTTCGAGCTGATATACGGCGGCATCGTGTATGTTATCGTTTCCTTTATTGCTCCATTCGTGATGTTGATTTTCATGACCTGTCGACTGATCATGTCTCTGAAGAGTTTCTATCTTAAACGCGACCAAGCGAGCAAGTCTCAGAACGTGGAGAACGCAGTCAACAGACTGCTCGTCATCATCGTCATTACCTTCATGGTCTTGCAGGGCTGCTACCCGACCAGGCGTATAGTTACTGCCGTCTACACAGTTAGTGCCTCAAACTGCGGATCGTTTTACTATTACTTTCACACGTTCGCTTCTGTGGCGTTGTATTTGGAATCTGCAATACATTTTCCTATGTACTGTTTATATGACAAACGTTTCCGTCGTCAACTGAGGCAGTGGTCAGGCGCTGCTCCAAGTTCAGTGGTGGAGCCTTCGATGCTGAATATGAATCCAACTGGCATGGGACGTTACGAGAACTAACTGGGTCAGTCATTGTTAACTTCAGTTTTACAGTTGCACGATAAACGATCGTTCTTATAGGGGTATCCACTGTTTACCAACAAAGTCCGGTTGCTCCGCCCACTGGTGGGCAGAAACCATAGAAACCATTGTCGTCTATTAATAGACGCCAATGGCAGAATCAGATTTCTAGCTAGTCGGCATAGATCAGTGACCATAGAGCTTGTTCTGGATACTCCTATTTAGGGCTGTTATTTTCAACTTGATTTGAGAAGTAATTATCGTGATTGTGTATTTTCAGTTCTTTTTAAGAAGAACGCAGTTTTAATAATGTTCATTTGTCAAAATCAAGGTATTTCATTCAAGCCTTTTCGGCCAAACTGTCCCGAAAGAATAATAACAATAATAACAGCAATAATAACTGGATTTAAGTGGCTTGATAAGATTGCTCCTTAGTTGAAGACCAATATCACTCATGCACCCCATCTATTCCAACTTCTGTTATTCTCTTCAGCTGTCATATCCTTAATTCTATAAAAATGCACATTTCGCAGTGTACCAAACCAAAAGTCAATACTATGGCTTTTATAATTATAAAGCTATTAATAAGGGCACAGTCTAGATATGAATTCTTGTATGATACCACTAGCCAGAATTATAGCAGCAGCTTTTCACGTGCTCATATGACATTGTAGGATAATTAGATCTTTAATTTTCTACTGTATCAACATTGGCAATCAGTGGCGTAGCCAGCTTATGCAAAATGGGGTTGTTAACTGGAGGCACTATGCAACTGATCACTGAAACCGTGGCCGACCCCCCCCCCCCACTACACCTCTTTCAGCCAAAACTCAAAGGATTTACATAAATTGTGTTGGTCACATTTTTTAAATTGGGTTGTTTGAACAACCCCGTACGGGGGCCACGCTACTGTTGGCAATCCTCGAGGAAATTCAGGGGTATTCGAATTCTTTTATGACGATTTGGAACACCCCTGAGTTTCTTCATATAGGCCTACCCAGTATATCATAGATAAAATAAAGAAACGTATGGAACTAACCGTAATTTTCTCAGATTGTATCTTATAGTCTGACTAACAGTGGCGTAGTTGAATACAAATGTTGACATTAATTCATTCTACTAAAGGGATCGTCAAGTTCTCTCAGCATTGCTTTCAAAATTCCTCATATTTCTATTGGGATCTGTAAGTTTTGTTTAATAGGAATGCCATTGCAACACTACTAAGGCGTGTTGGCTGCTGCTGCCTTAAACTGCATCCGAAGACATGCAAGAGAATTGCAGAAGACGATTGATGACTAATTAAATTAATTATTACGAATAATGCCTAAGAGAATTATTGACAATTTTTCATTCTATTAATCTGGGTATATATATATAAAATTATATATATATATATATATACAGTACAGTGTAACCTAAAAAATGCTTATTCCTGCAACCTACTGTATTCATGACATAATCAAACCAAAAGCTAGGCTAACTTTATTGACCCAATTTTTCATTCTATTAATCTGGGTATATATATACAGTACAGTGTAGACCTGCCTACATTTTGATTTAGACTGGCTACTGTCAATCGTTAAGACGAAAGACCTCTGTCGACCTCTTGTGTCCAAAATGCGTTATTCCTGCAACCTACTGTATTCATGGCATAATCAAACCAAAAGCTAGGCTAACTAAAAGCGACACTTAAACAGGGGCCATATGGATTGAAAATTGGCAGGGGGCTGAGGGCTGAAACCCCAGACCCACCAATAAAAAATGATATCGATGAAGGATTACCCACCGTTTTTACAAAGTTATGCGACGACCTTTTTTACAAGAAGATCTTTGTCAGAGATTTTCATAAATGTGAAGGCGGAAAATTTTTTTAACACAAGGAAAAAGAAAGCAATTTTCAAATTATGGAAGCGACGACGTTTTTTTTACTTCTCAGCCCCAGGCCCACTCGGACCTTAACCCGGCCCTGAACTTAAACCTATGCGAAGCTATATGTACAGTATTAAATTCAATGTGTACATAACTATATATATCAGTAGCACTCGGCAAACATGTGTTAATTTCAATGTAATCAGCAAATAAAAATATTTACTACTACGAAACATGAGAATATGTGATTGTTTGTAGGTTCTGAACGAAATGCCACAACAGTCTGGTGTAATGCGTTGCTTTTGTGAAAGCTTTGCCTCACTTCCTGCTTCGGAAATTGACACACTAAAAGAAATCCTCTTTAGAACGCGTATATTTTGCACCGACCGTTTACAAAGTTCGTGCCATCTTCCGGTTATTTGTGAATGCCTGTCGAAATCTATGAACTAGGCCTATCCGAGCGATTTCCTTACCATCGAGTCTTGAGCAAATCAATTTGTAGGACGATGAGACTAGAGAGAATCGGACAGACCCGCTGTCTTCATGGCCGATGCGTTCCTCAATAACTCGCCCGTCTGGCTTACTCATGTAGCACGTGCCGCGTACATTTGGATTCCATCCACTTCTGAGTCGCCGTGAAAGTGGTTGATATAAAAATTTTTCCATTATATTGAATTAACTAAGACGTATGCAGTCGTTTGTGCCGGCTTTGACAGTAAATGAGGAATATGCACCAGTGGCGGCTCTAGGATTTGGCAAGTGGGGGGGGGGGCAGTTGGGGTGGCAACTTCTAATCATGGGGGCCAACCATTTGTTGTATACTGTATGTAGCATTAAGTATAGGGTCCCAACTGGGGGGCAGGCACTCAATAGGGGGCACGGGCTCCCTGGTCTCCCGGTGGAGCCGCCACTGATATGCACGTGTGCTGTTACCTAATATTTCGTACAAAATTATTGATGTCTGTTGCTCATTATGGACTAGATACAAAGTCGAAGAACTGGCCTATAGATCAGTTAGAATCCTATATTGTCTCGACCTCTAGAAGTGAAATCTGATTATAATACTAATGCCTGGACGTTTTTTGTATTGCAGGCTTTTATTCATGGAAAAAACCCGTAATGACGCACTCCTTTTCAGCGCGCACGGGCAGAGCCGTAGCTAGGGTATAACGTAGGGCCTACTTAGCAGTCTGCAAAAAATGAGCAGGTTATATCCGAGGCCCGTTATATCCAATACCAGTGTTTTATGTAGGCCTGTTAGGAGGGGAGATTCCCCCAAAAAAAAAAAAAAAACAAGTCCGTTATAACGAAGTTCTATTGTACTATACTGATGAGTTTTCCGACCAATACAGCGTCTATCCCTAAACGCTTGTTGGCGTGAGAACCTTCCTTCTGCTGGCATATTAACTCGTTAGATTTTCTTTGACATGCTCTCCTGACGACGTCTGTACGATGACCGCTGGTGCTGCCGTGCCATCAATGTTCGCTCTGCTGAGGGATATGGGTGGGAGGGGGAAGATTAATCGTTAAGACGAAAGAAGACCTCTTGTGTCCAAAAATGCGTTATTCCTGCAACCTTCTGTAGGCCTATTCATGTCATAATCAAACCAAAAGCTAGGCTAACTAAAAACGACACTTAAACCTATGCGAAGCTATGCACAGTATTCAATTCAATGTAATGTATGTATGTATGTATGTATATACATATATATGTACAGACTACTGAATGTGTCAGTAGCACTTGGGGGGGTTAAATCGCCCATTGTACGATGACCGCTGATGCTGCCGTGCCATCAATGCATTGGTCACTCAATCGTGACCGACCCTCTGTGAAGGTCGACAACTTTGGTGTTTAGTTGTTCGACTCTCTCTCTCTCTCTCTCTCTCTCTCTCTCTCTCTCTCTCTCTCTCTGTTTCTCACTGATTGTCGAAAACTTTGGGGTATATTTATATTTCGGTTCTACTGTTGTTTTTAAAATTGCTTAAATCGACCGCTGTAAAGCCCATTGTGCATCGACTAAGGAAGTTCAAGCCTCTGAAAGATGTAATGGCTCTCCCAAGCGCTCTAGGAAATATATGCATACATGTACATTGCATGCATTGGTCACAGACACTGTCAGACAGGTACCTTAATCTATGGGACAGAGTATCGTGAGGTCTTAAGGTCTTAAGGGCTTTTAAATAATCAGAAAGAATTACACGCAGTGAGTTGCTAAGTGTAACAGACAGTTCAATGCAGCTCCGGATGACTATTCGACTTTACAATTATAAAACTGACCACTCAAAACGATCCCATGTGGTAGTCAGGGGCGTACTGACGGGGGTATATCGGTATATATACCATGGAGGGCGCCACAAGCCAAATATTGAGTGGGCCAACATGACCTGTTTGAAATTGGACAATGCAAGGACTAGTGCTACAGATAGGCTATAGATATGCAAAAATTCAGAATAGTGATGAAACGAATTAAAACCACATGTTCTTGTGTCCCCATCTTTGCTGTGTCAAACCGTACTAGAATTGTCAATATATTCTGTCTCAATTTTTTTCTAGAGCTTTCGAAATGCCACGAGAAATAATGAGCCATTTGAAACGACACTATACAAAGTCTTTCAGAAATCTATTCTCTGTCAAATGTCTAAAAAATCAATCGAGAGATAAGATGGCGCTTAAGAGAGCTGGTTTCTTCTATTACAGGTTTTATAGACCACAAAAATATTATAAAATTGATACCCTGTTTGAAATTGGACAATGCTAGTGCTACAGTAGGCTATAGATATGCAAAAATTCAGAAGAGTGATGAAACGAATTAAAAGTTATATACCCTCCCCAAATCAGTCTACCTTAAAGTGTTTTATGTTATTTATGTGGTTATATGTAGTTTATATGGTTAATAGTTAAGGTTTATACCCCCGCGAACATTTATTCCTTCCCAAATCAAATTCCTGGCTACGCCTCTGGTGGTAGTTTAGCGTCAGACCAGTGCACGGGCATAGGCGCAAACTATTACTCATTGGCCATAGATTCTTGTATTATGTCATACTGTATGATATCGGTGCCATGTACTGTACATTAGCCCAGATACCATCGCTGGCAACACATTCAGTAGTCTGTACTTACCGGACCACATCAAATCACGTGGTCGGATAACCTGAGTCGGCTGTTGTTTTTTACTTGTCTGAACCATTTCTTAAACCGGCTATAGGTCTTCAACTATTTGGCAATAGGCAAGATCATAGAAGGAAGTTTTCACGTTGTTCGACGCTATAAATAATTCAGAACACGTTATTGGATACACTGGAATATGACAATGGAAAGTGATATCGGACGTTATCTGAGAGGTTAGACGTTTAAAAATTAGTATAATGGTAACACTGTAATCTTCATATCAGTCAGCTCGGCACAGTCAGAGCGTGACTTTCCATCTGTAGGAAAGACTTTGACAGACTTTACTTTTACTTATTTTTACGCTTTTTGGGGCGGGAAGTTGGTAGAGTGGTAACAGCGTTGGACAATGGAGCAGTAGGTCGCGGGTTCAACTCCCGCGGGAGCCCTAAGGTCGACTCAGCCTTCTTTCGCCAGATGGCGATGGCAAATGAGTAGCGGATTAATCCGCGAAGTAAACAGGCGCGTTGCATGAGAACACTGGCCCCGTATCATGTAACCTTGCACCAGTCGCCTGGCTGAGGGCCTTGGTAACGGAGATCAGCGCCGCCCTATGAGCCTTGAGATTAGCCTTGATTGCTCGGGAAGGACTTTACTACTTTTACTTATTTTTACGCTACTGTCGGCATCTAAAGTGGAAAGCATTGAAACAGTCCGATGGAGATTACATACAGGATTGTTGCAGTAACGACTCTAAATAAACTATTTATGTGCTTGACTTGATGTATGTTTTTAAACGCGCGATTGTACTTTCACTTTTTCGTCGAGTTGGATTGGGTAATTGGGTCAGCAGACAGGAATTTTATATGGGTTGGGGAGTTGGTGGTTGGGTTGGTTCAGAAAACCGACCATGGTCAACTCTGATTACTGTGCGTTGGGTTTGGTCAAGTAACTCTATTACCGAAATTACCGGCATGGGTTGGGTTGGAGATTTGATGGGTTGGGCTGGATTGGGTTCGAAAAAAATGGACCCGTGGACATCTCTGCGCTGCACCGTACCCTCTAACCCATGTTTCGCGCCGACTGGAGATTTTTCTACAACTATTGCGCATGGTTCATTGGTAATTAATCGTTGAAAAAGAATTGATTGTCAGATCTCAAATCGCGCGCTGTATATGACTGGTTAACGCAATCAGCAAATGAGAATTTATACGCTGCACTTCAGAAGTAATCAAACGATGCGTGATAACTGAACCTTTAGTTCTCTTTCTGCAGTAGACAAGACGCACTCTATTTCCCTAGCACTTCGTCGAGTGTTACTATCGTAGATGAAAGGCGCTGCACTTTCGCACTCAATTGCGATTACGGAGC
>CM030869.1:1478836-1501336 GCA_018105865.1 Metaphire vulgaris
ACAAATTATCAAGAAAATTTGTGGTGCCAAATTGCATGGTAAGAGATAACAAAAACTTGTGCATCCTTTGGGGAAATTGTTCAGGGCCATGTACCCTATAACTGTGCCAAAGGGCATGCTTTTATCCAGAAGTGAACGATTCTTGGATTTTATGGGCTTTAGCGACTGAACTATAGCCATTCCATAAGATATTATTCGGCAGGACTTTCGTTTAGTTGATGTGCCTCTTCTCGTACAGTCAATGGCGTTTAGTGTATAGTATGAAATGGCTGGGAGTGCTCTATTTCGAACCCTGTAGATCAAAATTGAGAATGATATCGTTGGTTATTCTTGCAAAGGTTAAAGCAATGAAGAAGGAACAAGAGGAAAACGTGGATTTTGTCCTAGAATTTGTTCAAATCGATTAGATTTTTACATATATAGGACCCATACGCCCTCTATTCAACAGGCCTTCAATTGGCTTCTCTCGCACAGCAAATTAATGATAAAACTTGTTTTCGATATCTATAAAACCTGTTGTAGGCCTATAATGAACCAGATATCTTAATATGTGGCTCTTCCTCGATCGACCTACTAGCCATTCCACAAGATATTCGGCAGGACTTTGATTTACAGTAGTTGATGTGCCTCGTTCTCGTACAGTCATTGGCGTTAGTGTGTTATATGAAATGGCTGCAAGTGCTCTATTTCGAACCATGTAGATCGAAATTGAGAATGATATTGTTGATTATTTTTGCAAATTTTAAAGCAATGAAGAAGGAACAAGAGGAAAATGTGGATTTCGTCTTCAAATTGATTAAATCTTTGCATATCTAGGTCCTATACACCTTCTATTCAACAGGACTTCATTTGCCTTCTCTCACGCAGCGAATTAATGATAAAACTTGTTTTCGATATCTACAGTGTATAAAACCTGTTGTAAAATTAATCAGGTATCTTCGAGTGATCTTTCTATCACGTTGCTGGAAATTCTGACAAGGTTTACTTGCCTGTCCAAAATTGTATGGACATAGCTACTTCCTGCAGTGGGGTGCGGTGGATCGGTGTGGATGAGTCTTGGCCCTAGGCTTATGACGGCTCCACTACCTGTATAATAATGTAAATAATGTAAATAATAATAATAATAATGTAAATAATAATACTAATAATAATAACAAGGTTTAGAGTGGTTCAGTATGGTCTGCCCTGTACTGTGTTGAACCACTGCTGCACTCATCCAAATCTAGTATCCTCTAGTATATACGCGTATGTTGTACAATTAGTCGTATAGACAATGCAAATTAACTTTGTGTATGCAATTGAATGCGGAGAGTAACCACAGTGGTTTTCACACAGGCTCACACAGACTCCTAAACCACTTTAAATCATATTATTATAATTATTGTAATTACTTTCCTTAGCGCAGCGGTTCTCAATCCGTGGTCCGCGAGAGGGCGTCTAATGGTCCGCGGCATATTGTGAAAAAATTACGGATAACGTTTTTTTTGCTTGTCGAGCTTTTTCGGCAGACACTGGTTTCATATTTCTCAGGTGGTCCGCGAAAAATTTTTGACACTCAAAATTGGTCCGCGAGACAAAGGGGTCTGAGAACCACTGCCTTAGCGACAAATGAACGCCTCACATTGGTTTCGTTACTTGAGCTCATAAACTGATGCGTGCGCTGTATTTGAATCCACAAACATGTCTTATATTAGTCAAGGCATATGAAATCACAATAAGATTTGTTTTTTAAAAAAACTTCTAAAGACCAAACATGCGGCTGACTGTAGTATCGGATGGACGAGGAGGGAGAATTGGATCGAGGAGAACGAAGCAGGTTTCAAAGCGCTTTAGGCGACTACCTTTTTCCCTCATCAGCTGTTTTAGACCGAAATTGGCGATTATTATTATTATTATTATTATTATTATTATTATTTATTAAAACAATTTATAGAGCGCCGTAAGCATAGCGAAGGCCAAAGTCAAGGGCGCTTAACAAGGGACACTATAAGAAGAGTTAAACATGTGCGTCTTAAGGCACTTGATAGACAGTTTAGGGGAGGTCTCCCCTATTCTGGAATCTGAATACATGAGCAAACCTACTAGAGGACAGGAAGGCATAGAATGAGATTACACAGCAAGAACATAATGTGAATGAATGGATGGGTGCAGTGGCGGCTCCACATGGGGGCCCGTACCCCCCTTATTGAATACCTGACCTCCAGTAAGCCCTCTGTTGGGACCTATACTTGCTACTACATACCTAACAACAAATAGTTTTCCCCATTCTTAGAAGTTGCCACCCAAACGGCACCCCACTTGCCAAATTCTGGAACCGCCACCTGATGGGGGGAACATAGTGGTTCTCACACAGGGCAGACCCTAATGAACCACTCTAAACCCTGTAATTAATAATAATAATAATAATAATAATATTATTATTATTATTATTATAATTATTATCATCATCATCATCATCATCATCATCAAGTTTTTTATGTGATGAAAGTTCCGCGGAAGGCGACTGCGTTAAATCTGGAGTGCCACTGATATTCGCTGTAGCAGAAAGGATGTTGTTACACAGGCCTGCGATGCAAAAATTGTTTCAAAACGAAATGTTGATTCTTATGTAAATTTGGTAGCTGAAATCAGGAAAAATAAGTAAAAAATTCCATCACCCACCGGTTTCACCTAAAACCAATATTTGTTCTATTAAATGAAGAATTTTTTGCACCCGGCTTAATTGGTGAAACCCAAAAACCCTAAAAGCTAAAACACTCTAAAAACCCTAAAAGCTAAACCCTTAAACCTTAAAAACCCTAAAAACCCCAAAACCCTAAAAACCTAAAAACCCCTAAAACCATAAAAACCCAAAAACCCTAAAAACCCTAAAAACCCTAAAAACTTAAAAACCCTAAAAACCTAAGCACTCTAAAAACCCTAAAAACCCTAAAAACCTAAAATATGAATATGTTGAATATGTTGTCAAGATGAGCAAGATAGTCTTCTGTGCACAGGACTACTGTGCTATACTCAGCAGGCAACTCTATGACAACGCGACGAGCCAGTATTGGAGTTGCCGGGGGTGGGAGTTGAACCCCACCCCCACCCCGACTCCCAGCTAACTTTGCAACCCTCCCAAAATCGCGTATCGGGTACATGCAATTTCTGTCATTCATTGAATTTCAGACAATAAATAAACTGGAAAAGTTGCAATTGAATTTGCCTACAGCCTTGGCACTCGTTTCTTCGCAATATTATAGGGGCTATAGCGCTTACGGCTCTATAGCAGAATCGTGCGGTGCACAATGATCGCTTTATTGATTTGGATCGAGGATGGAGTGAGGGAAACGTTGATTATGGTCGCAAAGTCATCGCTAAAAACAATAAATAAACTGAAAAAGTAGTAGTAAGTAGTAGTAGTAGTAGTAGTAGTAGTAGTAGTAGTAAATAGTAGTAGTAGTAGTAGTAGTAGTAGTAGTAGTAGTAGTAGTATGTAGTAGTAGTAATGGTAGTAGTAGTGGCAGTAGTGGTGGTGGTGAGTGGTAGTGGTGGTGGTGGTGGCAGTAGTGGTGGTGCAGCAGGTGGTGGTGGTGGTGGTGTGGTGGTGGTGGTGGTGGTGGTGGTGGTGGTGGTGGTGGTGGTGGTGGTGGTGGTGGTGGTGGTGGTGGTGGTGGTGGTGGTGGTGGTGGTGGTGCAGTAGCAGTGGTGGCAGCAGCAGCAGCAGCAGTGGCAGTAGTCGTTGTAGTAGTAGTAGTCGTAGTAGTAGTAGTAGTAGTAGTAGTAGTAGTAGTAGTAGTAGTAGTAGTAGTAGTAGTAATAGTAGTAGCTGTTGTATCACTACTACAGTAGTAAAGAAAAGATGTATAGATTTTTGTAGTGGTACAGTATATGGTTCAAAGTGAGACCTGCGTGAAGGCAGCGCAGTGGATTGACGAGACAGTTCATTATTACGGTCAATGCTTTTAACTGATGCGAATTCAACAATATAGCCTATTTCTAATCATTCTGCGGAGGTAGATTTTAATACGCTGCTCTTCCCTCGATCGCCCTCCTAGTAGTACAGTTGATAAGCCGTATGATTGTTCATTTAGTGGATAAAAGCATGAAATTTTGAACATTGACACTTCTTATAATTTAGTAACATTCTGTCCAGAGGCATTCGAATAAACTTAAGGGTAGGGGTGCCCTAAGGGTAGGAGAATGGGTACCCCTAGGGGTATGACTAAGGGTAGGGGGTACCCTAGGGGCAGTGATACCCATAGGGCTAGGGGTAGGGTACACCGTGGGATAGGGTAGGGAAATCAAAAGTACTAGCCATTCACACGTCTGCCAATACCATTCTCTGTAGTTTTATATCAAAAGTGCTTGGCATTCAGAATTTTGCCTGTGGTATTCTCTAATGCGTAACTTGGACATTTTAAAGGACATTTTTAAACTACAGAGAATGGTATTGACAGACGTGTGAATGGCTAGTACTTTTGACAGAGAAGTGAAGAGCACCTGCTAATGAAGTTTTTTCAAAAATTAGGCCACTATGTCTTGTAGATCAAAAGTTCTTGGCATTCAGAATTTTGCATGTGGTAATTTCTATTGCGTAAATTGAACATTTTAAAGGACATTTTTAAACTACAGAGAATGGTATTGGCAGACGTGTGAATGGCTAGCACTTTTGATAGATAAGTGAAGAGCACCTGCTAATCAAGTTAGGCCACTATCTCTTGTAGATCAAAAATGCTTGGCATTCAGAATTTTCCCTGGGATATTCTCTAATGCGTATATTGGACATTTTAAAGGACATTTTTAAACTACAGAGAATGGTATTGACAGACGTGTGAATGGCTAGTACTTTTGACAGAGAAGTGAAGAGCACCTGCTAATGAAGTTTTTTCAAAAATTAGGCCACTATGTCTTGTAGATCAAAAGTTCTTGGCATTCAGAATTTTGCATGTGGTAATTTCTATTGCGTAAATTGAACATTTTAAAGGACATTTTTAAACTACAGAGAATGGTATTGGCAGACGTGTGAATGGCTAGCACTTTTGATAGATAAGTGAAGAGCACCTGCTAATCAAGTTAGGCCACTATCTCTTGTAGATCAAAAGTGCTTGGCATTCAGAATTTTCCCTGTGATATTCTCTAATGCGTATATTGGACATTTTAAAGGACATTTTTAAACTACAGAGAATGGTATTGACAGACGTGTGAATGGCTAGCACTTTTGACAGAGAAGTGAAGAGCACATGCTAATCAAGATTTTTCAAAAACTAGGCCACTATCTCTTGTATATCAAATGTGCTTGGCATTCAGAATTTTGCATGTGGTAATTTCTATTGCGTAAATTGAACATTTCAAAGGACATTTTTATCCACAGAGAATGGTATTGGCAACATTGCTCATGGGGATGAACAATTGTGCCAGTTTTCATCACAATCTGAGATGGTGGCGTCCGATTTTATTCAAAAGCGTGTTGATTTGATGCGGAATTACCCTTTTCGTATTTTAGTTTCGAAGGAAAAGCGAAATGAAATGATAATATTCATATCTGTACACTCTATAAGCACAATTATTACTTAGTATTGTTTATTTGGCACTGTATCGATTGTCATTTGTGTACGTACTGAAGCTCAAGCGGAATTTTTTTTACAAATTATCAAGAAAATTTGTGGTGCCAAATTGCATGGTAAGAGATAACAAAAACTTGTGCATCCTTTGGGGAAATTGTTCAGGGCCATGTACCCTATAACTGTGCCAAAGGGCATGCTTTTATCCAGAAGTGAACGATTCTTGGATTTTATGGGCTTTAGCGACTGAACTATAGCCATTCCATAAGATATTATTCGGCAGGACTTTCGTTTAGTTGATGTGCCTCGTTCTCGTACAGTCAATGGCGTTTAGTGTATAGCATGAAATGGCTGGGAGTGCTCTATTTCGAACCCTGTAGATCAAAATTGAGAATGATATCGTTGGTTATTCTTGCAAAGGTTAAAGCAATGAAGAAGGAACAAGAGGAAAACGTGGATTTTGTCCTAGAATTTGTTCAAATCGATTAGATTTTTACATATATAGGACCCATACGCCCTCTATTCAACAGGCCTTCAATTGGCTTCTCTCGCACAGCAAATTAATGATAAAACTTGTTTTCGATATCTATAAAACCTGTTGTAGGCCTATAATGAACCAGATATCTTAATATGTGGCTCTTCCCTCGATCGACCTACTAGCCATTCCACAAGATATTCGGCAGGACTTTGATTTACAGTAGTTGATGTGCCTCGTTCTCGTACAGTCATTGGCGTTAGTGTGTTATATGAAATGGCTGCAAGTGCTCTATTTCGAACCATGTAGATCGAAATTGAGAATGATATTGTTGATTATTTTTGCAAATTTTAAAGCAATGAAGAAGGAACAAGAGGAAAATGTGGATTTCGTCTTCAAATTGATTAAATCTTTGCATATCTAGGTCCTATACACCTTCTATTCAACAGGACTTCATTTGCCTTCTCTCACGCAGCGAATTAATGATAAAACTTGTTTTCGATATCTACAGTGTATAAAACCTGTTGTAAAATTAATCAGGTATCTTCGAGTGATCTTTCTATCACGTTGCTGGAAATTCTGACAAGGTTTACTTGCCTGTCCAAAATTGTATGGACATAGCTACTTCCTGCAGTGGGGTGCGGTGGATCGGTGTGGATGAGTCTTGGCCCTAGGCTTATGACGGCTCCACTACCTGTATAATAATGTAAATAATGTAAATAATAATAATAATAATGTAAATAATAATACTAATAATAATAACAAGGTTTAGAGTGGTTCAGTATGGTCTGCCCTGTACTGTGTTGAACCACTGCTGCACTCATCCAAATCTAGTATCCTCTAGTATATACGCGTATGTTGTACAATTAGTCGTATAGACAATGCAAATTAACTTTGTGTATGCAATTGAATGCGGAGAGTAACCACAGTGGTTTTCACACAGGCTCACACAGACTCTAAACCACTTTAAATCATATTATTATAATTATTGTAATTACTTTCCTTAGCGCAGCGGTTCTCAATCCGTGGTCCGCGAGAGGGCGTCTAATGGTCCGCGGCATATTGTGAAAAATTACGGATAACGTTTTTTTTGCTTGTCGAGCTTTTTCGGCAGACACTGGTTTCATATTTCTCAGGTGGTCCGCGAAAAATTTTTGACACTCAAAATTGGTCCGCGAGACAAAGGGGTCTGAGAACCACTGCCTTAGCGACAAATGAACGCCTCACATTGGTTTCGTTACTTGAGCTCAGCTCAAAACTGATGCGTGCGCTGTATTTGAATCCACAAACATGTCTTATATTAGTCAAGGCATATGAAATCACAATAAGATTTGTTTTTTAAAAAAACTTCTAAAGACCAAACATGCGGCTGACTGTAGTATCGGATGGACGAGGAGGGAGAATTGTATCGAGGAGAACGAAGCAGGTTTCAAAGCACTTTAGGCGACTACCTTTTCCCCTCATCAGCTGTTTTAGACCGAAATTGGCGATTATTATTATTATTATTATTATTATTATTATTATTATTATTTATTAAAACAATTTATAGAGCGCCGTAAGCATAGCGAAGGCCAAAGTCAAGGGCGCTTAACAAGGGACACTATAAGAAGAGTTAAACATGTGCGTCTTAAGGCACTTGATAGACAGTTTAGGGGAGGTCTCCCCTATTCTGGAATCTGAATACATGAGCAAACCTACTAGAGGACAGGAAGGCATAGAATGAGATTACACAGCAAGAACATAATGTGAATGAATGGATGGGTGCAGTGGCGGCTCCACATGGGGGCCCGTACCCCTTATTGAATACCTGACCTCCAGTAAGCCCTCTGTTGGGACCTATACTTGCTACTACATACCTAACAACAAATAGTTTTCCCCATTCTTAGAAGTTGCCACCCAAACGGCACCCCACTTGCCAAATTCTGGAACCGCCACCTGATGGGGGGGGAACATAGTGGTTCTCACACAGGGCAGACCCTAATGAACCACTCTAAACCCTAATAATTAATAATAATAATAATAATAATAATTATTATTATTATTATTATATTATTATTATTATTATTATTATTATTATCATCATCATCATCATCATCACATCAAGTTTTTATGTGATGAAAGTTCCGCGGAAGGCGACTGCGTTAAATCTGGAGTGCCACTGATATTCGCTGTAGCAGAAAGGATGTTGTTACACAGGCCTGCGATGCAAAAATTGTTTCAAAACGAAATGTTGATTCTTATGTAAATTTGGTAGCTGAAATCAGGAAAAATAAGTAAAAATTCCATCACCCACCGGTTTCACCTAAAACCAATATTTGTTCTATTAAATGAAGAATTTTTGCACCCGGCTTAATTGGTGAAACCCAAAAACCCTAAAACCTAAAACACTCTAAAAAAATAAAAGCTAAACCCTTAAACCTTAAAAACCCTAAAAACCCCAAAACCCTAAAAACCTAAAAACCCTAAAACCATAAAAACCCAAAACCCTAAAAACCCTAAAAACCTAAAAACTTAAAAACCCTAAAAACCTAAAAACTAAAAACCCTAAAACCCTAAAAACATAAAAACCCTAAAATCCATAAAAACCCAAAACCCCTAAAAACCCTAAAAGCTAAAAACCCTAAAAAACAAAACAAAACAAAACAAAAAAACCTAAAAACCGTAAAAACCTAAACACTGCAATAACCTTAAAAACCTAAAAACCCTAAACACCCTAAAAGCTAAAAACCGTTAAAACCCTAAAAACCCTAAAAACCAAAAAACCTAAAAACTAAACAACCTAAACACCTTATAACCCTAAAACCCCCTAAACACCCTAAAAACCATAAAAACCCAAAAAACCCAAAAACCCTAAAACCCTAAAACCATAAAAACCCAAAAACTCAAAAAACCATAAAAACCTAAAAACCATAAAACCATAAAACCCAAAAACCTAACTAAAACCTAAAAACCCTAAAAACCTAAAAACCCTAAACACCCTAAAAACTCTAAAACCCTAAAAACCTAAAAACCCTAAAAACATAAAAACCATAAAACCATAGAAACCATAAAAACCATAAAAACCATAAAAACCCAAAAAAACTAAAAGCTAAAAACCCTAAAAACCTAAAAACCCTAAACACCCTAAAAACCCTAAAAACCTAAAAACCTAAAACCCTAACAACATAAAAACCATAAAAACCAAAAAACCTAAAACCCAAAAAAAAACCTAAAAACCCTATAAACCTAACAACCCTAAAAACCTTAACACTCTAAAAACCCTAAGAACCTAAAAACCCAAAAACTCCAAAAACCCTAAAAGCTAAAAACCCTAAAAACCCTAATAGGTAAAAACTCTAAAAACCTAAAAATCCTAAAAACCCTAAAACCCAAAAATCTAAAAACCCTAAAAACCTAAACACTCTAAAAACCCTAAAAACCTAAAAACCCTAAAAACCTAAAAACCCTAAAAACCCTAAAAACCTAAAAACCCAAAAACCTAAAAACCCTAAAAACCTAAACACTCTAAAAACCCTAAAAACCCCAAAACCCTAAAAACCCTAGCACATTAAACTACATACAATTCAGCCTTTGAAATTAAAACAATTTTCAAAAAGGTAAAATATGCAGTCCTGTCTTATTAAAGGATTATTATTATTATTATTATTATTATTATTATTATTATTATTATTATTATTATAACACGACTACCTGCTTTTACTTTTGCGACCTAATTTTTGAATGGCGTGTGAAGCTCGCTGCCTCTTTTTAGAATGATGCTGAGGTGCTGACAAGCTAAGGGCCAGCGCCAAAACTTTTAATTGTGGGGTGGGGTGTACGCTCTGATGCCTTTGACCTTCCACCCATTGACTGGCGCCGCTACTAGCCAAGGTACGAGCACGATTGCAAATACGGAGTTTCTAATCTCTTTGTATAAAAATCCATAGGCCTATATTTCGCAGACAGTGTATACAGACAGTGACAAGTTGTTCTGCGTAAAGAATGTATGCTTAGCGATCGTTAAGCGAGACTTGCTCTAGTTTTGTGACTGAAGCTCATTAACTACGAGGTATAATATACATGCGCGTCCTCTATTTGACCGATAAACGACTTTTGTGCATGTCACGGAATATGGATTCAGTGACATTCGATGTGGCAAACTATCCATTGTTCAGCATTAGTGATGGACAAGCAAGGAGAGTCACTAGCTATAATATGTCTCAAAAGAGAGGATTTTTATTCTAGAATCTGTCTAAAAAGAGTCCACTTCGAACGATAAATTCGAGACAGATGATGTTTAACCCCTTAACTGGGGAACCCGGATATATCCGTCCATTTTACATTGAGTTACAGTTAAATACCCAGTTAAGGGGTTAATCAGTCAGTTAGAGTCTTCTGCGAACATTTCAACCTGGCGCAATAACGTTATCTGTACAAACTTACGAACGAAGTATAGGCCTAATGCACGTGGGTTCGACTTTCAACCAAACTTCTTCGCCTCAATCGACTCTCATGGTGCTGTCGGAAGGAGATTATGACGCTGACCGTAGATTGGATCTAACGCTTACATTTCCAAGCAACTTGACAAGCGGGAGCAAAAAGATTTCTGGTTATGCACATCATTGCGTCGTCGTAGATTTCATCTTCTTCAGCGTTTTCCAGGGTTTCTTTCTCGTCTTCGGGCTATTTGGGAATTCTCTTTCGATATTCGTTTTCTCGATAATGAAACCGCAATCGTCAACCGCTTATCTCCTGGTATGGTTGGGAGTCTATGATAACGTCGTCCTAATCGTCTTCTATCTCGTCAACGGAATCTCTCCGATCTGTCAACTCTACAATACCTGTTCCATCTACGTGAACACCGTCCAGGCAAACATGGTAGCGATGGTCAGACCGCTGGGAACCATGGCCAACATGGCAGGAACGATGATCGTCGTGTGTCTAACCTATCACCGGTTCATCGGAGCCTGCTATCCTCACCGTGCAACCCGACTGGCCAGCATTCGAATCGCCCGCTACCAGGCGGCTGCGATCCTCGCTTTTATCATTCTCTCCAATATACCGAGATTTTTCGACGACCACGCTTATCTTCCGCCGAATTCGACCGTTATGGTGACCGGGTGGACTGCGATGGGCAACGACCACTACTTCCAGCTGGTCTACGCCGGTATCGTCTACTATCTACTAATCTTTCTCGCTCCGTTCGTGCTGCTAACCTACATGACCTTCAAGTTGGTGTCGTCGCTTAAGAACTTCTACCTTAAGCGCGATCAGGCAGGAAGGTCGCACGTCCACGAGAACGCCATTAACAGACTGCTCGTGGTGATCGTCGCCACTTTCCTGGTCCTGCAGGTTTCCTATCCGATCCGGCGCTTCATAACCGCCATTCAGCCGGCCAGCGCCACGGGCTGCGGGTCGTTCTACTATTACTTCAACGTTGTGTCCTCCGTTCTGCTGTTCGCAGGATCGGCGATCCATTTCGCCATGTACTGTGCGCTGGACAGGCGTTTCCGTCGTCAGCTGAGACGTTGGGCGGGCGCTGCACCGAGTTCGATGGTAACTCCTACGATGTAGGAGTCCTCGGGGGGTAATTCAGATGGCGGCCACCCGCGGGCCAGGTCCGGCCCACCAGGGAGTGTGAAATGGCCCGAAACTATATTATTATTATTATTATTATTATTATTATTATTATTATTATTATTATTATTATTATTATTATTATTGTTGTTGTTGTTGTTGTTATTTATGGCTGCGGAAATTAACGAGTAATTAATCGATTAATCTTTAAAATTTTAATTGAATAAAATTAATTTAATCGATAATATTTCGATTAATTTTTAATAGTTTCTAGTTTCTTCTATTCGAACTTACTTTTCACCATTATTATTGTTATTATTATTATTATTATTATTATTATTATTATTAGTAGTAGTAGTAGTAGTAGTAGTAGTAGTAGTAGTAGTAGTAGTAGTAGTAGTAGTAGTAGCAGTAGCAGTATTATTATTATTATTATTATTATTATTATTATTATTATTATTATTATTATTATTTACGACCATTTATATAGAACAGTAGCATAGCTGGGGCTAAAGTCAAGAGCGCTTTACATAGGAGTGACTTAACTGTATAAGATATGTTTAATTAGTGTATTTTTAAGAGTTTCTCGAAGCAGCCATACGGTAACAATAAATAACTTTTATTTATAATACTTATAGAATATTTTTCAGATGTCTTGTTCCTGTTCTCTATAACTTACGGACTATATTCTATATACGTCGAGCGCCAGTCAAAAAAATGTTATGGCCCTTCGGAAAATCTAATCGAATGCCCACGAAGTGGACGATTGTAAATTCGGTTTAGGTCATTGGCTACTTTGGTCTGTCTTACTTGCAAGGGCGTAAAACACGGGAAGGGAACGGCGGGGGACGGTCCCCCCAATAATTGGTAAGAGGGGGATAGAGTATCAATTATCCCCTCAATGTTTTGTGCCTTATGGTAGAATCACTCATTACGGAATTACGGATGACCTTTGTTTTTTGCTCATCAGTGTATTTCGCCAGAGAAAAAAATATAAGGATGGCGTTTTTCTGCTCGTCAAAACTTTTTGGGAGACGAAAAGGGGTTCTGACCTGACTTTATCGACGATTCTATCCACACCCTCCCCCCAATGTTTACGCCAGATTTACGCCACTGCTTACTTGTTAGAATTACGTGAAGGACAATTTCTGACAATCGTTCGCGTGTAACTGTTGACTTAATTCCAAGTATTATATATTTCGTGATCGCATTCTTACTGTTTGGTTGACTCGCAATCAGTTTCAGTGCTTTTGATTCCTTTCATTAGTCTAGCTTTTTCCCTTCTCGACCTAATTTTGGCCTAAGTCTTGCGGTTTTCCTATAACAGAACAATTTATTAGTCCTACATCGAATTTTAGACGTGCATTTCACATGAAATTGTTAGCTCTCTGTCTGTCTCTGTCTGTCCTCGTCCTCTCTCTCTCTCTCTCTCTCTCTCTCTCTCTCTCTCTCTCTCTCTCTCTCTCTCTCTCTCCCACACACATCAGTGGCGGCTCTAGGATTTGGCAAGTGAAGGAGCCGTTGGGGTGGCAACTTCGAATCATGGTGGGGGCCAACCTTTTGTTGTTTAATGTATGTAGCATTAAGTATAGGGTACCAACTGGGGGGCCACTGGGGGCCAGGCACTCAATAGGGGGCACGGGCCCCCCTGGTGGAGCCGCCACTGACACACATCAACCAGTGCTTGTCCTAAGGATGTCGCCAAGGATAAAAAATTCCATCGAGTGAAAATTTGTTGCGAGCGAAGCTTGTTCCTAGTCACTAGTCACTGATGGATATTCGCTCTCAGCCAGAAATTTTGCCTACTGCCTCTTCTGCTCGCCAGGATTTCAGAAACACCAGATTTCGACCCGTAGGGCGGGGCCATGGAAGTCTTCGCCGCCGCCGGCATAAACTCTAAAAATGCGCTCCATAAATAATCGTCCATGAGTCCCTCCTCCTCCTCCTCCTCCTCCCATTTCACTGTTCACCCATCATCTTAGAGGCTCCAGCCAGTGTGCGCCCTAAACAATTTCCAATGTTTTCTCCATGTCTATTGTGTGTATGTGTGCCTAGCCTATATATATGTGTTCCTCCAGTTGTTTTGAAGCTGCTTTACCAGTTATAGCTGTTTCTCTTTCGCAGCAAAAGCGCTTTGCTGCCGCAGAACATGTGATCATCGGCGAGCAAAGGTTGTTCAACGCGCTGCCTCAGAAGTCTACGTTCCACAGCAACCTTGACATAGGCCTACGACTGCGCACAGGAGAGCAAGTGACAATCGCACCGGATACAGTACGAACGCGACGCGCATCGAAATTTAAATTCCATTCTCTGATGTTCGACGTTAGACTTTTCAAGACCCGCTTCTCACAGACCGGCGGCCGTCCATTCGAACACACACACACACACACAACCTTGTCTCATCCAAGGTTTTGAGTCAGACAGGCAAATCTGGCACCCACCCGGCCTCTGCTGCTGCAGAACCCCCGCTGTAGACCCACCCCACCCCAGCTGCTGCCTCCTCAGCAGCAGCAGCAGTAACAGCAGCATCTTAGGCCTTCAGGGTTCACGCCCTGCCACGATCGTCTTTGAGCGTCGGTGGCACGTATGCGCTCTAAACTCCTTGGCACGCCGTACAAGCTTGTTTATGGTTTTTTGTCGGGATCCGTACACCGGTAGACGTCTGGGATGGATGTGTGTGTGTGTGTGTACACGTCTGCCCTTAAGACGTACGCCTGGGACCCGACTCTCTGCATTCGAAGCAGCAGACGTTAGGAAGCATTGCTTGGCGGCGGCGTCAGCGGCGTAGTCAAGTCAAGACTTCTGCGTGCAAGTGTGAAGTTTTTTTGGGGTTTAAAAAAACACGACAACGACCCCCTCTAACGCCGCGTAGCAGCAGCAGCAGCAGCAGTGTAGGCCTAATTATTATCGTATAGTGAAACTTGGATAAGCCCGAGAGATGCTTCGTCAGAGTTTCTGAATGAAGTTGATTTGGATTTCTTGTCCAAAGCTCGCGTGAAATCGAAGGAAAAGGCGTGTGTGCGGTTTTTCTGTCTTCTTGCGTGCAAACGGACCTGCTGTGGTATGAAGTCGGAGTGGAGAGGAAACAGCGACGGGACTAGTCCCCTAACGATGCTCATCTGTGCAACGATTTTGGCCGTCAGTTGTTGGTCTCAGAAGACTGGAGCAGCGATCACCAGCTTACCACCTGGTGAGTAGGCCCCCACCGTCTCCATCTCAGACGAAAAATCGAAGCAGACAGTTCTCAGGCCATAATGGCCCCAATAGCAGGCCTATAGTTTTGATTGATTAATTATTGGCGTGTCTGTCTGTCTGTCTGTCTGTCTGTCTGTCTATCCGTCCGTCTTTCTGTCTGTCTCTATGTATCTGTCTGTCGAATCTAGGCCTACAGCGGAATTTCGTTATGACGCCCTTAGCGGTTCTGTAACTTTGAATGCGTTATATCGAATACCGTCCAAAACGACAGCGCATCACAAGGGACCGTATACGCTGCGGTACTTTATAACCGAGTATACGCTATAAACGACTCAGTTATAGTAAAGTTCTACTGTAGTTTAAAAAGAACATATTTGGGGGAAATCTCTCTATACACACGCACACACACACACACATATATACGACTACAGGGTGTCTAAGGAAAACTATAGTAAAAATCTTCACCCGTGTACAGCAGTTCTCTGCATCACATCTTATTTGCAAAAGATGACTATATATCAAAGTCAAACTGCGATTTTTACTACTCAGTCGCAGCATGACTTTAAATATCTATAGCTTCACATAAATTTGGCTTCATGTCAATTTTGGTGGTATTAGTAGCAGTTGTTGTTGTTGTTCCAGTATGCAATTTTGTAAACATGTTTTTAAACTCACACGACATAACAATAAAAATTTGATTTAAACTTTCAAAATATATCGAATGAAGATAAGATGCGAATAGACATTGCGGAGCTTAATACCGAACATATTATATAATTATGTCCGATACCCATCTTGAACAATTGTGGTTAAAGCTGAAATTTCTAGACAATCAATAAAATTTTGTCTGTTGATTCGTTAAAATCGAATTTGACTTTGATATCTCACAAAATATCATCTTACATTTATTGGGGAAATATAAAATTTTTATAGAAATATATTTAGGATTTTAAGAAATCAAAGTTTTCCTGCTGGGTTTTTTCATATTAATTATATTAATTAATTTATTTATTTAATCAATGTACGAGTATCATAACCATTTGATCGATAATATGCTCACCTGCCTCTCTCTCTCTCTCTCTCTCTCTCTCTCTCTCTCTCTCTCTCTCTCTCTCTCAATCCATAACATTATGCGTCGGTCTGCATAGGAATAAGACTCGGTCAATTACCATATAAGATTCGACCCATAAAAATGTAAGAACTTTAAAATATTAACAGGAATAGCAAGTTTTGCGACGCACCAACAACAAAACTATTCTTGTATTTTCACAAATAATCATACAAGCAAAAATTTCTACCCTCATTGGATGAAGAGGAAGGGTAGGTGGAGGAGGAGCAGGAGAAGCAGGAGGAGGAGGAGGAGGAGGAAGAAGAAGAATATGTAGGAATGTAGGAATACTAAACACTAACTGTCTGATCGACTAGAGTCATCCTTGCCAATGCTGTAAAATATTAAGTATCACGCTCATATTTTATTTTAATTGTAAAATCATTTCATTGATGGATTTTTGGAAATAATAAACTATCTATATATCTATCTATCTTTCCATCAAATCGAAAATTGCATACAGGCAGTGGCGGCTCCAGGATTTGGCAAGTGGGGGGCGTTGGTGTGGCAACTTCTAAGCATGGGGGCCAACCATTTGTTGTTAGGTATGTAGTAGTAAATATAGGGCCCCAACAGGGGCCCACTGGGGGATCAGGCATTCAATGAGGCGGGGGCACGGGTTTCCGGATCCCAATGTGGGGCCGCCACTGAATACAGGGCTCTTTTTTTCGGCAAAGGGGCATAGGCTCGATTGTATGTCGACGAAAGCAAAGGATTTTACCCTTGAGATTAACTGGGAATGCACACACATACATTGCTAATTTTTCCATTGCAAATTAACCTGCATTTGGGTGATGGCATTCTTTCCTGTTTGCGTGCCGTCGACCAAAGTAACTTGCCGGTGTCACGTATATTCATTAGATGGAATGATTACCGATAATAGTCGCACCTTAATTAATCTATATCTGGAATGGAGAAATGCCAGCGTCGTATAGGGGCCGTCCATAAATGACGTCACGCACTTAGGGGTTTGAAACATTTGTGACGACGTGTGACGAAGGGGCGGGGTAAAAAAACTGACAAAATTGCGTAACGTTAACAGTCGACTGGCAGAACAGACATTGTATAATAGACAAACAGTTAATGCCTGGATAACTTGACCTAAGTCTGACTGCAATGTTTGAAACGTCTAAAATTACCGAGCACTATCATTTTCCAAGAGCTTTTAACAAACCTGTGAAGCTTACAAAACACATTTGTAATTGCTTCTTTATTCTGCAAACTGCACGCTATCTTTTCTAAGATCGTGCTATTTAGACGCCTAAATTTGAGACTGTCGGATATTTCTCAAATATTGGCGATCCTTTTTATTTCAAAACAGATGATGTTTTAACGTTTCTAAAATAGAAGAATCGTCATAGCATTGCGGGAACGATTTTAAACTGAGAATTTGGACGAGGAGTTTTAGGGCGAAAACATTGCTAGAATTTGTAAAATTTTGTTTTTTCTTTCATTAAAATAGTTCTTTTTAGATTTGTGATCTTAGGAAGATTCTCGAACTATGAAATCAGTCTCAGGTTGACAACTTCATAGTGCCTATAGACCTACAATGATACAATGCTCTTGGTTGGTCCTGCGCCTTTCAATCTTCTTGCCTTTCAAACTCTAATGCAATTTACCCATCTGCTTTCAGTTAAATCCCTTATTTAACTCCAGCCAACGATATAGGCCTAGGGCCTATGCAACGAGTGGTGCCACATAATGCGTAACCGATGGAATAACTGAAAGTCATTTTGCGATTTTAGTTTCTGAGGACCGTTGGCTCTATCCACTGGCGTCAACTTGGATGAAAAAATGGGGGTCTCAATCCCTAAACCTTCCCTATTGTAGCCAGGGTGTAGCCAGGAATTTGATTGAGGCGGGGGTATAATGTATAATGTAATTTGGAGGGTATAAATCTTAGAAAACGTTGAAAATCTTAAAAACACATTAAAAACCTTAAGATAGTCTGATTTGGGGGTATATATTTACCGATATACCCCCCTTCGCTACGCCCCTGATTGTAGCCTCTGAAAAAGTGGAGAGAAGCTCTAGCCTAGACGCATTCTAGAAGTTTATTATTCCCGTGGCTCTATTCTCCATTTATTGTGGGAGAAACCTCCATTTTACAAATGTAAACAAATGATTCGGTTATAATAAATTCTCTCATTGCAATCGCCAATGATTTATGATGGTCCTGGCTATGTTACTGTGCCTAGAACATCAACAGTCTGATCTAGCTATGCGCGCACACACAAACTCCAACCATTTGAAATGTCTATTAATACCACTTTGTCGACCTTGAACTAGTTTGTGTGTTATCTCCTATGTGGGCAGATTTCAAACAGACCCGATGCTTAGCGATTCACGGGCCTGTATTAGCTATAGGCCTCTCGACACCTAGACTAAAATCTTGGTGAAGAGATTGGAATGGAATTCTGATTGTCTGCATGTTAGACCAATAGTCTGCGGAATCTCTCTCTCTCTCTCTCTCTCTCTCTCTCTCTCTCTCTCTCTCTCTCTCTCTCTCTCTCTCTCTCTCTTTCTCTCTCTTACTCTCTTTCTCTCTATCTCTCTCTGTCTCTCTCTGTCTCTCTGTCTCTCTGTCTCTCTCTCTCTCTCTCTCTCTCTCTTTCTCTCTCTCTCTCTTTCTCTCTCTTTCTCTCTCTTTCACTCTCTTTCTCTCTTTCTCTCTCTGTCTCTCTGTCTCTGTCTCTGTCTCTGTCTCTGTCTCTCTCTCTCTCTCTCTCTCTCTCTCTCTCTCTCTCTCTCTCTCTCTCTCTTACTCTCTTTCTCTCTTTCTCTCTCTTTCTCTCTCTGTCTCTCTGTCTCTCTGTCTCTGTCTCTCTCTCTCTCTCTCTGTATCTCTCTCTCTGTCTCTCTCTCTCTCTCTCTGTCTCTCTCTCTCTCTGTCTCTCTCTCTCTCTTGCTCAATGCAAGAATTTTAGCGAGATATTATTATTATTATTATTATTATTATTATTATTATTATTGCGTTATGAACTTTGAAGTTTCACTGTGAATTTCCAGATGATAGCAAAACGCAAACAGCGCGCTTCGTCCAGATGTTCTGATTCTAAATAAAAGTTTTGCAGACATTGGGAAGAAGTTGGAGCTGTGTAAAATAAACTCGTATCGCCAAACTTTTCCAATGATAGACTTTACAAATATTTCGTGCACACCCTCAATGATAAAAATTCCATTATCTTTTTTATCTCTAATGATTTCCTCCTCAGCCTCTTCTTTTTTTCTTCTTCTCCTCCTCCTCCTCCTCTTCCTCCTCCTCCCCCTCCTCCTCCTCCTCCTGGAAATTGGTTCGCATATTATAATCGATGGTATTTCTCTCTGTTTGACTTGTAAATTTGCTCCGTCACGCAAGTTATGCAACCCACTAATTATTGTTTACGGCGACTGTTGGCAGAATTATGTGCTCATGCAGACTGTACATCAATTAGAGAATTTTGTGCAAACACCTGCGTTCTGTTTTACAGTTAACCCAGATTTCCGAACACACACACACTGTCCAATTGCTAAAAATATTTGTTTTTCGTTATTACTACAAATCTTGGCAGTGGCGGCTCCACCGGGGGGGAGGGAGGCCGTGCCCCTATTGAGAGCCTGGCCCCCCAGTGGCCCCCCAGTTGGGACCCTATACTTAATGCTACATACATTAAACAACAAATAGTTGGCCCCCATGATTATGATTAGTTGCCCCCAACGCCCCCACTTGCCAAATCCTAGAACCGCCACTGAATCTTGGATATGATTAAATTCCTCTAATTCGGTCGCCAGTCAAATATTTAGAAAAGATTATTTAAAAAAATTTCTAACGAGGAGTTGGTCATTATGCTTTTGTTCCCAGCCCAGTGGCGTAGCCAAGGGGGGTTTGGGGTTAAACACCCTTGGCTGTTCCCAGCGTAGCCAAAGGGAAGTTTTGGAGGTTAAACCCTCCTTGGCTGCTTGACCAAAATGTTTTGTATTGCGTATTCAGTTGTACGGGTTCATATACCTATATTCCTATGTAGTTCACTTATTTAAAAAAGAAATAATAGTTGACAATCGTTTTTGCTTGTCAAGATTTTTCGAAGTTGGGAATCATGTGGATGGGAACCATAACCCCTCTGACTACGCCACTGTGCCAACAACACGTGAAATAATTGAACGTGCAAATATTTTTAACACTTCTAATTAACAGAAGTGAATTCGGAGAATGCTCCTGGAAATGTGTCCTACTGAACCACTCTAAACCCTACTATATTATTATTATTATTATTATTATTATTATTATTATTATTATTAGTAGTAGTAGTAGTAGTAGTAGTAGTAGTAGTAGTAGTAGTAGTAGTAGTAGTAGTAGTAGTAGTAGTAGTAGTAGTAGTAGTAGTAGTAGTAGTAGTAGTAGTAGTAGTAGTCAGTGGCGTAGCCAGGCGGGTTTTTGGGTTAAAAACCCCTTGGCTGCCGAAAAAATATTGTTAATTAGTTTCTATGCATTTTTAATTTTGGGACGCGATTTTGCCATGGGGTCAAAAACCCTTGGCTACCTGGGTATAGCATGTAAGGGTGAGGTGACCTCTTTTGCTTGCCAAGATTTTTCCGAAGTTGGTCACGGTCAAAACCAAAATCCAACCACCCCTTTTCCGGAAATCCTGGCTAAGCCACTGGTATTATTATTATTATTATTATTATTATTATTATTATTATTATTATAGTTCACCACTGATGGTGTGGTTGTGTTATCAGGTTCGATTGACATGTTGGCGGCGGTCAACATCAGTCAGAAGCAGACGGGAGTCGGTCGAGTGGACGCCCTGTGTACGGCGACGACGACGACGACGACGGCGAAGGACAAGGTCCAGTCGCTGTCTCAGGGAGGATACCGCATCGACAAAGACGCATCCCTCCGAGTGGACACGGAGAGATTCTTCAACAGTACGACTAAGCTAAAAATACACACACACCACTGCTACTACTACCACCACCACCACCACTACTACTACTACTACTACTACTACTACTACTACTACTACTACTACTACTACTGGCCTGCTACTACTACTTATACTTCTGCTGCTACTACTACTGCTGCTGCTACTGCCACCACCACCACTGCTGCTACTGCTGCTGCTGCACTGCCACCACTGCCACTGCCACCACACCGCCACTGCTGCTGCTACTGCCACCACTGCTGCTGCTGCTGCTGCTGCTGCTGCTGCTGCTGCTGCTGCTGCTGCTGCTGCTACTGCTGTGCTGCTGCTACTACTGCTGCTGCTGGCCTGCTGCTGCTGGCCTGCTGCTGCTGGCCTGCTGCTGCTGCTGCTGCTGCTGCTGCTGCTGCTGCTGCTGCACTGCTGCTGCTGCTGCTGCTGCTACCACTGCTGCTGCTGGCCACTGCTGCTGCCACTGCTGCTGCACTGCTGCTGCTGCTGCTGCTGCTGCTGCTGCACCACTGCTGCTGCTGCTGCTGCCTGCTGCTGCTGCTGCTGCTGCTGCTGCTGCTGCTGCTGCTGCTGCTGCTGCTGCTGCTGCTGCTGCTGGTGCACCATTGCTGGTGCTGTTACTGCTGCTGTTTCTGCTTACTGTTTCTGCTGCTGCTGCTACTACTGCTACTGCTACTGCTACTGCTACTACTGCTACTGCTGCTACTACTACTATTACTACTACTGCTACTACTATTACTACTTGCTACTATTACTACTGCTGCTGCTACTACTACTACCATGCTATTGCTACAACTACCACTAATGATAATGGATTTTAAGCGTTTAGTAGAATCTCTGTAGAGTTGAAGTCACTATTTTATTATTCGTATTTCTCTTCGCAGTTTTTTTTAGTTTCGAAGAGTCTCTCATCTGTTAGCGATTCTTCAATTAGTTAAATGTTTGTTATTTATGATTATGATTCCTGTCTCGGCGTCAACATATCTGCCCTCTTCTCTCTCTCTCTCTCTCTCTCTCTCTCTCTCTCTCTCTCTCTATATATATATATATATATATATATATATATATATATATATATATATCTGCTTATAAGCTTAGACTGGGTGATAAATGAAGGGCCAGGGGAAAATGGGGCCGCTGTTTCTGCCCCGAAGGCTCTCATATGGCTTGAAAGTTTCCCCTCACATATCTGACAAATATTGAAACGGTTTTCATTTTGCGATTAACCCCCTCCCATTTGGCGGAGCCCACTGCGTCTTATGACGTAAACTGTCTTGTTTACGAAAAGCAACAACAAGTTTCTGAACAGGTCTACAAAAACACAGACAAAACGTTTGTCATCAATGTTTGATTTCAGACTTTTAATTTCTCTGTATTTTGATTAAGCGGTACGCAACGTTTGGTCAAGAGCAGGGTTGGAGTTGCCGGGGAGGGGTGGGAGGGGGTTAGGGTTTAACTTTGCTCTAACTTTGCAACCCTCCCAAAAATCGCATATCTGCATGTAGCTACATGCAGTTTCTGTCATGCATTGAATTTCAGTCCTCAACCCCCCTCCCATCTCAAATTTCACAACTCCAACACTGGTCTAGAGGATCAATGGGGAATAGGTATATATATATATATATATATATATATATATATATATATATACCAAAGATTTCAAAAGAATTCTTAGATGCGCCTTCACTCCAGGAATCCAGGCGCTGG